>SJYQ01001103.1:1299295-1342943 GCA_006410935.1 Redunca redunca | reverse complement strand
GGTGCAGTGGGTCTAACCCCCAGACCCCTCTGTTGTTCAGTGGTCAACTATATTAAGAGAAAAGAAATTTAATACATTTTATAATAAACATAAAACAGTTTACTAAGTTACTATTTTAATATGAAAGTTAACCTGAAAAAAAATGGTAGCTATTAACCCTAATAGCATTGGTACTTGTTGATCAAATTTATGACAGAATAGAGTTAAAATAGAATTTAGATTTTTGTTCATATCATGGGAGAGTCCAAAAAATGTATTTTATATATTACTATAACAAAGATACAAATGATTATTTCCTGATTTCACATATGGTATTTTCAGGATATCTATAAGCATATGATACTGTTTTTTAATCATTTAATACTAAAGAAGAGGAGATGGTACCAGTGGAAGTAAAATTTTACATTATAGTTTATAAATTGAATTTGTCTCTTTGTTTGTATATACATATATTCCAAAATAACTTGACAGATCTTAAAATTCATATGATATTCAGTGCAATATCTTCAACCAATTTAGGCTGTGGATTTAACCTGTAACATATAAGATAGTTAAATTATTAAGATATCTAGGATTATATCCTGCATGTTAAGTGATTGGATCTTTAGGGGAAAAATTTGGAACGAGCAGTGGACAGAGAGAGGACTGTGGGTGTCACGGTCTGTCACTAACCCTCCGTGGAGCATGGGGCCTCTCATTAAGTGTGACATGGAGCTGACCGATGTTCTCCAGTTCCCTTAGTGCCATGAAACTACTTTGTTTTTTCAGTTTCCAAGAGGTTATCTCATCAGGTTGTTTAAAAATAGGGAGTTCTTCAGGAATTGACATGTAATTCATATTTGAGGACCATGCTTGTCTTCTCTCTCATTCCAAATTTAGCATAAGTGCTGCTGGAGCAAGCACTGAAACTACTTTCTAAAAGAAGTTGAGCGCAGAATCCAATCCAGATACTGCTGCTTTTATGTCTCTTTCTCCCCATCACCCTGAAAGCTCCTGAAGCAGAACCAGATAGTCTGAGACAAAAAGTGTAAAATCCAGCTGAATAGACATTTTCTAAACATCCTCCTGCTGCTATAATTCTTTGTTTTCTTTCCCTGATTTTAGAAAGTTGAAAATTACTATGTCTTACCAAATTTAAGATTTTGCCAAGTAGAATATTTCAGCAAAGTTGGTTGTGGGACATAATTTTGAAAAATGTCCTCTTTTCCATTTATATTCTTCATAATATAAGAACTTTTCCCCCAGGGAATATATAGATAGATTTAAATCCCACCTGGTGGTGGAATACAGTCTCTAAGTTGTCTCTGCAGAATGTTAACAACTTGGTAACTCAGTGTAGCTCTTTGTCCATCACAGCGTAGCTCCTTTGACCTACCCTTTCTGAATCCGCAGGCAGCTTCTACAGACTCTGTTTTTGAGTCTATTACGGTTGTTGCTCTTTAGTCACTAAGTTGTGTCCTGCCTTTACAACCCCATGTACTGTAGCCCACCAGGCTCCTCTGTCCTGGCATTTCCGAGGCAAGAGTACTGAAGTGGTTTGCCATTTCCTTCTCCAGGGAATCTTTCCAACCCAGGGGTCAGACCCACATCCCTTGCATTGGCAGGGGGATTCTTTACCTTTGAGCCACCAGGGAAGTCCCATTTTTATAGTTGGGTATGTCTAATGTCTAACAGAGTTTGGTGGTAGTATTTCACCTAAACAGCAGATAGTAATCTATGAATATGTCACATTTACGTTATAGTCTAGACTCAACATTCAAAAAACTAAGATCATAGCATCCAGTCCTATTACTTCATGGCAAATAGATAGGGAAAAAGTGGAAACAGTGATAAATTTTATATTCTTGGGCTCCAAAATCTCTGTGGATGGTGACTGCAGCCATGAAATTAAAAGATGCTTGCTCCTTTGAAGAAAAGCTGTGACAAACCTGAGTTCAGTCACTCAGTCATGTACGACTCTTTGTGACCCCATGGACTACAGCATGCCAGGCTTCCCAGTCCATCATGAAAATTTGCTCAAACTCAGGACCTGTGATGTCATCCCACAATCTCATCTTCTGTGGTCCGCTTCTCCTCCTGCCCTCAATCTTTCCCAGCATCAGGGTCTTTTCCAATGATTCGTCAATTCTTTGCATCACAGGGCCAAAGTATTGGAGTTTCAGCTTCAGCATCAGTCCTTCCAATTAATATTCAGGACTGATTTCATTTAGGATTGACTGGTTGGATCTCCTTGTAGCCCAAAGGACTCTCAAGAATCTTCTCCAACACCACAGTTCAAAAGCATCAATTCTTTGGTGCTCAGCTTTCTTTGTAGTCCAACTCTGACATCCATACATGACTACTGGAAAAACCATAGCATTGACTGGATGGATCCTCGTTGGCAAAGTAATGTCTCTGCTTTTTAATATGCTGTCTGGGTTGGTCATAGCATTTCTTCCAAGGAGCAAATGTCTTTTAATTTCATGGCTGCAGTCAACATCTGCAGTGATTTTGGAGCCCCAAAATAGTCTGTTGCTGTTTCCACCATTTCCCATTGATTTGCCATGAAGTGATGGGACTGGATGCTATGATCTTAGTTTTCTGAATATCGAGCTTTAAGCCACTTTTTCACTTTCCTCTTTCAAACACTTTAATCAAGAGGCTCTTTAGTTCTTCTTTGCTTTCTGCCATAAGGGTGGTGTCATCTGCATATCTGAGGTTATTGATATTTCTCACAGCAATCTTGATTCCAGCTTGTTCTTCATCCAGCCTGGCGTTTCTCATGATGTACTCTGCATATAAGTTAAATAAGCAGGGTGACAATATACAGCCTTGACGTACTCCTTTTCCTATTTGGAACCAGTCTGTTGTTCCATGTCCAGTTCTAACTGTTGCTTCCTGACCTACATACAGGTTTCTCAGGAGGCAGGTAAGGTGGTCTGGCATTCCCATCTCTTTAAGAATTTTCCACTGTGTGTTGTGATCCACACAGTCAAAGGCTTTGGCATAGTCAAAAAAGCAGAAATAGATGTTTTTCTGGAACTCTCTTCTTTTTTGGTGATTCAGTGAAAGTGGGCAATTTGATCACTGGTTCCTCTGCCTTTTCTAAATCCAGCTTGAACATCTAGAAGTTCACAGTTCATGTATCGTTGAAGCCTGGCTTGGAGAATTTTGAGCATTACTGTCCCAGGTGTGAGATGAGGGTAATTGTGTGGTAATTTGAACATTCTTTGGCATTGCCTTTCTTTGGGATGGGAATGAAAACTGACCGTTTCCAGTCCTGTGGCCACTGCTGAGTTTTCCAAATTTGCTGGCATATTGAGTGCAGCGCTTTTACAGCATCATCTTTTAGGATTTGAAATAGCTGAGCAGGAATTCCATCACCTCCATAGCTTCCTAAGGCCCACTTGACTTCACAGTCTAGGATGTCTGGCTCTAGGTGAGTGATCACACCATTGTCATTTTCTGTGTCATGAAGATCTTTTTTGTACAGTTCTTCTGTGTATTCTTGCCACTTCTTCTTATCTTCTGCTTCTGTTAGGTCCATACCATTTCTGTCCTTTATCGAGCCCATCTTTGCACGAAACGTTCCCTTGGTATCTCTAATTTTCTTGAAGAGATCTCTAGTCTTTTACAGTCTGTTGTTTTCCTTTATTTCTTTGCATGGATCACTGAGGAAGGCTTTCTTACCTCTGTTCTTTGGAACTCTGCATCAAATGGGTATATTTTTCCTTTTCTCCTTTGCCTTTCACTTCTCTTCTTTTCTCAGCCATTTGTAAGGCTTCCTCAGACTACCATTTTGCTTTTTTGCATTTCTTTTCCCTGGGGATGGTCTTGATCCCTATCTCCTGTACAGGGTCATGAACCTCTATCCATAGTTCATCAGGCACTCTGTCTATCAGATCTAATCCCTTGAATCTATTTGTCACTTCCACGTATAATCATAAGGGATTTGATTTAGGTGATACCTGAATGGTCTAATGGTTTTCCCTACTTTCTTCAATTTAAGTCTGAATTTGGCAATCAGGAGTTCATGATCTGAGCCACAGTCAGCTGCCAGTCTTGTTTTTGCTGACTGTATAGAGCTTCTCGTTCTTCAGCTGCAAAGAATATAACCAGTCTGATTTCAGCAAACAGCATATTAAAATGGGGGAGACATCACTTTGCTGACAAAGGTCCTTGTAGTCATATCTATGGTTTTTCCAGTATTCATGTACAAGTGAAAGTATTGGACAGTAAAGAAGACAGAGCATCGAATAATTAATGCTTTCAAACTTTGGTGCTAGAGAAGACTCTTGAGAGTCCCTTAGACTGCAAGGAGATCAGACCTGTCAGTCATGGAAGAAATCAGCCTTGACTATTAGAAGAACTGACTCTGTGTCTCAAACTCTAATACTTTCCCCACCCGATGCCGAGAACTGACTCACCGGAAAGACCCGGATACTGGATAGATTGAGGGCAGGAGGAGAAGAGGGTAACAGAGGAGGAGATGGTTGGATGGCAAAACTGACTCAATGGACATGAGTTTCAGCGAACTCTGGGAGATAGTGAAGGACAGGGAAGTCTGGTATGCTACAATTCATGGGATCACAAAAAGCTAGACATGACTTTGATTGAACAACATCTAGACTAACACTTTATATTACTATGTCCTGTCCTATATTACAATAAGATATAGTATGATCCTCCTTGGAACTTATTTAATTTGGTACATCAGATTATGAGTTGTTATTCTTTATATCAATTTAGTAAGCTATAAACATTTTATAAAATCCTTTACTTAGCGTTAGGCATAATTAGTATCATTGTCACTTTAAATCTGTTTTATTAAACTTTTATAGGAGTTTTGAAAATATCTTTGGTTGAATTTTCCACTATGAATAAAAGAGTCAACACAAAAGTGCTTTCATGTAAATATTGTATTTTATAATTTTAGAAATATCAAAGTTCAGTTCAGCCCTTAAAAATGTTTCATGTTTTGCAAGCCAGGCGCGCTCAGCCATGTAGTCGTGCCTCACCCTTTGTGACCCCATGGACTGTAGCCCACTGTCCATCGAATTTTCTAGGCAAGAGTACTGGAGTGCGTTGCCATTTCCTTCTCCACGAAAGCCGTGAGAGTTAAGTAAACAAGTATATTTTGTAGTAGTTTAATAGCTGCCATCGCAGAAAGCAGTAGCACCCCACTCCAGTACTCTTGCCTGGCAAATCCCATTGATGGAGGAGCCTGGTAGGCTGCAGTCCATGGGGTCACTAAGAGTGGGACACGACTGACTGACTGACTTCACTTCAAGTTTGACTTTCATGCATTGGAGAAGGAAGTGGCAATCCACTCCAGTGTTCTTGCCTGGAGATTCCCAGGGATGGGGGAACCTGGTGGGCTGCTGTCTATGGGGTCGCACAGAGTTGGACACGACTGAAGTGACTTAGCAGCAGCAGCAACAGCTGCCAGTTTTGTATGGATAAATAATTTAAAATTTGTATATACTAATATAAATGGAACATTGAAAATAAAAATAAACTAAATATGTTTTCATTTGTGTATGTCTCAGAAGACATGTCATGAATTTGTAGCTTGTTATTATAAAAGATATATGTTACAGAGTTTAAGAATATGAATCTGTTCTTATTGTCTTTAAACAAACAGTACACTTCATTTCATTGCTGTGAGGATCTTTGATGGTTGAAGATGTGCCCTTTAAAATTTCTTAAACTGAAGGCTTCCCTTCTGTACTGGGAGGTCCTTGCCTTCTGAGTACTTGTGTACAGCTCACCCTGTTTTCTGAGGAACCATAGGACTCTTTGGGCCCTGTACATCTGCCTTCAAGGTTAGAAGCGACTGCATATAAGCAAGGACTTCATTCTGCTCTGTCTTGTTTATCTTTTCTCTGCTTTTCCCATTTCTGTTCACTGACTCGCCAAGAATCAGACCTGACAGAAGCAGAAGGCTGATGGCAGCCTCAGACCGCCCTGTGGCTGGGTATAGGATTGAGACTCACACTGCAGACTAGGGATCTGTCAGCCTTGCCCCAGCTTGTTTCCCTTCCCGGTGCTGTCTTCTGCGTGTCCCTGTCTCGAGTTCTTCCATGGTCACTTAGGTCAAGGGAGCCGTTTTCCAGTCCTCTCTCTTTACTCATTGCTGTCCCAATTCAGGGTCTTCTCCCTTGACTTCTACTCTGTGGTGGCCCTTAGATATTCTGCAAGGCTAGCCATAATATCTTGGTGTCCTGAAGAATGGCCAGTGCTTGTATGGGGTTTAGTTTTGTGAGCTCTACCTTGAATGAGTTTGAAACAAAACCACGACTTGACCAAGATGAGTTTTCAGTCTTCAGCAAAACAGTAGGATGCTCTTCTTCATTGGGATGATCAACAGTTCTAATATTAGGCTGCTTGCAGCACATTGCTCTTTTTACATAGGTATGATAACAAACTAAACTTCTTTTCATACTGCCTATCCAGTTTCTCTAATTTAGTATCTGGGAGAGAAAGAGCTGAACTTAGTTGTAACCTTTATTTAGCTGGTTGATTGCTAAAGTTATACCCCTATATATATTTTTTTTATGAAACTCATAAAAACTAATAAAACTTGAAGATTTTTAGCCTCCTGTCCTGTGGGAGTATTGTTGTGAGCGACACTCACAGTTTTCAGAATCATATCTTTGTCTTTCATGGTAATTAATATTTAGATCTTTACTACGTATGTTTAACTTTTAAGTAGTGTTGACTACTGGAAAGGGAATATTTTTAATGGCAAGTTTTTCCATTCCATTACCATATCCATTCCAAATATGCCAAATTTTGGCATATTTCCAAGTCTAAATTTGTGTATAACAGAGACTTAATGTATATTAGGTATAATTTTTTGCAGAGTATAAACTTTTTATGTACTTCAGAAATAGGTCATCTGTTTTACATATTTAAATATCATACAGTTTTACATTTTTTAATGATCATGTTCTACTAGGTAACTTATGTTCATTCAGTTCAGTCACTCAGTCATGTCTGACTCTTTGCGACCCCATGAATTGCAGCATACCAGGCCTCCCTGTCCATCACCAACTCCCAGAGTTTACTCAAACTCATGTCCATCGAGTCGGTGATGCCATCCAGCCATCTCATCCTTGGTTGTCCCCATCTCCTCCTGCCCCCAATCCCTCCCAGCATCAGGGTCTTTTCCAGTGAGTCAACTCTTCGCATGAGGTGGCCAAAATACTGGAGTTTCAGCTTTAGCATCAGTCCTTCCAATGAACACCCAGGACTGATCTCCTTTAGGATGGACTCTCAAGATTCTTCTCCAACACCACAGTTCAAAAGCATCAATTCTTTGGCATTCAGCTTTTTTCACAGTCCAACACTCACATCCATACATGACTACTGGAAAAACCATAGCCTTGACTAGATGGACGTTTATTGGCAAAGTAATGTCTCTGCTTTTCAATATGCTATCTAGGTTGGTCATAACTTTCCTTCCAAGGAGTAAGCGTCTTTTAATTTCATGGCTGCAATCACCATCTGCAGTGATTTTGAAGCCCCCCAAAATAAAGTCTGACACTGTTTCCCCATCTACTGCATTTTCATTTCTTATATAGGATAGTGTGAACAAATCAGGGCTGAATTATAATGCATAGTTTAGGTATTGTAATGGCAACTGTCCACATGTTTATACTTGAGTCCCATATAGTTTTGTGGCTCAGCCGGTTAACTGTTAATTTACCCTTTGGCAGATTCATGAGATATTTGATTGTCAAGAATGTATGAAGAAATTTATTTCAGCTAATCAGCTAAAGCGTCATATGATCACCCACTCAGGTAAAACACATATTTTTCCATTTATACTGAAATCAGTACAAAAGCTTCACCTTGTCATTTTTAGGAGCTCTGAGAGGGGGTTAATCAGGAGATCTGGCTATTAGTTCTGGCTCAGCCACTGACTGACCACGTGATTCTGCACCTTAGACCTTAGTTTATTTCTGAAGCAAATGTGGTTGGACTAAATGAAATAAAAAATCTTCAGATTTATCATTTAATTTGTTATGTACTCCTACGACTGAAGCTGAAGCTCCAATACTTTGCCCACCTAATGCAAAGAGCTGACTCACTGGAAAAGACCCTGATTCTGGGAAAGATTGAAGGCAGGAGGAGAAGGGGATGACAGAAGCTGAGATGGTTGGATAGCATCACCAACTCAATGAACATGTGTTGACCAAGCTCTGAGAGATTGTGAAGGACAGGGAAGCCTGGCATGCTGCAGTCCATGGGGTCACAAAGAGTCGGACACCACTGAGCGACTGAGCAATAGCAACAAATCCTCCTTGAGCCTTAGTTTCTGTGTTCTTCATCTGTGTAAAGATATCCTACCTTTCAGAATTGCTGTGAAGGTTAAATGAGGTTATCTACGTACCCTGCTAGCAGAGTGTCTGACATTTAGTAGGGATTCAATAATTAGAGTCCCAACATTTCTAGATATGTTCACATTGTAACTAAGGTACTAATAAATGTTAATGAGAAATTTACAAATACATTTTGAGAATCTTAAGTTTTCAAAGTTGTAATTTCATTTTAAGCATGTTTGAATGAAAGGTCTGTTATACAGACTTAAAAACATCCAGCTCTGAAAGTAACTTTTGCTTAATGAAGTCTCTGAAGTTTAGAATGTCTGTACTTTGGGGCCACTGAATTCAGGATGTATTTGAATAGCCACTTTATCTGGAGACAGATAGAGATATTTTTGGCAAATGAAAATAGATCAAAAACCGGTGGCCTTCAGATATGCTTTGCTTGAAAAATATAGTTGTCAACATTACATGGATATTGTATACATATGGATTTTACACAGCAACCTAAGTGTGTCATTCCTGCTGAGATTGGAACCTTGGCCTCATGGGACCCTTGACCATGCAGGAGACAGGTCTGTCTTTGACTTCCATCTCGGTCGACCACTCACCCTTTATGTTCGGAGTGGTGACCCTGACTTCAGCTCATACCAGTAGCAAGGTTTTCATCTGGAAGTAGAATTTTTTCCTTGAATTAAAACTTCATCTTTATACCTAAGCTACTTTATACCTTTAGTTGGCAGAATATGTCAGTAAAAGAGCAAGCTCATGTTCTGTGAGTTTCGAGTTGGCTCACATATCTAACGGATTGGGTAATAGACTTTTTTTCCAGTTGTTTGAATGATATTTTTGTTGACTTGTCCATAAGAATTAATAATGCAAGGAAGGCTGTTTCCCTTTTTATCCTTTACCTGTATAGATATGAGATTGTCTTCACTCATTTTTTTACAGAAAAACGACCCTATAATTGTGAGATTTGTAATAAATCTTTCAAGAGGCTTGACCAAGTGGGTGCCCACAAAGTGATACACAGTGAAGATAAACCTTACAAGTGCAAGCTCTGTGGAAAGGGATTTGCTCACAGAAATGTTTACAAGAATCACAAGAAGGTAAAAGCTTATGAATATTGTTATAAATGTGTTTGCTCGTTGGCCGATACAATTATCAGTTGTTTATCTTTTAAAGAAGTTTTGAATATCTGAGACATATCTGAGGTTGTACATACGAAATAATTGGAGAATATCTTGCTTCTGCTTTCTAACCACTCGGGCCGTCAACACTGTGGCTTTGTATCTGTCTAAATTCTCTTCTGAGACGATTCTCCTAACAACCGATGTATTATCCAGTGTTTTCCAGCATTGTAATAATTGCAAAATCTTCCCTTCCTTCTTTAAAGTTTGACACTCTTGTTCATATTACCATTTGGAAATCCTCTTTGTCTGTGGTGTCATCTTAGCAACTTTGCTAGGTGTTCCGCCAATTTCTCTGAACGCTTCTTTGGTCTCTGAGTTACCAAGGGATTATCCTGGTTGCTTTGGCTGTAGGCGTATTCTGTGTCCTCTATGTCAAGTACATCTATGAATTATGCTGCAAACTCTGTACTTACAAGTTCCAAATGGTTTATTTTGTTAATCTTAAGCTTTAGGCTCGCACTTGTCACTACTTGTTTGATATATAACAACAAACAATATATATAACATTTTTGACCTAATGAATTGCATGCTCCAGATAATGGTTTCCCTGGTGGCTCAGTGGTTAAGAATCTGCCTTCAATGCAGGAGACCTGGGTTCAATCCCTGGGTTGGGAAGATCCCCTGGAGAAGGAGATGACAGCCCATTCCAGTATTCTTGCCTGGAAAATTCCTGGAAAGTGGAGCCTAAGCAGGCTGTATTCCATAGGGTTGCAAAGAATCGGTCACGACTAACACACACACACAGATACCTTCACTTTTGGAAGTGTCTGTTAATTTCTGTTAATGACAAAAGCATGTATTTATCCCTATCTCTTTATTTAATTTTAACCCTTTTTTAGAATTAGTAGCTAATTCTTAAAGATTCTGCCCTCTCCATTGTCTTACCATCTTCATAATCATTACCATTTTCACATCCTGGTCATGTCTCATTTTCTTCACTTTAATAGTCATTTCATTCAGCTTCTTGATATTTAATCACTTCTTACTTATTCAGACAACTAGATAAATCATCCCAAATCACAGCTGTATCACTCTTATACTCTTAATATTATAAGTACATTTCCAGCACTTATGCACAGTCTGTCTTCTTTTCCCTGTCACTCGGGGTTCTCTGCACCATGACCCCAGCTTCCTTTTCCAGCTTTTTGTTCTCTTATTTTCTGCTCGAGCCATATCAACTCAACATGACCTCTCTAGCTTCTCAGCATGATCTCCCTAGCTTTCCTCCTTTGTAGTAAAACTCTGAAGTTATAATCTCGTATTTCCTCTATTGATTTTTGTTTGCATTTCCTACACTTTACCATTACTCAAGTTCTTGTTTCAGAATGTTAGTTTTATCTAATCTGTTTTCTGTCGATAGTAAATAATGTTTGAATTGGACTCAGGAAATCTGTGCAAAGACAGTCAACATCTTAGAAATGTGTGTTTAAATTTGTGATGTGATAAACACTTGCTTATTAATTTTGGTTGACATATTTCATGATGGTATTAAGCAACATACATATATATTTTCAAAGAGCTTCTTATGTTTTTATTTGCAATATTCCATTGTAATTATAGTTATTTTAGTATTTATTGGGACATTCCAAGCATATAATTTTATCTGTTTTGAAATCATTTAAGAAGTTATGATATCAATTTCAGCTTCAGTCTAAAAAGAAAAAAAGGCAGATTAATGAAAGAATAAATAGGGTTGATTGATGGTGTACCAAATCATCTCTGCCTAATTTCTTGCTGACTGCCCTTATGTTTAACTCAAGCGTTATATGTTCAGAGGCAGGACCACATTCATTGCTGCTCTGGAATTACATGCCTATTAAAAATTATCTGGCTAGTTTCCTGCTCAGTCTCTGGAACCCTCCTGTTCCTTTCTTTGATGAATCTGATCTCCCCACATTTACAAGTTTTTCACAGTTTGGCTTGTATTATATGCCATATGGGAATTTGGCACAGGATCTTTGTACCATCTCTCATACTTTTAGCCATAAATTATACGAAAGTAGTAATGATGTCCTGGGAAGGATAGAAGCAACGATGCCTATAATTTCCAAAGTGGAAAGCACATTCAGTCCTTCTGCTGTGGACAGTGTGCTTCTCACTGTGTTATGATCCTAGCATGTATTTGGTATGTGGACAGTTGTGCTTATCACCGTGTTGTGATCCTAGCGTGTATTTGGTATGGTTACATGAAAATGTCTAAAATATTTATTAAAAGTTATGATGAAAAAAGCAAATCAACTTTTTCTTCCACCATTATTCATTAATTGCCAGTTACAAAAATAAAAAGTAAAAATATGCAAGGAAAGCAGAAAAAAAGGTCATTAAAAGAACGAGTTTCATCATGTAACATGACCAAAGTTGGTTATTTTAAATGAATTATTCTTTGGGGTTTTGATTATGTAACTTGTGCATTTTTATTATAGCTATTTATTTATTTGGTTAATTCTTTTACATATAGATTTGCATGAAAAGGGAATATTTCATTATGATTATGACAGTATGGCATGCAGTTTCGAAGGAGTGATTTTTTTTATAAGGGGTGATGAGTGATGGGGAATGTTGGGCATTGAGAGACTGCTTTTTCTGTTTTAAGATAGGTTTTATTTTTTATCAGATTAGCAGTTAAGTTTTAAAAGATGTGCATTTGTTTGTTTGTTTTTGGCTGCATCTTGTCTTTGTTGTGGCAGGTGGAATCTTCTGTTCTAGTGCACTGGTTTCTCTCTAGTTGTGGCAGGGGTTTAATTGCCCTGTGTCATTAGTTTTGCAACCAGGGATTGAACCCATGTCTGTGCATTGGAAGGCAGACTCTTAACCACTAGACCATCAGGGAAGTTCTGAAGTAGTGATTTCTGTTTCTAAACCTTAGTTACGTGTTCCATCATCTTGGACTTCCCTGGTGGCTCAGGTGGCAGAGAATCTGTCTGTAGAGCAGGAGACCTGGGTTTGATCCCTGGATCGGGAAGGTTCCCTGGAGAAGGGAACCACAATCCTCTCCAGTATTCTTGCCTGGAGAATGCCAAGGACAGAGGAGCCTGGCGGGCTACAAGTGCATAGAGTCGCAAAGAGATGGATACGTCATCTTGCCAGTTATATAAGCTCAGTAGGTCAGAATTAGTTTTTCTTTTCCATAATCCTCTGTGACAATCACTTAACCTTATTACAAGGTTAAATGATTTTTTTAGGGTCTACCTAAAATTAAGATTATTTATCTGGACCCAACTATATTCTGTAACGTTTAAAATCACAATTGGACAGATGCCTCAGAACTGCAGGAAACATAAACTAGTTATTCTTCAACCTCTATTTGTCCCTATCAAAGTTAATGCAAAGCCAAATTGAGAGGAGTGTACAGTGCTCTCCTCCTCCTGTGGTGGGTGGCGTGCCTAGGTGGCCTGAACCATCTTGATCCTGGAGCTGGTACTACTTGCTTGATGATGGAAAGAGTACAGAGAGGTTTTGTCCTGATTAAGTTCATAAACAAGCTCTTTGGGGGGCAGAGCTGCATCTATTCAAATAAAAGATCTTTGTTCCTGACATTTTACATAACCTTCCAGGGATGAACACTAGAGGCCCACGAAGGATTCTGGTCACAAACCTCTCTGAAAATAATTCCATTGGGCATCTTATATTAATATCGCATCCAGTGATTTCCAAGTTCTGGGCCATGACTGCTTTGTGGGTCTTGAAATAATTTACTGGGTCATCCATAGCCATTACAAAAATAGAATAGAAAATATGAGAATAAGAGTCATTTGGAGGCTCAGATGGTATAAAGTGTCTGCCTGCAATGTGGGAGACCCGGGTTCGATTCCTGGGTTGAGAAGATCCCCTGGAGAAGGAAATGGCAATCCACTCCAGCACTCTTGCCTGGAAAATCCCATGAATGGAGGAGCCTGATAGGCTACAGTCCATGGGGTTGCAAAGAGTCCGACACGACTGAGCGACTTCACTTTCACTTTCACTTTAATGAAATAATACATGAGTGTGTGAGTATCTGTATATATGTATATCTTTTTGATATAAAATTATATTTTTGGTCATAATCAAACAGTTTGAAAAACTCTGCAAGTCAGACTTTGCTCAGGTGATATTTTGTTAAACCTTAAAAAAAAGGAAAAGTCTCTCCATGAAGAAATCATGGATTCGATTCTAAAACCATAATATGTAGCATAAATTTTACATAATAAAAAAATAAAGCTTTGACAGTTAAGGAAGGTGCCAAGTTGTAGACTGAAAGACAGTTGTTCAGTTTTTCCATCACAACCACTTTTTCCTTCAACTTCACATCAAATTTCTCTTCTTCAAGTGAGCTGTAGATGAAGTAGCTGGTGGCTCACTTAAGATAGTATATATCCAGAATTACCTGTTTCTGTGATCTAGAAAGCATGTTCACAGTGATGAGACGCTTACACTAAGGGGCATGTAGGAACTGAATCTGAAAGAGGGAAACAACAGATACAGATATTTCTCTGAAGTTTGTTTAGCTAATGGCAAATTGCTTACCATATTTACCATATTTAAATTGTTTTTCTTAGATGGATATTGAGATAGCATTGTATAGTTCCCAATGTAAACACCGTATTTCTTATAACTAGACAGTAAGCTTTGAAGACAGACGCTTGACATACAGCACCTACTGACCTTATTGTGCTTTGAATGTGGCAGACACTTTCTGAATGAATAAAGGTTTGTGAAAAGATTATCCCAAATAAGATTTAATGTTCTTAGTTATAGTAGTTGTAATGAGAAGTGATTTTTCTAAATCTATATTTGTAATATGTGTTGCATCATTTTTGCCTTTCTGAGCACTCTCTTTCTTGACTTTATGAGCATACTAGTGATCAGTGATACACTGAAACATTACTGTTGTATTCCTTCTGCACTGGCTTTATCCACCCAGGATATCTAAGAACTCTTCAGACCTTTCATCTGAAGATGACTGCACTGTTGTAATTTTCTGAACCCTTTTCTGGCTCTGAGTTAGATATTTGAAGTGTAGCTCACTTACTGCCAAATCAGTGATGAACCTTTATCCTCTGAGGAGCTTTAATAGAGGAACCTCCCTCCCAACTTGCTTCTACTTCCTCCACTCCCCCAACCCCCAAATATTAACTGAAGAACCATGAGCTAAAGACTGTACCTTGGTGCTTGCCAGAACAAAAGCATCACTTGTTGCTCTTCAGAGCTTTCTCCCCCCTGGCTCCTGTAGGCACGGGCCTTGCCTCCCAAACCCCTAGCCTCTGATTCCCGCCTGTGCCTGAGGTTCAGGCCCCCTCCTCACCTCCAGAGCTCACCCTGTGTGGAATATCGCCTTTGCTCTCTGCTCTTTACCAGCCTAGCCCAGCCCAGGGTTTTGAGTTCACCTCACTTGACCTGATTGATTGAGTGCACACCAGTAGCCTTCTTAAAACCACAAAGGGAAATGTTCTATTTTAAAAATTAATTTTGTTTTGCTTATTTTCATTTGTAGCAGACATTGTAGGAAAATAACCCCCAGAGGGCATGCATCATGAATGCATGGGTGGTCAGGTGCGCAGTTTAGGTGAGAATCCTGCCCACCGCATGTCAGTGAGGGCCTGGAAGGGACTGAGCAGGCTCAGCTGATGGCCCTGGCTTTCCGCAAGTATGGTAAAGACTGTACCCTTGTACAAACTATTTGTTCATTAATACGCATCTGCTTCTATATTTAAAGGCCAGTGATCCTCGTACCTGGAGGATGTTTTCTAGTCTTGAGTAAAATTTAGTGTTTATCCTCAGCATAAGGCCTTTGACATGCTTTAAGTCACTGTCATGGATTGGAGTAGGGCATATTAGAAATGGGAAGGTGTCAGTTAGAGGTGGTTAGGTGACTTAGTTGGGAAGGTAGGGAAAAAACTGGGAAAGGTGACCACTGAAATGAGAAGAGAATAGGAGAAGACAGCCTGGAGTGTGAGATCAGATGGGAAGTTTTCAAATGCAGAAATAACTACAGAGCACCTCCTTCACCACAGTGAATGGCCAGGAACTTCCACTCTGCACACTGGTGTTTCTGTGTAAGAGGTTGTTCTTTCGGGTGGAGCTTAGGAAAAAAAAAAAAAAAACCAACTGGAAAATTCTTAAGGGGATGGGAATACTACACCACCTTAGCTGCCTCCTGAGAAATGTGTATGCAGGTCAGGAAGCAACAGCTAGAACTGGACATGGAACAAAAGACTGGTTCCAAATAGGAAAAGGAGTACATCAAGGCTTTATGTTGTCACCTTGCTTATTTAACTTCTATGCAGAGTACATCATGAGAAACACTGGGCTGGAGGAAGCACAATCTGGAATCAAGATTGCCGGGAGAAATATCAATAACCTCAGATATGCAGATGACACCACCCTTATGGCAGAAAGCGAAGAACTAAAGAGCCTCTTGATGAAAGTGAAAGAGGAAAGTGAAAAAGTTGGCTTAAAGCTCAACATTCAGAAAACTAAGATCAGAGCATCTGGTCCCATCACTTCATGGGAAATAGATGGGGAAACAGCGGAAACAGTGGCTGACTTTACTTTTTTGGGCTCCAAAATCACTGCAGATGGTGATTGCAGCCATGAAATTAAAAGACGCTTACTCCTTGGAAGAAAAGTTATCACCAACCTAGACAGCATATTAAAAAGCAGAGACATTCCTTTGCCAACAAAGCAGTAGTCAAGGCTATGGTTTCTCCAATGATCATGTATGGATGTGAAAGTTGGACTATAAAGAAAGCTGAGTGCCGAAAAATTGATGCTTTTGAACAGTGGTGTTGGAAAAGACTCTTGAGAGGCCCTTGGACTGCAAGGAGATCCAACCAGTCCATCCTAAAGGAGATCAGTCCTGGGTGTTCATTGGAGGGACTGATGCTGAAGCTGAAACTCCAGTACTTTGGCCACTTCATGCGAAGAGCTGACTCATTGGAAAAGATCGTGCGTGCTGGGAAAGATTGAGGGCAAGAGGAGAAGGAGACGACAGAGGATGAGATGGTTGGATGGCATCACCAATTCTATGGACACAGATTTGGGTGGACTCCAGGGACTGGTGATGGACAAGGAGGCCTGGTATGCTGCGGTTCATGGGGTCGCAAAGAGTTGGATGCAACTCAGTGACTGAAGTGAAAGTCACTGCAGATGGTGACTGCAGCCATGAAATTAAAAGACGCTTGCTCCTTGGAAAAAAAGCTTTGACCAACACAGACATTATATTAAAAAGCGGAGACATTACTTTGCCAATGAAGGTCCGTCTAGTCAAAGCTATATTTTTTCCAGTAGTCATGTATGGATGTGTGAGTTGGACTTAAAGAAAGCTGAGCACTGAAGAACTGATGATTTTGAACTGTAGTGCTGGAAAAGACTCTTGAGAGTCCCTTGGAGTGCAAGGAGATCCAACCAATCCATCCTAAAGGAAATCAGTTCTGAGTATTCATTGGAAGGACTGAAGCTGAACCTGAAACTCCAGTACTTTGGCCACCTGATGTGAAGAGCTGACTCATTTGAAAAGACTCTGATAATGGGAAAGATAGAAGCTGGGAGAAGAGGAGGTCGACAGAAGATGAGATGGTTGGATGGCATCACTGAGTCAACGGACATGAGTTTGAGTAAGCTCGGGGAGTTAGTGATGGACAGGGAAGCCTGGCGTGCTTCAGTCCATGGGGTTGCAAAGAGTGGGACACAACTGAGTGACTGAACTGAACTGGAGAAAACACTGCTGCCCATCTGGGAGAAAAGTATATTTAAATGTAAATGGTTTTATGACAGAGGTATCATTCAAGACCTTATTCTTTGCCTTAACATTAGACTTGGCGAGTGTTTTGGGTAGATTCATATAAAGCTATTCATTTTTTATGACCATCACTATCTGATACTTCAGTGAACGTCCTTTTACATAAAACTTGGTAAGTTTGCCAAGAGTATTTATGCAGGTAGATCTTAAGTATGGAGTGTATAGGTCAGATACCAAGTTTACTTTAAATTTTGATCACTCCTGCCTGACTGTCTTCTGAAAAAGTTCTATTTTCACTTAGCAGTGATGAAAGTACCCTTTATCTGTGCCGTCACAATTGTCTATTTTATCACCCTTTTTTTTCGGTCTGAAAATTGACAAGTGATATTTCATCGCATTTTAGCAATACCAGGTGTAGTTCTATTCTTTTTATGTTTGTTTTCCATTTCTTCTGAGAAATGCTGGTAGGTACTCTTTGTCCTTTTTCTACTGACCTATTTGGTTGCTTTTCATTGATTTCTGGTTGCCCTATAAAGATGAATATTAGTACTTTGCTGTTTTTGTTTGTAATATTTCCTCCATCTATCAACTTGCATTTTTTGAATAAAGAAGTTTTACATTTTTATATATTCAAGTATGGATTGTGAGTTTTATGACTTCTGAGTATAGCTCCTAAATTTTATGTCTTATTTAGAAAACTTTCCTTTTCCAAAATGATGTAAATATTCACTAATGCATTTAAAAGTTTTGTTTCTTTTTTAATTGGCATTTTAATCCATCAATACTTTATTTTTAGGTATCATGTTTAAAATATTGCTTCATAACTGAGCTATCATGATGAATGCCTCTCATATAAATAAATCTATTTTTGCACTCCATTCTGTCCCATTTAATCTGTATTCCCTTATAATATCAGAGTATTTGAATAGTTGCAGTTTATAATGTTTTTTAATATCCTTTGAACAAAGGCTGATTTGTAGTTTCCCTTTTTCAAAATTCTCTTACATAGTGTTTGGGAAAGTTAATGTTAATAAGCAGACATCTTATCATCACTTCCTTTTTATCTTCCTGGAAATCGACATTGTATATTAAAAAACAGCTCCTCGTGACAGAAATTCGTCATATATACTCTTACTCTTGTGAATTATTTGGTTTAGAAATGTTCAGGGTAGAAAAAGCAGGAAGGAAAAAGAGTTCATTATCCTCTGTTATTGTTAGATTCTCCATTACCAGTATATTTCTTATTTTTTCATGTGTTAAAACATTTAATTTCATACAAACTTGAAATCGTTCCTTTATCCCTTCCATTTCTGTTCTACCTGAAATTCTGCCAAGCTTGGGTTGACTTGTTTTCCAGCCCAAAGGATCTATTAGAAGATTAAGTAAAAGAGGATTGAAAAAGCAACTCAGGTTAGCCATAGCAATGGCAACCCATTCCAGTAGTCTTGCCTGGAAACTCTCATGGACAGAGGAGCCTGGTGGGCTGCGGTCCATGAGGTCGCTAAGAGTCGGACTCGACTGAGTGACTTTACTTTCACTTTTCACTTTCATGTATTAAAGAAGGAAATGGCAACTCGCTCCAGTATTCTTGCCTGGAGAATCTCAGGAACAGAGAAGCCTGGTGGGCTGCCGTCTGTGGGGTTGCACATAGTTGGACACAACTGAAGCAACTTAGCAGCAGCAGCAGCAATAGCCTAGACTTAGTGATGGTTACACTCAGAGAGGGAAAAAAAAAAAATCTTTGGAAATAAAGTCTGTGACTCATAGAGCATAGCAAATGGGGGAGGGAGATTTAGCATGAGGGCAGGCGGTATAATTATGTGAACCCTCAATACACAAGGTAATGAATTTTAAGTAATGCAGAAATATTAGTGAGTAGGTAGTATAAATTTACAAGCTAAGTTAAATGGAAAATTATCACATTTTTAAAAAAGAGATACTCTTCTCTCTACTATAGCAATTTGTATTATACTAGAAAATGCCTGAACCAATGAAAACGAGAAATGTACAAATGAGAACTATATTTTATAATTAAGGTATGCTGAAGTACAGTATTCTCAGTAAAAAATGGGCTTTGAACCTAATATCCCATATTGAATGTTTTATATTTAAAGTTAGAAACTATAATCAGTTTAGAATCAAGCTCTGATCTTTTGACTTAGTTTGCATCTGTGTTGTGTTGAAAATAGCTTAGCTTAGTTTTTATGAAGGTTTCAATTGAGACTATGTCCTCTAGTGATGTTGACAGAGAATTGGGTAGCGGTTTAAATATATGTGTACATATGTATGCATGCGCACACACACAAAAAGGGGCATTTTACTTTCTATCCCAAATATTTGGATCCTGTTGTCATCCTATGTTCTCTTTATCTGTTACTTTCTAGGAATTTGTACTATAAGAAAACTATTTCCTGTAGAAGGACGGGTATTAAATTTTAGAGAGGGTAAATTTTAGATGGGACTGGAGTTGATCCATTGTTGTGTATGTATCTGTTTCTGCTTTAGGAATCTGTACTCATTTCTCTTTGGGTAAAGTTCATAAAGTTCAATGCGTGATTACCAATTTATCTAGGCATGTTTCCTAGCAAACAAGTTGTCCACCAGAGAAGCCAGTATAGCTGCTGTGATTTCTTACATATGAGTTATACACACGAGGACACCTACTTAATGCAGAACATTCTGATTCACAACTACTGTGATGCATCTGGAAGCTGTGTCTTCCTGAGTAAAGCTAAAGATGCCTGTTAGCTGGACAGTTTCTGAAGGACGTGGTTGCTGTCTCCAGATATTCAAAGAGCTTCATTTGGAAGAGAGAATAACTTGTTCTGTATGGAGCTAGCATAGTTGTAGTAAGTAGTGGCTATACAGAGGCAGAACTTTTAAATTGAGGGTCAAACCAGCAAGCCTGGAAAGTCACATGTTCAGCGCCATGTTTGCTAGAGGCATCCTTGGCTAAGAAATATGTAGGGGGGAAGTACCTTGAGTGGGAACCTTAAATTGCTACTCTCCAAGAAAGACTTCATCTGCAAGCCTGGGATTATTTCCTCTTTTCACAAATTCCCTTTGCCTTAATCAGGATAGGTAGTGGCCCTTTGTGTCTGCAGGTTCCACACTGATGGACTGAATCAAACCGCAATGGAAAGTCTTTGGGAATAAAAATTCCAAAGTTTCCAAACAATAGAACTTGAATTTGCTGTGCACTGGCAACTATTTACACTGTGTTGATTTTAGGTATTGTAAATAATCTAGTGGTGGTGGCTTAGTCTCTGAGTTGTGTCCAACTTTTGAGACCCCGTGGACTGTAGCTTGCCAGGCCTCTCTGTCCATGGGATTCTCCAGGCAAGAATACTGGAGCGGGTTGCCATTTCCTTCTTCAGTAGATCTTCCTGACCCAGGGACCAAACCCAGGTCTCCTGCATTACAGGTGGCTTCTTTACCAGCTGAGCCACCAGAGAAGCCCACAAGCAATCCAGAGATGATTCTAAATGTATGAGAGGACGTGCATAGATTGTATGCAAATACTGTGCCATTTTGTCTAAGGGACCTGTGTATCCGCAGACTGTGGTGTCCTCTCGGGTCCTGGCGCCAGTCCCCTGCAGGTCCGGAGGGAGGGATGTACCATGGACTGTGGGCACCTCCGTAGCTGGTGCCTTCGGCTTATGGTTTTGTACTAAGTTGTGGCTTTCCAGCAATGAAAAGGCTGGGCTTGGCTCTTCGAGGCTCTCCTTCTGTAGGAACATCACCTGAATTTTATATCTAAACTTCTCTGTGTGAAATGAGTTGCCTTTTCCTATACTGAGAGACTGATTTCTTTGATATTTCTATAGGAACATCACCTGAATTTTGTATCTAAACTTCTCTGTGTGAAATGAGTTACCGTTTCCTATACTGAGAGACTGAGTTCTTCGATACTTCTTCAGGTTCTATTCATTTTTGTGAGGAGGAGTTCTTTTAAGGAAGTCAGTTGTTAAGTCTTACAGTAAAAATGTAATCCACAGACATTATAAATAGCCGGATGACATAGGTTTTATGTAGCCTCAGGTTTGTTATGTGACCCAGTGGAACAGCAATATATTTACGATATGCAGACTTCAGTAATGAGATTTTTTAAAGAATAGTTTTTACACATATACCTCTGGAATATTTTTCCAGTTTTATTTTATCTCTGGTTGTTTTCTCTGAATTTGTCATAGTTTTCTTGCTTTGCACATGACTGAAAGAAATGTCATTTCCAGTACTATTGTTAATTCTGGAGCAGTATATATCACTTATAGTGAAAGTTACCATTTTTAAAATTGAATGGGCCTGATAAAAATGTTAATCTGCTCTCATGAAATTAATGTTTGGTTTGAGTGGCTAGAAATGTGATAATTTGTTAACTGTTTTATAAAATTATGTTATAAAGTTTCTGAAGCATTTTGAGACATTTTATCAAGTGTTATAAATAGTGCAACACATTTTCTTATGTCCTTTCTACATCTGCAACAATAATCAGACATGGGGCATAAAAGATAAATTTCATCTTACTACTTCATGTAGTAAGTAGTTCATTCATTACATCATCAGATAGTGGTTTCTCAGTGACCTGGCATTTAAAAGGAGGATGTTCTATAACTCAAGGATAATGTGATTAATAAGTTGGTGGAAAGTTTGGCACCCTGTTAGATGAAAAATTGAAGGGTAAGACATCTTTTAAAAGGTATAATTTTATTTGGTAATTGTAAATGTTTCTTGGAGACGTCTTCTATCAACAACTTACAGGCATTTCACTACGGCCTCCCTTAAGTGAGACTGAATGCTGAGGCTTCCATAAGTTATGCCATCACAGCTTGGTGGTGTTGGGTGCTGGGATCTTTTTAACAGAGTGTATTCACCAGGCTCTGCGCTGACAGCTTACTACTTGAAACATGCTGTCGAGTTGAGGCCAGTATCTAGCCGTCGAGGCTCTGGTTTGGTTCACATAGATCCAAGGCATCATGCTGTCCCCAGTTCTTTCATCATCAAGCAACTAAATTATATCCACAGGTTGGTTTGTCCTTGATTTAGAGAAAGAGAAAGAAAGGGTTGGTGTGGTACATATTTTTAGAAGATTAAATCAACCCTGCTTTCCAGTGTGGATGCTCTAAAAATGAAAGTTTCCTTCTCTTTATAATGACATTATCTACTTATTGTAGAAAAATTAAAACATCAAAGAAAGGTCTGAAGAAAATAGCAAAAATTCTGTCAAATACCACTGTCCACTTTACTATGAAAACCCTCAGAAGTGTTTTGTAAAACATCTTCCTAGACCCTGTTCTCCGTGAGTATGTATGTGCCATAAATAGTATTCTATTAGATAATGCATTGCACTGTGCTTTTGACAACTCAAAATATGTTATGGAAGCTTTTCCATATTAAAGAGAAAGTATTTATGCAGTAATCACTAGAATTTAGTTAACTAGGTTTATGTCTATCAGTGGACATTTATGAGTTTTCCTTTTTAAACAAGTGTAAAAATTGTCATATATATCTATAAAGGGAATTGATTTGTCAAAAGGTATACACACATTTATCATTTTGTAAATAGGGACACACTGCACTGAGAAAATGCATATTCCCGTCTACCAGATGTGAGATTACTTGGTCTTACCCTTTAGTCAACACCAAATAATGTCTGTTTTCTTCACTTTCGCCAGTCTGATAGACCACAGGTCATATTTTGTTTTAAATTTTTCATTCTCTAACTGCATTCATGGCTTGAAATACTAATACTGTATGTACTATGATATCCCCAAGTTTTATACCCATTGTAATGCAGACGTGAAATATTCAGCTGCCTGTTGACATCTCTTAATAGTCATCTGAAGGTGTCCAAAATCAAACCCCTTCTCTTTTACCCAAGCTTGTTCCTTTCTTGCTCTTTCATATATTAGTTCATATAAGTTCATATATAGTTCATATAAGTTATATTAGTTTCATATGAAGTCGACAGTGGTATTTGACAGAATACTACCATTGCTCAGGTCACAATTTTGGAGGCAGGCTTGCTTGCTTCTTTCTGTGTCTTATGCTCCATATCCAAGTCCCTCTGAAAGCCTGCTTGCTTTCATAATATATCCAGAAGCCTCCTACCTCTCTTCAGATCAGCGGCTACCCCCCTGGTGTAGGTCTTAAGCACCTCTTACTCACTTTATTGCTATTGCTTCTCTAGTGTCTCTGCTTGTCCTTGTCTCCCTTGCACCCGCTTCTCAGCTCAGCCACCTTATTAGCATTCTAAACGCCAAGTGAATCATACCTCTTACCTGCTCAGAATACATTATAGACATTTTGTGTCTCTCTCAGTGAAAGACGAAATTCCTTCAGGGGACTCACCATCCTCCATGATTCATCTCTCCTCTGGAGGTTTCTCCCGTTTGTCTGATCTCATCTCCTCATTTCTGCGTGTCGCCCTCTCAGCTCCCATCACACTCGCCTCCGTTGGTTTCCTGCCTGGAGCACCTCGGTGACCTGGCCCAGCTCCCCCATTCCACCAGACCGCTGACATGTCATCCTCTCAGCAAGAATCCCCATGGCCACTGCTTAAAACAGCTGCCCCGTCCTCTGAGACCTCTGGCGCCCTCCTGCCAGGCTCTGTTTTTCTCTGTAGCATGTGTCTGGTATTGCATCAAGTGTTAGTTGTTGTCTCTCTGCTAGCATAAGAGCCCAGTGAGCGTGGGGACATTTGGTTTTCTTTGCACAACTGTATCCACAGAATATAAAACAAGACTGACATGAAGAGCATGTCATAGACTTGGCACAAAATAAATAATGAAAGAAGTGTGAAGAGTGCTATTTGGAGGAGAGTCCTTTTGCCCTTTTGGAGGGAGTTTTTATGTTTTCTTTTTAATTTGTTATAACCCTTTATATTAGCAATTTAAGACTTTTGGTTTATGTTGCAGATTTTTCTTTGTCCCAGATATTTTTGCTTTGCAGTTTTAAATTTAATTCTTTCTCTCATCTGAATACCTGGATTTCTGCCATCCTTAGAAAGTCTTTCCCTACACCAAATTATTTAAATATTCACTATTTTCTTCTAGTATCTTATTCTTAAGATTTGAGAAAACATCTGAATTGAAATGGGATTTGTCTCTTGTGGCAGGTGGGGAATAGGCACAACTTAATTTTTTCTGAATGTCTCAATTGCCTTACAGTCATTTACTGAATAATCCAGTTGTTTAGTCGCTAAGTCATGTCTGACTCTGCGACCCCATGGACTGTAGTCTGCCAGGCTCCTCTGTACATGAGGTTTTCCAGGCAAGAATACTGGGGTGGTTTTCCATTTCCTTCTCCAGAACAATCCAGTATTCTTATACAAATTTGAAATGTCATATTTTTCTACACTAAATGTTCCTATATCTTGTATTGTGAAACTCTTTGTTTTATTTTGTTGACGTATTTATTTCTTCCTCTCATTTAAATATCACTATAACTAGTACATTTGAACACCTGTAGTTTATGCTGAGTTTTAAATATTTGTTCCTCCCATGCTTTATGTGTATTTTTCATAGTCAAAAAAGTACAACAGTCCCTTTTTCACTAACATTATGTTAATAGGTAATATTTATATCTTTAATATTATAATGTCCATTAGACTAAGAAAATGTATAAATAGATATGCTGTAAATAAAGTGACTTCTCTTTAAGTCATTCCCTTTATTTCTATACCTCAAGTATCATGACACAGCCCATCAATTGTATGCTTTACTTTAACAAGAGAATATAGTTCAGTTTTTTATATATTAGCATTTATGAGCATTGTTATCTTGCCATCATCCATGGTAGAAAGTATTTTTCTTTGTGAATTTGTAACAAATGGGTGAGTACTGATGTGTAATGGAAACAGGGGAGGTGGTACGCTGTTTCTACTGTTGTCCTGTTTTTTACCTAGCAGATGGTTTTCTCTTGTTTGTTATTTACACATATATATTTTTGTCTGTCACGTAATTAATGGTGCTTACCACATGTATGCTGCTTGACATTTGGCACGTTACTGAAACTTTCTGAACCTTAGTTTTCTCATCTATAATATGGGGACCCTCATAGGATTTTATTTATCAAATTGCTGTTAGATAAGTGAAATAAATTCATTTAAAGTGTTTAGCATAACATTTGACCCAATAAAAATAATGTATTTTACCTACTGTTAATTATAACATGAGTAGATGCTGTAATTTGATTCAGGGGAAAAGCAGTTCTTAGGACTGAAAATTATTTGAAGTTAGTCAGTGAAGTTGAGAGAAAGGATGGAAACAGCCTCCCTCACACCAGTTTCCTTTGTGTTGAAAATATTGGACCAGCATAAAGTCTGTCCAGTGTGGTAAAGGAAGTTTGGGCTTTAGAGAAATCACATATCATTTCACTCTGCAAAGTAGATCTTGAGAAAGCTCATTGTGTATTTAGATTAGCCTTTGAGATTATATGAACAATTTCTTTTACTGCTTATCAAGTGTATAAGAAGTTAAAAACACAGTTGTTTTTCTCCCATGAACACAGCCTATTTGTGTTTCTGATTTTATGGAAGAATGTTCCAGGAAGAAATAGGATGTTGTCTGCCTTCCTCTCTCTCCTGGTTCCCGTCGTGAATCCAAGCTCTGGTTACTGTAATGACTGGTCAGTTCTAGAGCCTCCTGACTCAGGATGTCTTCCTTCTGCAGACCCACTCGGAGGAGAGGCCGTTCCAGTGTGAAGAGTGTAAAGCTCTCTTCCGGACTCCATTTTCTTTGCAGAGACACCTGCTTATACATAACAGTAAGTCACAATCCTGGCAGATGAAGACCAAAGGAACCTATTAAAATGTAGACATCACAGAAGCAGAACTATAAAGTAGTTATGTAATCTGCTTTTGAACTTAAAAAAAAATGGATTACTGCCTTCACCTTTTCTTCCTCTAGTCTTGCTTTATTTTTGCAAGCTAAGATTAATGATTTTATGAGGCATATCACTTTATATCATTTTCCCCACTCTTTAAAGCTTGTGTATAAAAACATGCCATGGTCAATAAAATATCTTTGAAATTTGCTCTGAAACAGACACTTATGTTCCTTTTTAAATGTAATTATTAGGAGACTCTTTAAAACATGCAGATACCTGGCATGATTTTATTAGTTCACAGGCTTTTACAGTGGGAAAGAATTAAGAGTCAACATCTAATTTAAGCTCTTCATTTGAGGGGAGTTGAGAAAATCGAGGCTCAGAGAAGCACAGTGATACACTCAAGGTTGCACAGAATGCTGGGGGAGCGGGTGTAGCATTCAAGCATCAGTCTGCTCTGATTTCTTATTTCTTTTGGCAAGGGCATTTTTTTGAGAGGAAGTGAGAATTACGTTATTTACATATATACCGTGAAAGTGTGTCTAGCAGTTACACTGAGAGCTGATTTTAGATACCACACTTTAAAGAAAATGTAATTGCAAAATGAACTTTTAGAGTGAGCTGTGTTCAGATGTTGAAGTAACCAGAGATGTGTATCTGCTTTGCTATATATAAAGTTAAATAAAAATGGTATAACATAGCTAATACTTACATGTCTTGCTTTTAATTTGAGTTGTTTAATCAGTAGAACATCCCCTAACATGTAGTTTCTACTGCTGATTAAAGTTTTAATATTTCTGAGGAAAGCAAAACAGTCAATCTTGACATTTTATTGTACAGATAAGATATTATCTTGGAAGAAATTTTCTCTGGTCAAGTCAAAGTATCTAAAATGTAAAATAAGAAGATCCTTAAGTTTCTATATTCATGAAGTGGGAACAGTTGGGACAGACTGCATCTTTCCCTATGGAAAAGACAGTGCTATGGTTTCATGTCATTCTATACTCAACTTACAGCTCTGGAGAAGTTGTCAGCACCACTTTCCATTTTCCTTATAAAGAACAGCTATGCATTTAAGAAATAAATTCTGTCATTAACAGCAGGAATTTCCATCTCATTTCACTGTCATTTGATTAAGAGAAAGCCTGTTATGAGCTGAAGGGATTTTAGAATAGGGATTCAGACAAGGGAATCTCATTTATATTGTTAAGACTTCCATGGCTGATCTTGGTCTGATGCTCAGGAAATATTTTTTTGATGGATGAAATTTTTTGTAGCAGCAAGGAGCTTTTAATTGAAGTGGATATTTTTGATTTCAGCTTTTTAGTTCTCATCCACTTGAGAGTAAAATGAAGTGACTGAGTGTAGACAGTGCTGGTGCATTCTGGATTTCACATGATGCCGATCTGCTGGTCAAAACATCAGTCAGAGGCTTTATGAAGCCATGTCAAGACATTTAGCCAGGAAGGTCACCTTGGGTAATGGGTGAGCAAATGTGTCCTTCAAGGTGAACATCACTTAAGGCTAGTGAGCTGAAAGGGTGGGAAAACCAAAAATGGCTAAAATAGAGAGGACAAAAGACTAGATCTTGTCTTATCCAATATAAAATTTACAGCCCATTTAACTTCAAAATATGAGATTTGTTTTAGAAACTTACATCATCACTGTGGCTCTAAATATGAAGAATAAGTTGTCATGATTATTTTGGAAATTATTGTTATTTCCTAATACACTGAAGACCAAAAGGCAGGTTGCTAGCTTGCTTCTTGGTTTTAAGATAGGGAAAATTCCTGATAAATTTAAGGTAAAGAAATCTGATAAAATCAGATAAAATCTCATGTGAGGATTTCAAAGTTCTGATAAACTTTAAAAAGTCAGGAATTAAAATATGAAAACAAAAAGGTATGCACTACCTTGGTATAGCTTGATGAGATTTTTGTACAGGAACCAATATTTTGATTCACTTAATGCTTTATGGGAAGTACTTTGATAAGAGCAATCTTGGAGTAGTTTTATCCAGTGCCTTGGTATTGTTAACTTTTAGAGTCTTATGTCAGTTGTCCTTTCACTCTCACTGGTATACATTTTACACAAGTAAAATTTTAAATCACAAAAGACACATGAAGAGAAACGAGATGGCAGTAGTAACACCCTGCAACAAACATGCAGAAAGGCAAGATACAAACACGCCTCTCGGAGTCTGCACAGCTCATGCACAGTTTGGTGTGACTATTTCAGGTATCAAATTCAACAACTCAACAGCTTCCTTAAAGACTGAGACTTTCAAGAGCCGAACTTCTGTTTGAAAAGATGAAGGGGAAGTTATTTGCTTTTTCCTTTTTATTTTCTTTCTTCTTATCCTCCCTTAAATTGATGTGAAGAGATAATGGGGTCTTCAAATTTCTAAATATATGCTAGTTAAAATGGAGGGGAAGGTAAAGGATCTTGGTTGAAATTGAGGTAATCTCATATTTAGGTAAAGAAATTTGCCATCATATTTTGTCTTATAATGGATATAATTTGTGAATTTGGGCTATTATAATTGGTCTCTAAAAAGGGAGAATATATGCAAACACTATCTGTTTTTATACAGGTTACGTATGTTTTCTGACTTTTTGGGAGAGATCACTATCTTATAATTGGGCGCATGGATCAGTTAAAATGTATTTAAAATGGACTTTAGACATAGCTTGATATGAGAGTTTAAAAAGTCCTGCCGTCTCCCTAAACATAGCTTTGGGAGTACTTGCCTGCAAGGGGAGGCTGTTTAATGCGAAAGTGAGAACCCTCCCAGGCACCCAGGGTAGGAAAGGGTGGTTGCCTGTCTGGTATCCCTGCCTCCATGCAGGTGCCTCTCTGAGATGGAGCCCCCAGATGAGCACCTGGACGCGGAAGCCCTTCCCCAGCATTACCGCAGTGAGCCAAGGACAGCTAGTGGGCTGAGGGAGAAAGGGGAGATGCAGCCTGCTGCTGTCCCAGGGTGTAGGACCCACTCTGACCCCCTCCTTCGGCGACTTCATACCAGCTTCCTGTCCGAGAGCCAGCTCTTCCCTGCCTCTGATGGCCAGAGGGAGAGTGGTGACGGGAGGGGACTTCAGGAGGGCCTGCCAGGCAACTCACTGCTGAACACAAGTGCCTGTGCCCCTCACACTCAAGCCCGTTCCCGAGAAGCACTGCCATTAAAGTTCTTAGAATCTTTAGAAAATTAGCGAATTTAGTCCCTACATTTTCCAGTTAAAGGCACTGAGAATCCAGTTAAGGGTTAAAGGACGCCCCCTGTCCCCTACCTGACTGACACAGGGGATAGCAAATATGGAACTGAAAAAGTTGTTGGAGGAATGACCTTTTATGATTACGATGAATTGTTAGCGCTGTAAAGCTCCGGTTTTGGAGAAAACAGCACTAAATCCACTAGATGTGAAGGGATGTTAACAGTACCCTGTTGTTGCATCTGGTTCTGTAATTTGATTTTTCATTTCTAAGGTGAGAGGACATTCAAGTGTCATCACTGTGATGCTACCTTTAAAAGAAAGGACACCTTGAATGTTCATGTCCAGGTGGTCCACGAAAGACACAAGAAGTACAGATGTGAGCTGTGTAATAAGGCATTTGTTACACCTTCAGTACTTAGAAGTCATAAGAAAGTAAGTAGAAACCTTCTGTGACTTTGAAAGGATGATGTATTTTAACTGTACAGGTATATGTGTTAATTATATGATAATCAATTTTATATTCATCTATCAACATATTTACTCAGAACGATGAATAAGGAACCCATGATTGATACTAACTCTTGAGCATATGTCTGTTTTCTTCATTTTATCAGAAGAGAATATGTTTGAAAGCAAACGTGGATTTAGGTATGGTGCTACGCAGTCCCAAGCTATGCTGATAGTGACACAGACTGCTCAACGAGTGAGCGTTTACTCACTTCTAGACATTTTTTGATTAACGTAGGTTTCTTTTTTAAAGCTATTGAGTAGGACTTTTAATAGCTTTAGTTTTGAAGGCTAGTTCAGATACTTATTGACAGAATATTAGACTGAGCTCTTCTAGGATTGGAGTGGTCCTTCTATGTCTTGCATCCCTAGGGCCTAGGGAAGTTCCTGGTACAGAACAGGGACTTGATAAGTATTTGCTCAACGTGAGTAAAAGGATGTTCATACTAATGGTGATTTGGAGATTATCATAGTTGTGTTATCCTAATTACCTCCAGCAGATCAATAGGTTTTTTCTACTTGTTGATTAAATGCATTTTAAGTATATGTTTAAAACAGCAAAATTGATACTATGGATAATGAAGCTGAAGGTCTTAGTGTTCACCTTAGAAATGACTGTAATGTGTGATAGTTTTCTGTTGCTCAGTGTGCCCTGCTGAATGAAGGTTGAAGTGACTTCTGTCATTATAACTCTTGTTTTGGTACCTATCCTTAATACAGCTGTTTCAAAAGGACTGAATTGAGTAACTTTCTTTTCTTGCATCTTTAATGCTCAGTAATAATGATACTGTCTTCTCTTTTTAAAACTCAGAATAATGTTTTAACTTCCATTGATTGGATTACTTTTTCATGAATTTATTAACCGTTTGTTGTGTTTTAATCAATGAGAGAAAATGTAGTGAGTTTTCAAGAAAGATATAGTTGTTTGTCTGCAATAACAGATTGTCATAGAATATATTTACTAGTGCATTGTTCATTTTCGACTCCTGTATCTACCCAAATATTGTTCTCATATAGATTTGTTTCTATGCTTTCTTATCCATATTTAAGATTTTTAGTGTTACACTTTCAGTGTCTTTTAATACCATCCAATCAAATTCTGCATCTAATAATATGTATTTTTGAATTAAGCTGAAAGGAACATTTCAATTTTTTTCATTACTATTGCCTTAATGTCCTTTAATTTGAAACTTATATCAGTGAAGTACACATAACTGAGTTATAAGTAAGGGGACAATGAAATACTTATGTAACAGCAAAGAGAGATCCTGTGGATTTTATAAAGATATTACAAATTACTTGGTAGTTGCCTGTTTGGAATAATCCAGTGTTGAAATAACTACATTTTATAGCTGTATAAAATTTCTAAACAGTGTTATATTAATCAGAAAGAATGGCCATATTTTGCCCCTTCTGTCAGAGACTAAGAAGAACACAGGTCTGTTATATGTTAAAATGTTATACCATTTCTTTAAACCGAACCATAATGCGGACCATGGGAGTAACAGTTCTTGCTGAGGTGTAAAGAGTGTATACCTGTTTTGTACAAGAACTTATAGGGAAAATGGAAAGTTAAGTGCCTACCAAATGCAGAATCCAGGAGCCCTCTGTTGTAGACAGTATCATTGGCTATTATGGCTGTCGATTAGAATGTATTCCTCAGACTTGTGAGTAATACAAATCTTTTTCAATGGAGAAAACCTAAAGGACACTGAAGTTGATGAAGATATTTCATTTATAACTCTTACAAATTACAAATATGATAGTTTATATCCAAATACAGATTATAATTCAAATATGAGAATTTATAAAGTAAATATCAACCAGTAAGGTTATGAAACTGATTATATTAACAATCAATTTGGGGCTTCCCTGGTGGCTAAGTGGTAAAGAATCCACCTGCCAATGCAGGAGATGCAGGTTTGATCCCTGGATCTGGAAGATCCCCTGGAGGAAGAAATGGCACCCCACTCCAGTATTCTTGCCTGGAAAATGTCATGGATGGAGAAGGCTGGCAGGCTACAGTCCATGGTGTCACAAAAGAGTCGGATGCAACTTAGTAACTCAACAATAGTCATTTTAATATGGAAGATGAGAATGTTTGGCTAGGTTTGTGATTCTTCAGGTTTATCAAGTTATGACATAAATACTCCACCCCTTTTTCTGTATTCCAGCCAGCCTGTCTTTCCCTTCTGGGAACACATCATTTTAAAAAAGTTTTCCTATTCTTTTTACTTTTTCTTGTTGTTATTGTTTAGTTGTTAAGTCACGTCTGACTCTTTGCAACCTCATGGCAACTCAAATAATGATACTTCTAATAATTTGCATAAACTCAAATGCTTCCAGACACAGGTCCTGGAAGTTCTGTTTTGTAATTGTGGTAACCCAGATGATACACAATATGCTGTTATTAACATTTGGGTTATCACTGAAATAAAAAAAAATCTAAAAATGATTTGAGAGAATGTACAGATATCTGAATTGATTGCCTCCTCCTCCCTTCTTTTCCCTTCTCCCAAGTTTGAAAAAAACAATGAAACTTGAAGAGTAGCTCTGACCCCTCATTTATTGACATGACCTATTTTGATATTGGAAGAAACACTGGTCACCTGATGAGATAGTGAGACAAGTTTTAAACATTCCATCCACATCCTCTTTTGGGAGAGGTCACTCTTTTTTTTTTTCTTTCTTTGAACTCTCACATTTTCTCAAAACTGGCCTTTGATGATACTCATTCACCTTTTCTTGCATGTCAGTTTTATGCTCAGATAAAAGATATGTTGAAGGCAACAGTGATCTTTGAGATTGAGTGTTCATTTAACACTTGCTGATTTTCAAGATGAAATCAGATTTATTCTTTTTCTTTGCTTTGTAGTAAAATCAATTCAGTCTAACATGATGCAAGTAACCGAGTACTTTATTGAGATTAATTCTGTCCTCAAGCGTTAAGTGCACACAAAGAATGTGAAAAATGCTCCTAAGGAAGTGTTCCTTGACACAGTCAAGGGCCGCTGTAGCCCCATTTAGATTATGTGGTTTTGCTAGCATACACTAGTTTTGTATAACTTAATCATTTTTAGATGGGGGCTCCATAAAGGCTTAAAATGTAAACTGCAGAATTATTTTCAAATTTACACTAATGCATGATTCTAAGAGGTTTTTTTGAACCAGTGGGAATACCCATGATAAATTGTTTAAAATCTCATTGTGATATTAAATCATTTTAAAGAAACATAATCCTGGGAAAAAAGGATTTACTGTTGTCAGAAGCACTTAATCGTTTTTACCTAATTCTTTACATTTATCCTCAACCCTTTTTATTTCTTTCTGTTTAGACACATACAGGAGAAAAGGAGAAAATCTGTCCATATTGTGGCCAGAAATTTGCCAGCAGTGGTACACTGAGAGTTCACATCCGTAGCCACACAGGTATGTGGGTTGTAATTGGCAATAAAGACAACAGAGAAATCAGTTCCTCTAGGATAAGGAATTTATAATTTTACAAAATGGCTCCAAGTTTAAGAATTAATCTTGACTGTTTTCTGTCTTATAAAGTTTTATAACATCTTGGTTCTTACTCTAGAAAAATTTTGAATAAGTATCCTTTCCCAAACTAAGTTAAATATGTAAAGTGGAAACTTTTTAGTGTTTGTTTGTGATATAACTGTGATTTACTTCATATACTAGGCTGTTGGATGGAATAGGGAATAGCAGTTTCATAGAAGGCTGAGGGCCTCCTCTTAAAACTCTTCCTGTAACTTGCATTAGATATGCCCTTTTAAAATGTTAGACGTTCTTGGAATGTGGTTTGAATGCTGTAGGATTTTGTTGAACACAAGGGTGATGTGACCACAGTATCTGTTATGCCATGAATTGCTTCCTAAAGAGTTTCTTCATTTCTTATGACTTCCCCTTAAAGAGGGCTGTGCCCTAGTGAATGGTGAAGGAACATCTGAATACTTTTGAAAGAATTTTGTTTGGATTTTGTCTGTCTTGTAGAGAAGTACTTGAAAAGACTTGAAAGAATGCTCTTAATTTTGATAGCCAAATGTCACAGCTGTATGTGACTCTTAAGGGGTCCTCAGTAGCTGGAATGTGTTTGGTAAACTATGTAACCGGATTACATTGCTGAAGCTTTTTATTCAAGGGCCATAATATTTGACTTTATCATTGTGTCCCCAGCACCTAACTTAGTGTTTCACACAGTAACTGTGTGGTGAATGAGAAAAAGTTAGTTTGGGCAGGCCAAAGAATCATTACGGTGACTATTATACATAGACTGAGAAAAAGGACAGCCGTGAAGCATGATTTCTTATTTTGGGGCATAATTTCTAATTTTCTGGCCAAAGCTGAAAGACCTAGGTCAGCTTAGTAGCTGTCATCTTCAAATAGCCTCTTAAATACCTTTAAATGAAATATGTGACCTAGAAGAGATGAAGTATTACACATGATGACTGTGGAATAATGGGCAGCCTAAAGAAGAAAAAGAGGTCTTCTTGCTTAGAAGTACCTAGAGAAAATGAGGTTTTCAGGACAGCGTCCAGGAGAAGAATATAACAGAAAGCAGAGTAGGGAGAAGCAAAAAGGAAAAGGCAGCGGAGAACCATCTTGAGGACAGGCGGACTTAAAATAGTGCCTGCGGCTGTTAGCACCATGTCCTGGCTGTACAGGAGAGGCAGGTGGGTGATGGAGAGCGAGCAGAGAGCCCTGCAAAGCTCCGAGCCCGCCTCTGTAGCCTGGCAGTGTGGTCTTTGATGTCACCGGGCGCCATTCTCTTCTGTGCATTGGAGGCCATGTGGGGTTGTGGTAGAGACAGGGAAGGGCAAGAGTGAGACCAGCCTTCCGTTACGAATCAGTAACGCTTGCAACTGCAGCTTTGCACCACCATCCTGAAAATGTAACCTACAGTTGCCTCGGCAGATTTTATGTCTGTCTGTGTGTGTTTGTGTATATATTGATAATTTGTGTGTGGAAGGAGGGTGAGCAGGAAATGGGGAAAGTGTGTTATTTCTTCATATCATAGTAGTAAGTATAATAATGCCCTAAGCCATTACCGTCTAATTGAATTACAGTTGGTATAGTATGTTTTTATTTTTCTAATATTATATTTGTTTATGTGGCTGTGCTGGGTCTCAGTTGTGGCATGCAAAGTCTTTAGTTATGGCGTGTGGGATCTCGTTCTCTGACCCAGGATGGAACCCGGACCCCTGCGTTGGGAGGGCAGAGTCTTAGCCACTGGGCCAGCAGGGAAGTTGCAGATGTATTTTCATTTTTTAATAACTTTATTTATTTCTGGCCGTGTGGGTCTTTACTGCTTTGTGGGCTTTTCTTTGGTGATGGAGAGCGAGGGCTCTCTAGTTGTGGTGCCCGAGCTTCTCACTGCAGTGGCTGCTCTGACCGGGGGCTTGTGGTCTCAGGAGCTCTGGCACAGGCTCCACAGTTGTGGGACAAAGACGTAGCTGCTCTGTGGCAGGTGGGATCTTCTCAGACCGGGGATTGAACCCATGTCTCCTGCATGGGCAGGGGGACTTTTTATCACTAAGCCAACAAGGAAGCCCACAAGTATGTTTTCTAAAAGGCGGCGCTTATTGTTCAGAATGCATTAAAATGTGTATTTCAGCACAGAAAAGGTTAATCCAATGATAGCTCAGCTGGTAAAGAATCCTCTTGAAACAAGAGAGACCCCAGATCAAGTCCTGGGTCAGAAAGATCCTCTGGAAAAGGGATAGGCCACCCACTCCAGTATTCTTCTTCCGCTAGTGGCTCAGCTGCTAAAGAATCTGCCTGCAACGTGGGAGACCTGGGTTTGATCCCTGAGTTGGGAAGATCGCCTGGAGGAGGGCATGGCAACCCACTCCAGTCTTTTGGCCTGGAGAATTCCATGGACTATACAGAGTCAGACGTGACTGAGTGACTCATTCATTCATTCAATCATAGAACACTCGATTATAGAACACTCAAAAATATTGCATTCTTGAGAATTCCAAGTGCCTGCATTTTATTTTACTTGTAGGTATGATGGGCAGTGGAGAAGAATAACCTTAAATGAGTAATTTCTTCTAAAATTTTAGTTAAAAAGTTGTATTAATAAGATTTTTGAGCTCCAAGAGTTCTGTCTGATAAAAATATTAAATAAGTATAGTGGTTTTTGTTGTCATATATTATGTTCTGTATTATATGTAATCTAAATAATACTTAATCATAACATTTTATATATGATCTGGCTATTTAAATGTTGTACAGATTTTTTTCCATTGGTTTCTGATCGAGAAAACAGGCCACCTGAATTCAGCCAACAGTGCTAAGGCACAGTCAGACACACATAAATTTAAATAAATAAAGTGAAAATATAACGGTGGCTTATGTGTTTGTGTATATCCACACTAATAGTTGTGTGTTTGTTTATACTTGTTATTTGCAAACTGACTTAGCATGCACATTTACTTACAACTAGATATTTTTTTCTGCTTAAAATCAGACTCATTTTGACATTTTGCAGTGCTGCTTTGAGTCACTCTGATGTGAAGCCAGTGTTTTTGGTGACAGCTGCCTGGCAGCACGGCCGGGACTGTATTTGAAATGGTTGGTGCCAAGCAGTTTGTCAGTGACTGCAGAGCTGGTATCTGGGTTTCCACAACAGTCCTGGCATGGATGTGTTTTTTTGTGCGGACAGATGTTGCTTTTGCTTCTGTTTTATTTGCTTTGTCCTATTCTCCAAATCTTATGCATCCATTTGCTCTTCTTGGAAGCTAGCTCAGTGACCAAATGAGTTTGTGTAGTTAGTTATTTTGGTTCTTTGCTGATAAACCTTTCCTTATTTTGAGTTCTGTATATTCAGTTTTTCTCTCCTTTTATTATTTTTCTTATGAAATCATGTGATTTAATTCAGCCCTTTCTCACACTAGATTTCTCTATTTATGTTTGTGCTACAGTGTAACAGGGGCATAGGGTCACAGCCTATTCTATAGGAAGCATTTGGGTGTGTACAGTTAGGGACTGCAGTGAGATGAGGACCCTGAGTGAAAATGGGGTGGGGCGGTCAGGACAGACAGCTGATGCAGCTCCGAGGAAGAAGGCACTCTGGATCACTGGTGCTCACACTTTGGCCTCAACCCTCCTTACCATCTTAGAAATCACTGGGGGCCTGGGAAGCTTTTGTTTGTGTGGGTTATATTTGTCTGTTGTTGTTTAGTTGCTAAGTCATATCCAACCCTTTTGCAACCCCGTGGACTGTAGCCCACCAGGCTCCTCTGTCCTTGGGTTTTCCCAGGCAGAATACTGGAGTGGGTTGCCATTCCCTTCTCCAGGGGATCTTCCTGATGCAGGGATCAGACCCATGTCTGCTGCATTAGCAAGCGGATTCTTTACCACTGAGCCACCAGTTCAGTTCAGTTCAGTCGCTCAGTCGTGTCCGACTCTTTGCGATCCCATGAATCATAGCATGCCTCCCTGTCCATCACCAGCTCCGGGAGTTCACTCAGACTTATGTCCATCGAGTCAGTGATGCCATCCAGCCATCTCATCCTCTGTCGTCCCCTTCTCCTCCTGTCCCCAATCCCTCCCAGCGTTAGTCTTTTCCAATGAGTCAACTCTTGGCATGAGGTGGCCAAATTACTGGAATTTCAGCTTTAGCATCATTCCTTCCAAAGAAATCCCAGGGCTGATCTCCTTTGAGAACATTTAACAGTATTTGTTGATTTGTTAAAAATAACAACAGTACATCCATTACATATTAACATAAACCACACAGTTTTACAGAAAGTAGCTACATTGTCCTGCTGCTGCTAAGTTGCTTGAGTTGTGTCTGACTCTGTGTGACCCCATAGATGGCAGCCCACCAGGCTTCACTGTCCCTGGGATTCTCCAGGCAAGAACACTGGAGTGGGTTGCCATTTCCTTCTCCAATGCAGGAAAGTGAAAAGTGAACATGAAGTCACTCAGTCATGTCTGACTCTTCGCGACCCCATGGACTGCAGCCTACCAGGCTCCTCCATCCATGGGATTTTCCAGGCAAGAGTACTGGAGTGGGGTGCCATTACATTTTCCTAGTCAGAAATAATTAGTGAGGAGGGACATACTGTTGTACATCTCTGAAACTTTAATATCTGGTTCAAGAGGAGACAGCTAGGTTCTCATGTCTGTTTCTTAGTTTATCCTGCTGCAGCAAGTTCTTTTGGTTGCAGAATTTAAAGAAAATCTGGCCTCATGCAGATTTGCGGTTAGAGTTCTTAACTATCCTTTGTAAATAATTCTGCATGTTGTTTATTACTACAGTAAAACTCAGAAAGTAGTTTTTTGTTTTTTTTTTAAAGGCTTGTTTTGTGGAAATTCAAATCTTCTCAGTGGGCTTCTCCTGTTCTGTTACTTTAAAATCCATTGGTGTGTCTTATACTTTGAATGATCTTTTACCCTCACATGATTCTGTAACATGATGCACAGATCACATGGAAAGTGTTGGCTCACCGAGTTACATATATCCTGCACACGTGTTAATGTCATCACTGATCTCATTAGACAAGTCTGAGTAGTTGGAAGCCTTCAAGCCTGTTAGCACATATAGATTTTCCAAAATTCTCAATTTTGCTTTGACTGCTCTAATTCTTATGTTTGGTAAGGCATATTTCCCCCTCTACCTGCCTTTCTTCTTTTCTTTGAAATGACAGACTTTTTATTTAAAAAAAATAAAAAAAGTTCACCAAATACCCAAATCTGAATAACCATGTTTTGTTGTCATTTTGTTTCGAGTAAAAATGATGTTCCATGAGAAAAAAACTGTTAGTTCAGCTCATGAATCAATCATACAAGTGCTTTTTCTTGAGACAACTTTTCATATATAACATGCATTAAAGGAAGTTATTTCCCATTTCATAGCTAAGAATATTAAAACATGGTACTCAGGAGTTAAGGTTTAATAAAATTAATGTTAAGGTCTTATAGGTTAAATAATAAGTTGTTAACCGTGGTTATTTGTTTGCATTTTAAATATGATAGCTTGAATTTTCTTCATGATTTTCTGTATTTTATATTTTTTCTATAATTGTCTTGTATAAGCAAAATATTTAAAGTATATTAATGTTATGATTATGCAGGAAACTTTTATCAGAATATTCATGTTTAACTATTTAGGTGTTATATATCTCTGCATCTTCTTTTCAAATGGGCCAGCATGAAGTACATATAAAAATGCATGTTGAAAAGAGAAATGAAATTGAGAAAGCAAATACGGTAATATTAAACCTAAGTGAGGGTAAATAGTGTTCATTGAACCATTTTTCTAATTTTTCTTCATGTTTGAAATTTTTCATAATTAAAAGCGGGAATCTTTTATTCCATCAGTTCAGTTCAGTCGCTCAGTCGTGTCCGACTCTTTGCGACCCCATGATTCGCAGCCAGGCCTCCCTGTCCATCACTATCTCCCGGAGTTCACTCAGACTCGTGTCCATTGAGTCAGTGATGCCATCCAGCCATCTCATCCTGGGTCGTCCCCTTCTCCTCCTGCCCCCAATCCCTCCCAGCATCAGAGTCTTTTCCAGTGAGTCAACCCTTCGCATCAGGTGTCCAAAGTACTGGAGTTTCAGCTTCAGTATCATTCCTTTCAAAGAAATCCCAGGATTGATCTCCTTCAGAATGGACTGGTTGGATCTCCTTGCAGTCCAAGGGACTCTCAAGAGTCTTCTCCAACACCACAGTTCAAAAGCATCAATTCTTCCATGAGAACCATAAAATGGAGACAGATACCAAGTAGGGGCAACTGAGATCTGTCTGAGCTGGACATCCAGTGTCATAGCTCACATCTTACTCATGCCTCCCTCTCCCTCATAGCCTGGCCCTTTCACCAGTGAATGCTATATTCTTTCAACATAAACAGATTTTTGTTGTTGTGTTTTTTTGCTTACAGTTGTATTGCTCAGAGAGAAGCCAGATTCTTCTGAAGGAACAGAATATCACTGCCTCATGCTTAATCATTTTAAAAAAGGAATTCCAGGAAACTTGCAATTTTGTGGATTATTCACAAGTTTTTAAAAATACATTTGAAAGCATATGTATTCTTTAGAAAATAAAATGTAAAGAATTGAAAATAGCCAGTCAAGCTGTTATCCTATTGGAGACCTTTCGGTGGTTTCCCTTTACCTTGTGCAGATGACATCCTTGTGTTAATGCTTGGCATCCCAGGGTCTGTTAATGGGCTTCCTTCTGTCCCCTCCAATCTGCAGCTAAATGTCACTTTCTTCCTGGCGTGTTACCTGTCCTTCCCTTCGCTCCCCTCCCATCATCCATTTTGTTTGATGAGTTAATTCTGTAGGAACTGGAATCATTGCAAACAATTGTGTGATATATTACAGTCTCTTGCACTATGTTGCTTCTCACAGGAGATTTTGAGGGCTCCCATTGATGGGTATAAATGAATATCTCTTCTCAGTTATGATATTAAACTTTATCTGTTCCCTGACTAGATTCTGAGCTGAAGGGCAAGGCAGATCTGGCTTTTTAATCAAGTTTATTCAAGGAGGGAAGTTTTCTTAGATATTACCCGAGTTAATCCTTTCATAGCCAATATGATAGGTTTCTCAGATCATTCATTCTCATTTTCTAAATGAAGCTGAGATTCAGAGAAGCAAATGACCTATCCAGTCAAAGTAATAAGATTCAAATCATCTTACTTCAAATTCTATTTTATTTTTATGTTATCTCTTCTTTTTTTGCTACAAAGCTGTAAGCTGCTACACAACTATTATCACCACAAAAATGACAAAAATTCAATAACTTCTTCAGTATATAAAGTTGAGAAGTGGAATTCTGGAAGTATTGTTGTATTTCCGTGGTATGGCATGTTTATGCTTTAGAGCCAAATGAATGGTGTTTTGATTTTTTTTTTTTAAGCAACCATCACTTGTTCATTTACTCCTGAGTCATCTTTAGAGTAGGCAATAACAGAAAATGATCATTAAATTTAGTTTCACCAGATTCTTTTTGTGTTTCTAAATGACTATTTTTAGGGCAGTTTTAGGTTCTTGGCAAAACAGAGAAAGGTACAGAGATTTCCTCATCTACTTTCCCCACTCCACGCATGCGTAGTCTCCCCTACTGTCAATATTCCCAACCAGAATGGTACATTTCTTACAGTTGATGAACCTACACTGAGAGCTTATAATCACCGGAAGTCTTTAGTTTACATTATGGTTCACTGTTGATGTACATTCTTTTGGTTTGGACAAATGTGGATCCACCATTATAATATTCAGAGAATTTTCACTGCCCCAAAGATTCATTTTGCTTTATCTGTTCACCCGACCGTTCTCAACCCCTGGCAACCACTGATCTTTTTACTGTCTCCTTAATTTTTCATTTTCCAGAATGTCATATGGATGGACAGATTACTTCTTTTATTTCTGGGAAATGACTTTATTAATAGTTGACCCTTTAATTTAGATGGATGTCCATTTGAATGCACTGCAATGTGATGAGATTTTTATAGAGGTAGTAGGCTTTTCATCATTTTCCCATTATGTTGAAGGAGTCAGTTTCATTTTGTTTTTATAGTATTCAAACTGTCCATCCGTATTTGGGGAAGCCAGTTTTCTTTGTTGTAACATTAGATAACACTGAACTTTATGAAGAAGAAATATGACTTCAGTTTATAATTCTTTCCAGTTTGGCAGTTGGTAGCTTTCATCATTTCCTATCTGATTCAGGGACAGTATTGCTTTGTGTAGAATTAAATGTAGTTTTCTTCATGTTAATTTTCTTAGAACAGGTTATATTTTATTGACTCATGCCTGTGGTCATTCTAGGCAGTGATCACTTAGCTGTTGGATTACTACCAGTCTTTTAGTGCTGGGGAGAATCTTAGTATTTTTATCTCTGTTGTACTTTTTTCTTAATGTTGCTGTTGTTGCTCAGTTGCATCTGACTCTTCATGACCCCATGGACTGCAACACACCAGTGTGCTATCCTTTACTATCTTTCCTATCCCTACTATACTATCCTATCCCAATCCTTTACTGTCTGTCAGAGTTTGCTCAAACTCATGTCCATTGAGTCGATGATGTAATCCAACCATCTCCCTCTGTCATCCCTTTCTCCTGCCCTCAGTCTTTCCCAGCATCAGGGTCTTTTCTCAAGAGTCAGCTTCCAACATCCGGTGGCCAAAAGTATTGGAGCTTCAAGATCAGTCCGTCCAATGAATATTCAGGCTTGATTTCCATTAGGATTGACTTGTTTGATCTCCTTGTAGTCCAAGGGACTCTGAAGAGTCTTCTCTAGCACCACAGTTAGAAAGCATCACTTCTTTGGCACTCGGGCTTCTTTATGGTCCAAATCTCATATCCATACATGACTACTGGAAAAACCATAGCTTTGACTATATGGACCTTTTTCAGCAAATCAATGTCTCTGCTTTTTAATACACTGTCTAGGTTAGTCATAGCTTTTCGTCCAAGGAGCAAGCGTCTTTTAATTTCATGGCTGCAGTCACTGTCCACAGTGATTTTGGAGCCCAAGAAAATAAAAGTAGTCACTGTTTCCATTGTCCCCCATCTATTTGTCATGAAGTGATGGGACCAGCTGCCATGATCTTAGTTTTTTGAATGTTGTGTTTTAAGCCAGCTTTTTCACTCTCCTCTTTCACAAGAGGAGAGCCTCCTCATCAAGAGGCTCTTTAATTCCTCTTTGCTTTCTGCCTTTAAAGTGGTGTCATCTGCATATCTGAGGGTATTGATATTTCTGCCAGTAGTGTGGCTTCCAGTTTGTGATTCATCCAGCCTAGCATTTTGCATGATATACTCTGCATATAAGTTAAATAAGCAGGGTGACAATATACAGCCTTGACGTTCTCCTTTTCCTATTTGGAACCAGTCTATTGTTCCATGTCCGGTTCTAACTGTTGCTGGATGTGCGTGAAGGTTTCTCAGGAGGCAGGTAAGGTGGTCTGGTATTCACTTCTCTTTAAGAACTTCCCACAGTTTGTTGTCATCCGCAGAGTCAAAGGCTTTAGCATAGTCAATGATAATAGAGTTTAAAAACTGCATTTTAAAACCTAATTCTTCCATGTTTTGATTTTTTTTCTTGACTACCTTAAATAACCAGTTGCACACTTGGTTCACCATCTTTCTGTTCTGTCTGCTGCCTCTCCCTTTTTTAGTCCCATTGCTGCCATACTAGGCTTCCCTTGTGGCTCAGCTGTTAAAGAATCTGCCTGCAATGCAGGAGACGCCAGTTTGATTCCTGGGCTGGGAAACTATGCTGGAGAAGGGATAGGCTAACCACTACAGTTGCCAGGGTGAAGTATAACGAAACTCTGTTTTTTTCATTAACACTGAAAATGTCATTTTTTTGCAAACCTTGTCTCCATCATTTAAAATCCACTCATTCTTCCTAATTTGCTGATTAGAATCAGGGCATGAACAGCAAATATACACAAGACATTTACTTATATACATTATAAAAATGTAATGGTCCTTAGTTTTAGTAAAGGAAGGGATTTCAGAAGTTTTCTAGCTAGTATTAATTAAAACCAAAATGGCTTTCTGAGGAGGCCTTACAAATAGCTGTGAAAAGAAGAGAAGCGAAAAGCAAAGGAGAAAAGGAAAGATACAAGCATCTGAATGCAGAGTTCCAAAGAATAGCAAGGAGAGGTAAGAAAGCCTTCCTCAGCGATCAATGCAAAGAAATAGAGGAAAAGAACAGAATGGGAAAGATTAGAGATCTCTTCAAGAAAATCAGAGATACCAAGGGAACATTTCATGCAAAGATGGGCTCGATAAAGGACAGAAATGGTATGGACCTAACAGAAGCAGAAGATATTAAGAGGAGGTGGCAAGAATACACAAAAGAACTGTACAAAAAAGATCTTCACAACCCAGATAATCACGAAGGTGTGAT
>SJYQ01001103.1:1250247-1265333 GCA_006410935.1 Redunca redunca | reverse complement strand
TTGTGAAATTATTTTTCTAGCTCTGTGAAATATGCCGTTGGTAGCTTTATAGGGATTGCATTGACTATAGATTGCTTTGGGTAGTATACTCACTTTCACTATACTGATTCTTCCAATTCATGAACATGGTATATTTCTCCATCTATGTGTGTCATCATTGATTTCTTTCATCAGTGTTTTATGGTTTTCTATATATAGCTCTTTTGTTTCTTTAGGTAGATATATTCCTAAGTATTTTATTCTTTTCATTGCAGTGGTAAATGGAACTGTTTCCTTAATTTCTCTGTTTTGTCATTCTTAGTGTATAGGAATGCAAGGGTTTCTATGTTTTAATTTTATATCCTTCTTGCCACCTCTTCTTAATTTCTTTGGCTTCTGTTAGGTCCTTGCCATTTCTGTCCTTCATTGTACCCATCTTTGCATGAAATATCCCCTTGGTGTCTGTAATTTCTGCTTGGCAGTAGGTACACCTCTTCTGCCAGCCTGTTGATATGAGAGGTTGAGCTAATCCAGTCAGTAGTTAAGCTGTCTTTGGGTTGTGTAGTTGCTGTAGTTACCATAGGCTTCCATCTCCTCCTGGGTGGTGTGCTGTTTCTGTGGTCTTTGTGGGAGGTCTGCATGGCCAGGGGATACCACAGTAGTGCTGATGCCTCTTCATCATCAGTCATGAGGTTTCAGCAGTCCCTGCATTGTCTCTGCTACAGAAGCCATCTGTCTGCCTTTGCCCCTTCCAGCAGGCGGCAGCTGGAAGGTTCCTCAGCCTGAGACCTGAGGTGGTGACCAGCTCCTAGTTCTCCTGCCCCAGCATTTGTGTGGGGAAGGCCTGGTGCACCAGAGCTTCTGGTTGGGGCGCTCAGCTTTCCTTCCTCTCCATGGTGGGCACCTTCTGGAGCTGCCGTGTTCCAGCCACTGGCCACATGTGGCTCTTTAAAATTTAACTGTAACTAATTGAGATGAAATAAAATGTAAGATTCACTTTTCCATTCACAGTAGACACTTCACTGATCCTTAGTGGAACATGTGGCCTGTGGGCAGTGTAGACACAGGATGATCCTGTCGTCACAGAAAGGTCTATTCTGCAGCCCAGGTCTGAAGCTGGGTGGCTGAAGTTGGCCTTGTCTCAGTGGAGGGCTCCTGCTCCTGTTCCCGCAGCACTGTGGATCAGTGCCAGGACCCTCTCCTCTTTGTGCCAGCACTGGGTGTGTGCGGTGGGCCAGATTCTGTCCCTCCCTAAGGGCAGAGGCCTTTGCCTGGACTGGAGGGTTTCCTATCTCACCCGTAGCAGCAGGTGACTTTTGTCTCCTGAAAGGAGGTGAGAACTAGGGCTTAGCAAGTGCTTTGCTCCTAACTCAGAGGCAGAAGGCATCTGTTTCCTATGTCAGAAGGATCTGTGGCCTTGTGGTTTGTGCTTATTCCCCAGGAGTGGCTGATGATCACCTCGTACCCATGTGGGAGCCAGCACGCAGATGGGTTCTTTCCAGCACTCTTGCTTCACCTTCCAACCCTTGTCAGGCCCAGCACACCTGGGTCACTGAGGGGGCCTCTCCAGACCTCCTTCTCATCACTCTCAGCAGCACTGGTGGAGCCCATGGGAAAGAGGTCGTGAATGGTTTGGACTTGGAGTGTATCTGGGTCCCCAGAAACCTGCAGTGTCTCTTTGACCCACCATGGACCTTTGAAATTTAGTTAAAATTTCTCTTGTTTCACCTGCCCACCTTTACAGCAGCTGCTCCCCTCTGCTCTGACAAAGGTGCAACAGTTTCTGTCTCCTCTGTGACATTCATGTCCCCTGCTTGTGTGCCAACCTCAGCTCACCAAGGTGTCTCATGGCCTGGGGTTTAAATAGTGATGCGGTGGCCCAGGTTTTTCTCTTACTCTCGGCCGTGGTTGAGATGCCTCGTGACTTTCCACATCCTGAGAGCAGGAGTTTGTTTTCAGCTCTCTAGGTTTGTTGGGATAGCTTCTTCCCCTTCATGGAGCTAGGTTAATTCTCTGCCTGGGGTCTGATAAAAGCGGGAATTCTTACCCTGCATGCCAAGCACCTTCATTTGGTCATGGAAGCACCACTGTGTGCGGGACCTGTGTGCTCTTGTTAGAGTTAGTTTTCTGAGGGAGGCTCCTTCTGCTAGGTGCCGAGAGAGCCGTCTGCCTGGGGGCTCAGGGTGGCCTCTGGGAGCCGCAGTGAAGGCCTGGCCTGGGGAGCTCTTCTTTCTCTCTGTAGGTTCCTCACCCAGTTTCTCTCCTCTGTTGGCTTGTTTCTTTGTGTGGATGATGAAGGAAACACTTCTGGGAAGGAGTAGGGTCTGTTTTAGGTGGGAGTGGACAGCGAGTCTTAGTCTGGACGTGTGGCTTCAACCAAGACTTAAAACACAGCCTCAGAGATAGCACCAATTTTTGCAGGCCTCTGAGGCCTGACGATGCTCCAGGCATCGTGCCCGTACCCTTCCACCCATCTTGTTGTCTTTTGTCTAAAAAGTCTCCTTGACCATCCTAAAAGATGTCTGAGGTATAAATGTCATTTCTTAACTCTTTTTGGGTAATGTCTCAAGTCCATTTTCGTACATGATACTTAGGTAAAGATCATCTGAAAATTATAGACCTTTGGTTCATATTGTTTAAAACACATTGAAGTAAAATACCATCAGTGAGTTAGCATATATGTTCATAAATATCCATTTTGTAAACATTAAGTTCAAAAGGATTTTTTTTTTAGTAACCGTTTACCACAGAAACTTCATGTCTTGTTTAATCACTTTTGATTGTTAGCATGGAAAACACCTGGACCAATTAGAAAGTTAGTTCAGATACCCTGTCTTTTGAACACCCAATTAGCTCACACAGGTTTCAGGGTTCTAAGGTCACATCTGTGTCTCCAGCCTTGTTTGTAGGAACAGCCAGATTAGCTTTTAAAAATATTTAAAATGGAATTTATTGCCCGTGGCTAAAGATAATGACTAGTCTTTTATATCACTTTGCATTTTGTTAATTTTATTCCGTGAAACTCCTATCCCTGATCCTTGGGCCATTCAGGTTTCTGTTGGGTTCTCGAATGTGTGCACACTGCACTTTGTTCAGACACCATGCATGAGACCCTGGGCCTCCAAGCTCAGAGTGGAGTGGGTGACTCACAGTTCCTCGGCGTCAGGCACTGCTGGATTTAGCTGGGGCTCCGTGGTGGTACAACAGTGTAGCAACTGGAAAACTGTGCAGACCAGTCTTGCCCAGAGCGTCCTGCAATCATGTGGAAGCTGTGTAAGCTTGTCATCGAAGGAAAAATAAAAGTTATTGTGGGTGAAGATGCTGGAAGGAGAGGAGAATTAGTTGGCAAGGGGAGGAGGAGGCAAGAAGTTCCCTAGCTACAGAGCGTGGAATAAGATTTCTGTAGCCTTGATTAAGAACAGAAAGACGTCTTCTAAGGATGAGAGTCACCTTGGAATCCTCATGAACACATTAGGAAGCAGGCCTCCAAAACGTAGATGCAGAAGCGGGTCTGTTGAATCAGGTAGGGGTGGGCAAGTTGATTCCAGAAATGCTGGGGTGGGGGCAGGCATTTGAGCGGGGCTTTGAGGACTGTAGAAGGGGTGTGCTGGCAGATGTAGGCCCTAGGGCAGTGAGCGTGGTCCTCACGGGGCCAGGGAAGATGGCCTGTTCCTGGGGCCAGGTCCACAGGTGCATGTTGAGTCTGACTGCAGTTGAGACAGGGCAGCACCGAGGAGTTGGCCTGAGTCTTAGAAACATGTTTTCTTTTGTGTAGTGTGTTTATGTTGAGTAGGGGGTATGACATAATCAGCTCCCTTTGGAAAGGTTGCTCTAAGTCATCCTCTACGGTAGGTCGGAGGAGGCAGGACGGAGCCAGGGAGGCCCTGAGGCAGGCATGCTGGACACAGCTGAGCGAGACAGAGCACCCACACCAGGCGGCCGTGGGGTTCGAAAGTAGGAAACGTGAACGAGAGACACCTTTGAAACAGTCTTCACCGGGTTTGGGCATGTAGTGTAGGTGGTGAGGAGTAGGGAGGAGGCTGAACCTGCAGTGCCTAGAAGGGGCACTTTGGGGGGTGGGAGGTCGCACAGAAACAGAAGGAATGTAGTCCACTTAGAGATAGGGTGTTGAGGGGAAGGAGGGGTTCTAGGTTCATACTTGTATAGGCTAGTATGTGAGGAACATGCCCAGTATTTCTGTTCTTATATGGAGACAAGAGGAAGAGATTTTTTTTTTACTTAATAATGCTTAAGTTGATTATGATTTTAGAGAAAACTGAATTTTTTGATTTTTGTTTTTTAAACATTGTGGTGTAGGGGCAAGAGGATATGGCTCATTGCCATCAGTTGGAAATATCTTTACTTTGGTTTGGAGTTAATAAATCTTTTGTTTCTAGAACTCACATATCTCTTGGGAGATTTTGTATGGCTTGCAAATTTCAGAGTCCATTGTATTTTATTTGGCTCAGAAAACACACCTACATGAAATTGAACATTCTTATTCTATCACAGTAGGCTCTCTTTTCTCTGTAAAAGGAAAAATCAGACCATGTAAAAAATAACTTTCTTTTCAGGGGCTGACAGCATCATTTGCTCCCTTTTTCCATTTCTTTTTGTGAAATTCTTTCTGATGGTCATCAGCCCACTTGGCAGAGTGCCCCCCACCCTTCTCATTCTTTATGTAACTATGCTCTTGATCTAGTCAGCACTCTTAAAATCACCAGCAAAGAAAGTTTTTAGTTTCTTGGTTAGGAATACTTTTTTGGCACACCAAATGATGGTCCTAAAGTTAGGCCTTTGGTCCAGGCATTCTCTGCATTTCTCTAGGCTTTGAGAGCAAGATGTAAAAATCCTAAATTGGGTTTCATACTCTTGACAAACTTACTGGATAGATAAATTATTCCAATAAAAAAGGCAAAAGCCTTTTTTTATGGAGTGAAATTCTGGTTCACCGTATTTAAGAAGAGTAGGGTTCCTTGAGTGTGGGGAAGTTAACTGACCTGGTATCATGTGTGATTTTTCTGCAGTGCCTTTTTTTTTCTTTACTAGCACTCAACATTTTCATTGAGTATTGTTGTACCAAACTTGATTTTCAGGAGAAAAGCCAGTGCTGTCCATCTAAACATAGCATTCATTAGTTGAAAATAATGGTGTTGACAAGGTAGTGTGCAAAGTGGTTGCCCTTGGTCTTTTCCCTCCCTTGTGTGCACGTGCTGTTCTTTACATCAATAGTAGAGCCTCACTTCCCTTTCATTGCATCTGAGTTGGCCACAGTGACTTGCTTGACCAATGAAATACAGCAGAGGTGATCATCTGACTCCTGTAAGACTAGGCAATATGAAACCTTGCAGTTTGGGCCTGCCTCTCTCGGAACCACCCCGCTCTGAGAGGCCACGCGGTCATTCAGAGAGGACGCAGAGGGCACCACGCAGCACCCCACAGAGACTGCCGGCCGCGTGGGGGATGCCTGGCAATTTCTGCTGCAGCAGCTGACCACAGCTGCAAGAGAGACGTGGAAATCTTAGTCTCTCTTTGCCTCTGTAACAGCCAATCTGTAAACCCAGTCAGTACCCCCTACACAGAAAATAACCTCCCAGTCAGTCCATAAAACCACGAGAAATAACTTCCTTTCCTTTAGTTTTGAGGTGACTTATTATGCAGCTACCTCATAGTGGTGACCAGGCTACGTATCACATAATGTTGAATAAGTACAATTTTAATTGTGAAATATGCTTCTGTATGTTAGTCCTGCACACTTCTGGACAAAGTGTTAAAATGAGCACCCACAGAGGTTAATTGTTGAATCACAATGCCATTGCTTAGCAATGAGAGCTGTATTTTGTAATTGGAAAAATATAATTCTTAAAATTCAGTTTAAAAAATGATACAGTTGCTCACAAAGGCATACACTGTTCTGAAAAAAAAATCTGAGAGACCTCGAAACATGTAAAGTTCTCATGATACTTTCATTGTATTTAATTCATAGGTCCAAAGTCTGGTGGCAGATTTACTTATGTAATTCTGAAATTTGTATAAATGAGCTAAATTAAGAGCTTTCATTTAAATAATTGGCCTTATAATTGGTGTGGCAGTGAGCCGGCTAAAGTGACTAGACTCAAAACCATCCTAACATTTTCCCTTCTATACTTTTTAGGAAGATAAATGATAACCAAAGAGTCTAAAACCGGGTTACCGATCGGTATTACAATCAGGAATGATACCTGTTTGGGGGCCTTTGGTGTGTAATTCTTGCCTTTGGAGCTGGTGGTCTGGCAAACTTGTTTAGGAGTGGTCTCTGCTCAAAGATAATGAATGTGAGTAGAGTTGGGTCTTGCCCTATTTAGGACTTTCTGTCTGATTTGAACACTTTCTTATTGCAGCTACTTAAAATGCACAGACCTCTATTTTTGAATTTAATGAATTTACTGTTAGGATTTATTTTTGTTTCTCTTTTCTAGACCTTAACTTTTCTGTAAATAGGAATTTTCACCTCTTTTCCTTATCACCTGTGTGTGCCCAAAACTTGATGGTTTATGGAATTTTTTGAATGAATGAAGTTAAATTATATCAATAGTAAACTATATTAAATTTATCAAATTAACTCAGCAAATATAACAGTAAATAATATATATGAATTCATTCTTTCATTTATTCAACAATTATTAAATGATTGAGAATATAGCAATTAGCAAGTTAGACATTGTTGCTATCTTCAGAGGAACTTGGAGTATGTTTACTGTAATAAGTATAAGTTCAGTTTAATTTAGCTGCTCAATTGTGTCTGACTTTTTGTGACCCCATGAACTGCAGCACGCCAGTCCTCCCTGTCCATCACCAACTGCCAGAGTATACCCAAATCCATGTCCATTGAATTGGTGAGGCCACCCAACCATCTCCTCCTCTGTCGTCCCCTTCTCCTCCTGCCCTCCATCTTCCCCAGCATCAGGGTCTTTTCAGGTGGCCAAAGGATTGGAGTTTCAGCTTCAACATCAGTCCTTCCAATGAATATTCACGACTGATTTCCTTTAGGATGGACTGGTTGTTTCTCCTTGCAGTCCAAGGGACTCTCAAGAGTCTTCTCCAACACCACAGTTCAAAAGCATCAACTCTTCGGCACTTTCTTTGTAGTCCAATTCTCACATCCATATATGACCACTGGAAAAACCATAGCCTTGATTAGATGGACCTTTGTTGACAGAGTAATGTCTCTGCTTTTTAATATGCTGCCTGGGTTGGTCATAACTTTCCTTCCAAGGAGTAAGCATCTTTTAATTTCATGGCAGCAATCACCATCTGCAGTAATTTTGGAGCCCCCCAAAATAAAGTCAGCCACTGTTTCCCCATCTATTTCCCATGAAGTGATGGGACCAGATGCCAGGATCTTAGTTTTCTGAATGTTGAACTTTAAGCCAACTTTTTCACTCTCCAGTTTCACTTTCATCAAGAGACTTTTTAGTTCCTCTTCACTTTCTGCCATAAGGGTGGTGTCATCTCATATCTGAGGTTATTGATATTTCTCTTGGCAATCTTGATTCCAGCTTATGCTTCCTCCAGCCTAGCGTTTTTCATGATCTACTCTGCATAGAAGTTAAATAAGCACGGTGACAATATACAGCCTTGACGTACTCCTTTTTGTATTTGGAACCAGTCTGTTTTTCCATGTCCAGTTTTAACTGTTGCTTCCTGATCTGCATACAGATTTCTCAAGAGGCAGGTCAGGTGATCTGGTATTCCCATCTCCTTCAGAATTTTCCACAGTTTATTGTGATCCACACAGTCAAAGGCTTTGGCATAGTCAATAAAGTATAATTCTTACTTAATCCGCAATGCCTTCTCACACTCATAAGGTCTGAAAGACAGGACTGGGTCCCTTTATCAGGTATTTGTCATGTATCCATCATGTGCCAGAAACTGCTGTGTCATAGGCTCTGTCTGTGTCTAGCAGGACAGGTGAACACTAAAGGCATCATTTTAAGTAATAAATAAAACGTACAAAGTGATAGAGCAGTAAAATACTGGATCCTAGCGTGTAAGTAAATGCTATGCCTGATCCTGAGGTCCTGGCAAACTCAGTGTGGCACTGCCGTGTCTCAGGTGGTCCTCCCGGCTGCGTTGGTGGTCTTCTGTTATGTGTGCATCTCTGAGTTTGCTTGTGTTACAGTGAATGAAAGCCAGTTCTCCCTATCTAGGCAAGAATGGGCCCCTGTCCTCCTCTTGCTCTGTGCTTGATGGACCACGTTAGTGTACACTGGGGCCACTTTTCCCTGCCTGTGTTCTTGGGCTGTTCTTGTCATCTGGCTTTAGAGACATTGTTCTGAGAGATCTGTTCACCATGGAGGGAAGCCTGAAGTCTGTGGTCCTGTGGTGGGGCCACTCACATCCTTATCTGCTCTGACATACCTGGCAGGGGAAGCTCAGGTGGACGGTCCATCTCCAGCCACAGTGGAGTTGGTGGACAGTGCTTCCAGCTCCAGCCTGAACCCCCTCTGCTTGTTTGCTCACTGTAGACAGCATCTGGGAGGGACATGAGTGATCACGTTATTAGGGGATGACATTAAAACTCATCTCATTGGTAGAAAAGGAAGTAGATCTTTTGCAAACTGCTGTAGTACTACTTAACTATTCATGAGAAATCACTTTACCACTGTTTATAATATATCACTGTGCCTAGGCTTGGACGTTGCGCCAGTTGATCTAGATTGTCCCTCTTAGATCACAGGATACAGGATAAGTAACTTATTCTGTAAGACTTTGCTAACCCTCCTGTGTACCAGGACTGCACAGACCCCAGGGTTATACAGTTGACTGTGTAGTACGAGGTAGGCGTCTCTGGTGGCTCCGTGGTAAAGAGCCACCTGCCAGCGCAGGAGGTGCAGATTCGATCCCTGGGTTGGGAAGCACTCCTGAAAGAGAAAATGGCAGCCCACTCCAGTACTCTTGCCTGGGAAATTCCATGGACGGAGGAGCCTGGTGGGCTACAGTCCATGGGGTCGCAAAAGAGGTGGACATGACTGAGCGACTGAACAACAGCATAGAACAAGGTGTCTGGGAGTTTCATGTCCTTCCATGTGATGTATGGTGGTGTAGAGAAGGTCTAATAACAAAAGAGGCCTCCAGCATGAGTGGAGGACAGATGAGGTGGGCTCTCTGGACACTGGATGAAAGTGTTCAGACTTTACCCTCAGGGCTGTTGAGAACCCCTGGAAGGTTAGTGGCCTCAGAGCTTTGGCTTTTTCAGGTTCTGTTGAGTACTTTGTTTCTAGCTCTTTAATGGCCAGTACCAGCCCTGCTCTTTCAAGTAAGCTTGTTCTTGGGTCTTAGAAAGTTCTTGTCTGCAATAACCCTCAGCATGCAGTGATCCCTGCGACTGTGCTCAGCCTACTGGTAACTTTTGTCTGTTTTGCCCAGGTCGTTTCAGGCAGGGGGAGAGGGGAGTGCTACAGGAAAATGTCCAAGTAAACTATCCCCAGAGAAACAATAAAAGTCTTTCCAGTTGCCTTTTCCTAGTCTATGATTGCTCTTCCTGTTCTCCCACTGCTTTAGAGTAAGGAGTAAAACATCTGCCTAGAATCAAGTAGCTGTACCACCCGTCTACCTCCCAATCCTGACAGGAGAGCTCTTCTCGGCATTTTTGGTGATGTACTCTTCTCTGCTCTAGCAGGGTAAAGTAACACAAATGTGTATATCGTATGAATGCCTTTTCCCCCATCCATCACATAACCCTGAGGGACTGTTAGCATGGCTGGGACCAACATGATGTTTTAACTGACATACTGCTGGAGCTTTGAGTTCATTGTCATTTGAGCTTACAAGTAACATAAAACTGAGGCAGAATTTCATTTGAAGGGATTATTTATGGATTATTTGGTTAACTGATGTATGTTGCTGTTATCCTGAATAATAGGAATAAAATCAGATCCCTGGGTTGTAAGTTACAAATACTTATGACATGTAGCCTTTCTTGATTAGCTCACATAATGTCTTAAAAATTGAAAACAAATTTATCATAGCGCACCCTGTGACAGTTTCAGCGCCTTCAGTTGCTGCACAGAGAACTCCTGATTGAAGAAGAAACTTGACAGATGCAGAAGATTTCTCACTGTGCCCTTAAGGTTTTGGAGAGCACACATTCAGTCTCAGCTGCCCAAGTGCATGTTGAGTCAACATCTATGTTATATGCTGTGTATTCAAGGGAGAGTGAAGAAAAAGGGTTAGCCCTTAAGTATCCTGGGGAGGAGATGAGCAGATAGATGACCACAGATAACAAGGCCTGTGAGAGAAATATTCCAAGGATGTTAATAAACCCACAGACGAGGAGTACCTACTTTACTATGGGAGAAGGGTACAGGCAAGAAAAGGTGTCAGTAGAAACACGGATGGGAAATCTCATTCATGAGATTTCCATGGAATGGAAAAAAAAAAAAGGGCAGAGCCGCAAGAGGTTCCCTATGAGAAAACCAAGAAGGAGCAGCCAAAGAGGCTGGAAGAGAACCAGCAGAAAAGAGGTGACGGCAAAGCTGCAGGAGTGGAGGAGATTGAGCATTTCAGGGAAGAATCACGTGTGCTGTCTTCCTCTGGAGTTCCATGGCCTGTAAGCATACTACAGGTTGGAACATCCCGTTCAGTAAAGATAGTTCATGTATTATTCATTTAACCTAGTATTTCCCAAGATAATTGAAGCAGAATCAGAGTGAGTGAGTGAGTGTGTGTGTTGAATATCTCACTGAATGTTGTATTCTATGGAACACTGTTTAAGAAATCTTGGTCTAATTCATCCTATAACTGACTGCCACAATAATAGTTACAGAGATCAACTTTGATATGTCTCACTTCCTAAAGAAAACAAAAAAGGCAGCAAGTGCACAACAGCCCTCCATTGCCTGAGTACCCTGTACCCTTCTGGCCATGCTGTCTGCCCTTTGCCCAGTCATCTCTCTCTGAGTGAGTGGCCACTCTCTGCACCTCTGCGCTTCGGACCAGTACTGATCGCGTGTCCTTCTCCTGCAGCTCACCATGTTTTCTGCACCTGCTTCAATATTTCTTGAGGGTGCCAACAAAATGATCCTTGTTCTCTGGCTTTTTCCTCCTCCTGTGGAGACCTTACTTGATAAGTCACTTCAGTTGCATCTGACTCTTTGCAACCCTGTGAACTGCAGCCCACCAGGCTCCTCCAGGCTCCTCTGTCCACGGGATTCTCCAGGCAAGAATACTGGAGTGGGTTGCCTTGCCCTCCTCCAGGGGATCTTCCCAGCCCAGTGATCGAACCCCCATCTCTTAGATCTCCTGCATTGGCAGGTGATTCTTTACCACTAGCCACCTCTTAGCTCTTCCTTAAAACTTCTGATCAGGTATCAGGTTTTCTGCAGCCCTCCCTGCCACCTCTGCCATGGACATGTCTTACTCATACATTAATCATACTATATTAGCTAAGATTTTTTTCACTTTTGTGACACAGTTTCTCTTTTTTTCCTTAGCACTCTGTTCATTTATTCATTCAGTAATACAGCAGTGTAACTGTTTGTCTTTTAATTTTCTACTCAGCCTTATTGATGTTTATATATCTTTTAACCTGTTTTCATAAAAAGGGAAACTTTCTAAATAGTAGGAATTCATTCGATATCTGTTGAACTGATCACTAAGTGTCAGCTAATCATAAGTGTAAGTCATGGGGCTTTATGTCAGTGGCGTTGTGGTCCAGCTGTCTCTTCCTCTCTCCTGGCAGCTGCGGTAGAAGCCCGGTGTATTGGCTCAGGGTTCCTGGGTCCTCCTGAACTTGTCTGGGAGGCTGGGCTGGGCCGGAGTGCTGTCAGAGAGCATCGGCTCTGTGTAAGGAGAGTGCAGGCATTTCAGAGAAGTCTGCTGTACTCCTTCGTGAACTTTGTGTATCAACAAGGGGTATATGGAGAGCAGTTTGCAGATTTAGTGAAACTTTAAAATAGTTTATAAAACTTTATAAATATTTAGCATTTCAGCTGATTGCTGCTTTGCCACCACTGTATTATTTTTAGACTTTAATCACATGCTTTAAGAGTTAAAGGAAAGTACATCCTGTTGGAAATGTGTAAAGAGAATTTTTCTTTGTTTTTAGGATAGGCAGTATACAATTAATTTTTAAAAGAAATAAGGCCATTAGTCTTAGAAAAGCAATATTTTTCTATACTATTTTCTCTCTGAAAGAGTTTTATATTCAGTGTGCACTCTATTCAGGGAGTTCTAATTACTAAAATATCATATGAATCATGAAATAAAGGACCGCCTATTTATGTGAATATCCCATTAATGGATTTCAAGAACAATGCTGTATTGAGACTCATATATAATTTCCTGTCTTTATAAAGTCACCTCACTTATATTTTCATGATTTGTGTGCTTATTCAGTTTTGAATTATATTATTCATGTGCATATTTTGATACTACATAGGAGAAAGCAGGTTAATACCCTTATTGAATTCTTACTATAGGCTAAGCCTTATGATAAGCAAAATCCGATGAAATATTTATAATATCTCATGTTATAAAAGAGAAGTGAGGCTTGGGAGATTAAGTTACTTATCAAGAATCATATGACTGGTAACGAGCAGTGCAGAGATTGGAAATCAGATCTCTTTATCGCTGGAGATCTTATTCTTTATTACTGCATATGTAGCTGCCAAGGAAGGCTCAGATTGTAAACAATCCACCTGCTGTGCAGGAGAGCTGGGTTCAGTCCCTCGGTGGGGAAGATCCCCTGGAGAAGGGAATGGCAACCCAATCCAGTATTCTTGCCTGGAGAATCCCATGGACAGAGGAGCCTGGTGGGCTATAATCTATGGGGTTGCAAAGAGTTGAACACGATTGAGCAAACACACACACACAAACACACACACACATATATCCATCAAGGTATTCTAAAGGATTACATCCCATATTTGATGAACCAGTCTTTGACAAAAATTCTAGGAATACTGGTGTTGATTTCTCATTCAGTTCAGAAACAATGAATGGCTACTGCTGAGCCACCTCCATCCTCTGGACTCCTCCCTTGCCAGCCCCCACTGCAAGGCCCCCAGGATTCATGCCGTAAGGTCTTGCTGGAGAGTGCTGCTAGATGACTGTCACAAAGGCACCCCTCATGGAAAATTATTCAGCAGTACCAGTATGACCTCTACAGGCATCTTCCAATCATTTGCACTTTTAAAACCATTTTCAAGAAAATATTGCTAATATTTTGGAAACCACCAGGTAGAGATATTTCATGTCCCTTGTAATTTATTTTTAAAAGTGAAATTTCAGTGTGGGGAGATACATTCCACATTTTATCGAAATCCCTCATGTTGCAGTTACTCTGCATCATTGGAAATTAAAACAGTATTTTCAATGTAATAACCTTCCAGATCTTTGAAGATGGCTAGTTTAGGTATAAATATTTTTCCTGGCCAAGAATGACTCACAAGGTCCCATAGCAAGTTGATAACAAGATTGGTGGTCAGGACCTGTGAACTATGGTTTAAAGGACCTGTCAGGCCTGTCAGTCATGTTGCCTTCATCTCCAGAGGCTGTGAATATTTTTTAAATGCTTTGATTTCAATATTTCTGGGTATTACAGTGAAATTTATTCCTCTGATCCTGAAAGAAACAGGGTTTTAGGATAGAAGTCTTTTGTTTGGATTCAGTTTAAATGATCATGTGGATGTTTCCTTTTTCTGCATAAAAGAAGCTGTATTCTTTTATTTTTTACCCTAAAAGAGGCAGGTAGTGGTTCTCAGAACATGGGTATCATTTATAATTTGACCCAAATCATAGTTATTTTAAAGTAAAAATCTGCTTCCCCTGAGAAACACTGAGGCTCTAGCTGTCTCTTTCTTTACGTTTCCAGGACTAAATCCTTATGCTCTGTATCAGTCATGGTTCGTTAGAGAGCAAAGTTGCTTCCTCCTGGGGTCCTGGATGCAGAGCTTCTAAGGCTGCTTTACCACTGCTGCTTTTGAGGAATGTTTAGCCATGCTACTTTAACATTCTTTATTAAACCATTTTAAACACTAAACATGTAAAATTCTATTTTTTATTGTCAGTTCTCATCTCATTTTTATATCTGTTCTCAATTGTAAATGATTTTTTTTGGTCATAGCTTTGGCTATTTTCCAGTCAAATACTATTTCTTGTGTGTACCTTCAATTTAGTTTATCTACTCGCTATGTGAAATCTGTGTAATGTGGGTGCTACCCTTCCTTGTGACTTCATTTCTCCTAGACAGGATTTAAGTACGCATATTAAAAGGTTAACGCCATGCCTGTAATGTAACACTGGGCAGAGTATGTACATAGTGGTGGATGTTACTTGATGGGAAAGTTGAAGATGAGTTTATACCAAAAATTGACTCTACCATTTCAGCAGTGTTGTGTCCTGCCAAAATGAAATCAAGCAGTGTTGTGTCCTGGCAAAATGAAATCAGGCATTCACTTAGAGAACAAAGTCTGTGGGTCTTTTTCGTATTTATGAATATTTGGATATAATTAAATGTAACTAAGTGTTCTCTGAAATCATTATTGCATGGAAACAGAATATATTTATTTATATTTAATATTACATATGATATAAATATATAATTACATACTTACATGTAATTTATATGTAATAGCAAACTAGATGTCCATCAGCAGATGAATGGATAAGGAAATTGTGGTACATATACGCAATGGAATATTGCTCAGCTATAAAAAAGAACACATTTGAGTCAGTACTAATGAGGTGGATGAACCTAGAGTGTATTATACAGAGTGAAGTAAGTTAGAAAAAGACAAATGCTGTATATTAATGCATATATATATATGTATATGGAACATACGTATGAAATTCCATATAGGTATGTATAATGCATAAATATATATGAAATTTAGAAAGATGATAATCACAGTCCTACATGCAGGACAGCAGAGGAGACACCGATGTAAAGAACAGACTTTTGGACTCAGTGGGAGAGGGCGAGGGTGGGTGATGAAAGAGAATAGCCCGGAAACATGTGCATACCATACATGAAACAGATGAACAGTGCAAGTTCAGAGCATGATGCAGGGCACCCAAAGCTGGTGCTCTGGGACATCCCAGAGGGGGAGGGTGGGGAGGGATGT
>SJYQ01001103.1:1222952-1249686 GCA_006410935.1 Redunca redunca | reverse complement strand
TATATGCTCAAGATAGAATAAAAATAATAGGAACCAGAACTGAGAGAATTTTTGTAAATAAACTTTTGTCACTAAGTGTTATTTGTATGTTAATGTTTATAGTATAAGATTTTAAAGACGTCTCAGATAGAGGGATTGTGTTTCTAAGGCTTTTTTTTCCCTTTGGTAAAACTCTGATTTACAGTGATTGTGATGGTGCTGATTTCCTGTGTCCTTGATACTGGATTGTCACACCGGTGTAGGATAGATTGCTAGTTTGAGATTTGGTGTTCTGGAAGTCATGAAGCGGGAGGAATGGGCAAGAGGCTTTGGGGACTGGTAATCAGATCTGTAGCCCTTCATTCCAGGGTCAGTAGTTGAGCTTGGGCAAGTTGTGAATGATATAAACCATTCATCCAAGAAGACCCATCCTTATAATGATGGAAAGCCGATGATCTGAAGTTCCTCCGTGCTCCTTTTCAGAGTATAAATTACTTTCTGCCTCAGCAAAATGTGAAGACATTTGAGAACCTCCTTAAGCTTTAGGACTACCCCTGAGGCTCCTGGGTGCCTGGCTGCTGAGCTCGAAAGCCTGTGGCACCAGACTTGACTCAGTTCTCAGACACTCTGCTATTCCTACCAGAGGCAGGCTGAAGCAGCCCCCAAACTCAGCACATCAGTGGGGGAAATTCTAGAGGTTTTCCTGGTCCTTCCTAGTCTCAATAAGCAATACAGCGAATTAATTGAATTTCCTTTAACTCAAACTTCTGTTGTTACATTTATAGCATATATACATATTTACATACCATGTATACATGCACCTTTCTTATGTGTGTATTTTGCTGTTGCAACTGAAGCTCCTCCTTCTATTCAGTGAATGAACATATTTGGCTCACTGTGCCAAGGTAAGTTAAAATGAACATTTTGCTAGAATGGATATGCCTGACGGCTGTGGATCTATTATGTGTGTCTGTGTGTGTTTATTTGGCTTTGTAGAGGCAACAGAAGTGAAGGAACTAAACTTAACGTGTTGTTAGACATGTAAGCAGTATACCAAGTCATTGCCAAAAAAAAATGACATTCCATCTACAGTACAGTCTTTTTACATCCTGAACAGTTTGTCACCAAGTAGTATATGACTGAATGCCTGAATTCTGAATTTGTTAAATATTAAATTCTGTTTATGTTTCCCTACTCGTGGGACATGAATGAGTTCTTGAACATCTGTCCTGTTAGGAGCTGTTGCCAGTGCCAAGGCTGTTGCGGCTAGACGTCTGTTCCTTCTTAGGCAATACTGGGCTTAGAGCCCCAGGGATCTGCTCCCTCCCTGCCCCCAGCCTCATTTTTGTGTCTTGAGATGATCGATATCTGTTTTCATCCCTGTCTGAAAAGAGGTCCTTGGAGATTGGTGCTGTCCTTTTTTCACAGGAAAGAAGCACATGCACTCACTGAGCGCTCTCTGACCATTTGAGCCTCACTGTGGCTTAGTTCCTTTCTGCGCAAAATAAGAATTATGCTGACTCTCCTGCCAAGTGTAGTACTGATGTTGGTTTGACTTAGTACCTGGCTACTACAGAAAAACCATTGCCACTGCACTTGTAAATAGAGAAAACATTTCTAAGAGATTGTACTGACAGTTCCTTTCTTACATGTTAGTGTGTTCTGAAGAGACTGAATCTCTAAACCAAAGAGTAACTGTAAAGAATTAAATCAATAAAACAAGATGAGTATGCAAAGAAATGGTTCAAAATTGAGATCTGTGATTCCATCAGGTTCCTTGTGTCTTGGAATTTAGTAAAAACAAGGAAATAGCCTCAATTAAATCTTCTTTTTTAACCTAAAATATTCTGAGAGACTGAGTTGGACAGTTTCTGAGTTCTTTGACAGTTCATCTCTGTCAACATGCTCTTCCTTTACATAAAACAACAAAACAAAAGCCAAATTCTTGAGGGAAAAGCATTTTGTTTGGCCTGAGCAAAATCCTGGCACTTTGCTCTGAGGCACTGCTTTTCTTTGTCCTTGTGACCCCAGGCCCCTACTTAGGCCACTGGGATAAAAGCCACTCTGCTCAGTGGGGATCTCATCAGTACTTCTCCCCGTAGCTGAGCTCTTCCTACCATGACTCAAGAGGGTACACTGTAACTCTTTATGTATGGGATGAGAGCTCAGGACAGAGGATGAGGGGGTGCTTCCAAAGGGCTTGTGTTAGCAGTGTCTCCTGTTTAGTGTGTTGTTCTCTCAAGTGACAGCTGAGTGCATTTTCAGGGGTGATGCATATAGTTTTCTAGATGGTATCTAAACAGGACATTATATTTGGCAGTTGTTCCTAAATTCATGTAGTGCTGTTTAATAGAAAAATAAGCTTGGCATCATCTTGCTATTTGCCCCTGGAATGTGGGACTTCAGGGCTAAAATAAGGCTGCTGCTGCTGCTGCTGCTAATTCGCTTCAGTCGTGTCCAACTCTGTGTGACCCCATAGACGGCAGCCCACCAGGCTCCCCTGTCCCTGGGATTCTCCGGGCAAGAACACTGGAGTGGGTTGCCATTTCCTTCTCCAATGCATGAAAGTGAAAAGTGAAAGTGAAAGTCGCTCAGTCATGTCTGATTCTTAGTGACCCCATGGACTGTAGCCCACCAGGCTCCTCCATCCATGGGATTTTCCAAGCAAGAGTACTGGAGTGGGGTGCCATTGCTTTCTCCAAAATAAGGCTGATTAGGAGTAAATGAGGACAGTTAGTCATGGTTCTTGAGATATGCTATTGGGAAGTCCCTTCTTAAGGAACATGCCTGCGTGCTGTCACTTCATTCATGTCCAATTCTTTGTGACCCCATGAACTGTAGCCTGCCAGGCTCCTCTGTCCACGGGATTCTCCAGGAAAGAATACTGGAGTGGGTTGCCATTCCCTTCTCCAGGAGATCTTCCTTACTCAGGGATCGAACAAACATCTCTCATGTCTCCTGCATTGGCAGGCTGGTTCTTTATTACCTGTGCCTCCTTGGAAGTCCCTCAAGGAACATACTGAACCCAAAACAGTCAGAAGCTATTAGGTAAAAAGTCACCACTATTACCAAAAAAAAAAAAAAAAAGCAGGATATAATTTGTTTCTCGTTACTCTTGATGGTTACTCTTCCAACAACACAAGAGAAGACTCTACACATGGACATCACTAAATGGCCAACACCGAAATCAGATTGATTATATTTTTTTCAGCCAGAGGTAGAAAAGCTCTATACAGTGAGCAAAAACAAGACCAGGAGCTGACTGTGGCTCAGATCCTGAACTCCTTATTGCCAAATTCAGACTTAAATTGAAGAAAGTGGGGAAAACCACTAGACCATTCAGGTATGAAATAAATCAAATCCCTTATGATTATATAGTGGAAGTGAGAAATAGATTTAAGGGATTAGATATGATAGACTGCCTACTATGGACGGAGGTCTGTGACATTGTACAGAAGACAGGGATCAAGACCATCCCCAAGAAAAAGAAATGCAAAAAAGCAAAATGGCTGTCTGAGGAAGCCTTACAAATAGCTGTGAAAAGAGAAGCAAAAAGCAAAGGAGAAAAGGAAAGATATACCCATTTGAATGCAGAGTTCCAAAGAATAGCAAGGAGAGATAAGAAAGCCTTCCTCAGCTATTAATGCAAAGAAATAGAGGAAAGCAAGAGAACAGGAAAGACTAGAGATGTCTTCAAGAAAATTAGAGCTACCAAGGGAACATTTCATTCACAGATGGGCTTGATAAAGGACAGAAATGGTAGGGACCTAACAGAAGCAGAAGATATTAAGAAGAGGGGCCAAGAATACACAGGAGAACTGTACAAAAAAGATCTTCACGACCCAGATAATCACGATGGTGTGATCACTCACCTAGAGCCAGGCATTCTGGAATGGGAAGTCAAGTGGGCCTTAGGAATCATCACTACAAGCAAAGCTAGTGGAGGGGATGGAATTCCAATGGAGCTATTTCAAATCCTGAAAGATGATGCTGTGAAAGTGCTGCACTCAGTATGCCAGCAAATTTGGACAACTCAGCAGTGGCCACAGGCCTGGAAAAGGTCAGTTTTCATTCCAATCCCAAAGAAAGGCAATGCCAAAGAATGCTCAAACTACCGCACAATTGCACTCATCTCACATGCTAGTAAAGTCATGCTCAAAATTCTCCAAGCCAGGCTTCAGCAATACATGAACTGTGAAATTCCAGATGTCCAAGGTGGATTTAGAAAAGGCAGAGGAACCAGAAATCAAATTGCTAACATCTGCTGGATCATCGATAAAGCAAGAGAGTTCCAGAAAAACATCTACTTCTGCTTTATTGACTATGCCAAAGCCTTTGACTGTGTGGATCACAATAAACTGTGGAAAATACTTCAAGAGATGGGAACACCAGACCACCTGACCTGCCTCTTGAGAAATCTGTATGCAGGTCAGGAAGCAACAGTTAGAACTGGACATGGAACAACAAACTGGTTCCAAATACAAAACGGAGTACGTCAAGGCTGTATATTGTCACCCTGCTTATTTAACTTATATGCAGAGTACATCATTAGAAATACTGGACTGGAAGAAGCACAAGCTGGAATCAAGATTGCTTGGAGAAATATCAATAACCTCAGGTATGCAGATGATACCACCCTTATGGCAGAAAGTGAAGAAAACTAAAGAGCCTCTTGATGAAAGTGAAAGTGGAGAGTGAAAATGTTAGCTTAAAGCTCAACATTCAGAAAACGAAGATCATGGCATCTAGTCCCATCACTGCATGGCAAATAGATGGGGAAACAATGGAAACAGTGTCAGACTTTATTTTGGGGGGCTCCAAAATCACTGCAGATGGTGATTGCAGCCATGAATTTAAAAGATGCTTACTCCTTGGAAGGAAAGTTATGACCAACCTAGAAAGCATATTAAAAAGCAGACATTACTTTGTCAACAAAGGTCCATCTAGTCAAGGCTATGGTTTTTCCAGTAGTCATGTATGGATGTGATAGTTGAACTATAAAGAAATCTGAGTGATGAAGAATTGATTCTTTTGAACTGTAGTATTGGAGAAGACTCTTGAGAGTCCCTTGAAGTTCTAGGAGATCCAACCAGTCCATCCTAAAAGAAATCAGTCCTGAATATTCATTGGAAGGACTGATGTTGAAGCTGAAACTCCAATCCTTTGGCCACCTGATGCGAAGAGCTGACTCATTTGAAAAGATCCTGATCCTGGGAAAGATTGAGGGCAGGAGGAGAAAGAGACAACAGAGGATGAGATGGTTGGATGGCATCACCGACTCAATGGCCATGGTTTTGGGTGGACTTCGGAAGTTGGTGATGGACAGGAGGCGTGGCGTGATGTGGTTCATGGAGTCACAAAGAGTCAGACAGGACTGAGTGACTGAACTGAACCCTTGATGATAGTAGGTTATTATTTTTAGGAGTAGGAATGATATTTGCAGAAGCTATTTAGTACACATCAGTCTTCTGGATCTGTGTACTAACACCAGAGAAGACAAAAGGTTTTCAGAAAGAACTCACCCAGTTGTGAAAGATTCAGCTTCAATTTACTTACTGAACAAAACTGTATCTGATGAAAAGGGTAAAAATGCTAATTTTATGAGTTCTTCCTTTTTTTAACATTTTACACAGACCTACTTTTTGTCACTACACTATGACTTGAGTACATTCAAATATTGTGAGATGTCTGCCAGGACAACTGTGGAATCCTCACCTGTGAAAATAGACAGGCTGTTTTTTCAGCATTTGAGGTTTGAAAGTGGCAGGTTTATGCTACTAGCCCCTTCCCATCTGTGCAGTGTGTTGATTCAGAGAGGTAATTTATATTGATGATATGAATTCCTCTGACTTCTGCCTACTCCTTGATGGTTTTGTTTCCCCTGTTGACATGAACTTGGCTGGAATGCCCGCTGTGTTGGTCATGGGTGAATTGGTTGCATGTGTGATAGCACCTTTCTGCTGTGTTCTGATTATTTTCAAAATTGTGTAATGGGATAAGTATGTTACTCCTTCACAATTAAATACCTCTTTTCTGAGGCTTTGCATTTATATGATCCTTTCTCCTGGAGACCTCTGAATAAGCTTTATGGTTTTATTCAAGATGGATTATACTTGCAGCCTTCACATCTGTCAGAAAGCATGCTTGTTATTTTTGGAAGTAGGCAAGTTGAATCAAGTAAATTCTCTGTGGACTGATTGGATCTTCCTCTTAAATGTCATCTGTGACTATATTGAGTTCTCATTCCCATTATTCTCTGTACCCCTACGTTATGCCCCCTAAATCGGCAGGGATATTTGGTGTGTTGTGAATGTGCTCTGTGCTGAGTTGTGTCCGACTCTGCCACCCCATGGACTGTAGCCCACCAGGCTCCTCCTCTGTCCATGGGGATTCTCCAGGCTAGAACACTGGAGTGGGTTGCAATTCCCTCCTGCAGTGGGTCTTCCCCACCCAGGGATCAAACCTGCATCTCTTACATTGGCAGGCAGATTCTTTACCACTGAGCCGTCTGGGAAGCCCTGTGCTGAATACCATATTTCAGCTTGTGTAGCCATGAAAGCTCAGGTTGATAGATAAGTACCCCCAAGTCCATCTCCTCCCTCTGCCTTGTCTTTGCTTTGCAGATCTGTTGGACTCTTGAGGATAAGGGCCACATTTTAAACTTCCTGTGTTTCCCACAGTTGCTAACAGTGTCTTGCTCGTTACACCTGGGGACTTTTGCTGATAAGTTTATCCTCAGATACATCATCATCTGATCATGGCAATTGTCTTGATTGCTGTCAGCTCACGTATAAAGCTTGAAATATTTAAATTAATTGGTTTTTAACCTTAAAATACTAATTCAGATATAGGAAGTGGTTTTTTTGAGGAAGTGGTTGCTATTTTTTCCCCTAAATTTGCCTTTAGACATGGATTACTGTGGGTGAGGCTATACATTTCTTAGGAGCATTCCATTGGTACATGAAGCTCCCTGGAACATGCAGAAATAATATTAAGCTGTCTGAAAATTGTAAGACTTATTATTTTCAGTAGCAGATTTTGGGGATACAACAAACAACACTGTTGAAGACGGTATGTGGCAAGAGGAAGGCAGGTGCATCACAACCTGTCACAGAGTTGTGACCTCACAACTCTGATGATTTGTTCTCCTGGTTGGGTTCCATTTAAGTTGTTATTTGAAATTCCGCATTTTTGCCTTGAACACAATATTTATATTTTAGATCATATTTATTTTCATTCTGTTATCTTTCCTTTATGTTTTCATTGATTTGCATTTAAACTTGAAGTTTAAAGGTGATGAGCATAATTTTTTGATGCTTTTATTCTTATTTTTTCTGCACTTGACAAAATATTCTCAAAAAATGTTAATATGCCTCACTATGATTATGTATTTTTTTCCATTGTATTTCTTCGATTTTTGTTTTATGTACCTTTGTTTCTTTGTTGTTAGGTGTCTAATGGTTTGTGATGTCTATCTTCTTTGTGAATTGTACCTTTTATCATTAAAAATGTTCATCTTTGTTTCATTTAAAAAAAAAATAAAAAAAAATAAAATTTTCCTTTTCATATGATCAGTCATCTTTTGTATGATTTTTGAGGATAAAAAACTAAACAGTTATTATGCAGGGAAATAGTTTCCCTTTAGATAATTTAAATAATACTCTTTCACTTAACCAGTATTCCTTTCCTTCCAAAGATTACAAAGGAAATTCTTTACAGTGCACAGATCTCATATTATTCTCAGAATTTTTTATCAGCAAATATATTATCAGCTCGTTTTGAACTCCATGTATATGAGAAAAACACTGCTGTCCAAAAGGAGACTCCCTTCCATTTTCAGAGCTGGGGTCTCAGACTGTGCTGTACGGTATCACTTTTGATAGCCAGCCACTGACTTAGGTTTCTTGTTCATTGTCATATAGCGTTTTGCTTCAGTATGAGTGTGACGTATTCTGTGTCACTGGAATAGGGATGTTGGAATATGATGTGATGATTGGGAAATGTATTAATTGAAGGCAGAATGATTTCATACGTACATAACCAAAAGCCTAAATTAAAAGGGCTTAAACTGCAATGTTTATTAAGTCCCATGACAAGACTTTCAGAGGTCAGGCCAACCTGAGATTGGTTCATGCAGGGGCTCAGCATGGTCTTTCGTAGCTCAGGGCCTCCCGTCTCTCCTGCTGTCCTCAGCCGGCTCCTAAGGCACTACCTCCACACATGGAGGCCTCAACAGATAGAAGAGGCCTTCTTCTGAATCCCCTGCAGATTAACTTTCTCTTCAGTAACCGCCAGCATGGTATGTGCTCCATTCTAAACCTATCCAAAGGAAATGGAGTTGCATTCATTGGCTTAGCCTAGCAGTTCCCCCCAGAGAAGGCAATGGCATCCCACTCCAGTACTCTTGCCTGGAAAATCCCATGGACGGAGGAGCCTGGTGGGTTGCAGTCTATGGGGTCGCTAAGAGTTGGACACAACTGAGCGACTTCACTTTCACCTTTCACTTTCATGCATTGGAGAAGAAAGTGGCAACCCACTCCAGTGTTCTTGCCTGGAGAATCTCAGGGATGGGGGAGCTTGGTGGGCTGCCGTCTATGGGGTCACACAGAGTCGGACACGACTGAAGCGACTTAGCAGCAGCAGCAGCAGCAGTTCCCACATGGGTCTGCATATGAGAACCTCCTGGGGATCCTTTGAAAACACTGAACCCCAGATCCCAGCCCAGTGCAGTCGCACTCCCTGGGGGATGGGTCACCAGCACGCGCAGGTTTTGAAGCTCCCTGGGTGATTACAGAGCAGGCCGGATCCAGGCCAAGGCTGCGCCTGACGCACATTGCCGCTCTTGGCTGAGCTCTCAGTTATCTGTTGTGAGTTTGACCACGGGAGGGGGGCTGTGGGGAGAGGGGGCCACAGGGTCACCACAGACCCTGACCCTGAAGGAAGAGGGGCTTATTTTGAGTTCTGCACTCTCTGTCCTAGTGTGTAAACCTTGGTCATATTTTAAACCAATATTTCTGCATATGAGAATAACCATACCAAGTTTGCAGCATTGCTTAACAATTAAATGGGGGGAAAATCCTCCTCTAAAGTTGCTAGCACTTTGCCAACCACAAAGTAGGCTGTCTGTTAGCATGACCATAGTGTCCTTGTGGTAAAGCATAAGTAATAGAAGGGGACATAGAAGTTATTGCTGCTGTTGTAATTTTTATGATGATAATTATTACTTGAGAGGATGGAGGGCCAGATCAGAAGTTTTCACTGCTGGCTGCACATTAGAAGTACCTCAAGAGCTTTTAAAATAAGCACCAATGCCTGGTCCCACTCAATACCAATTAAATCATTCTCTCTGAGGCGAGACCCATCATCAGTATTTTAGAAAAAATTCTCACATGATTTGAATATGCAGGGAGTTATGAAACCCTCTAGGCTGGAGATTACAAGAGTGAAGGTGTGAAGGAAATTCTAGTTCCCTTGGCTTATCTGACTCTCAAGTGAACCAGGTTGAGTGACCCCTGTGGTGGTAAGAAAACATGGTTTGTGAGCTAGTTCAGGCAGTTCTTGGCTTGCTTTATGCCAGGCCAGCTCTTTGTCACCTCTGTGCTCTCTGTAGTAGGACCTTTCTTCCAGCCTTGTCACTTCCACACATTTCTATAGGCCTCCAGGGTGGAGGAATTAAAAAGCCATGGAGTGCTTCCTTGTTGCTACTTAAAGTCTATATATAACACTTCAGTATAAAAATTATGTACTGTTTACTGTACACATTTTAAATTTTCTGTATGTGAATTGTGCAATATATTTTCCTAGTTTCCAGAAACTGTGTTTTCCATTAGCTACAGTGCAAGATCAGTTATGGATGTGTTGTGCAGAAACCTGCTCTAAACATTCTCCTAGCTTTCTTCAGGCTTCCCTAAGAGTTACAGTTTTTAGGTGCATTGTTTACTAGGCCACGGGTATGTTTTGTCACATGTTGAAAGATCACACTAGCTATTAAAATAAGATGGTGACTAAAAAGCCATAAAAGCTATAAACATCTGTAAAAGAAGTTTTCTAGGCAAGGCTGCTCATTAGTGGGAACCTGGGAGCATGTTGATTGTGTGCAGCTGGTGGCCCATGCACACTCAGAAATGGGGCGGTTAGGAGGAACTGTGGGATACACGGCCTGCTGTCCGGCGGGCCCGCCCTGTCCCTTTGTCCTGTGTAATATAACCTGTGGGGCCGCCCTCAACAACCCACCTCAAAATTCCACCTGCAGTTCAGTTGCAACTTAAGATGTTTTATGGAACCAAGTTGTCACCTTTTGGTCACAAAGCTGGTTGTTACTGAGAATCAGGTGGCTCCTACGAACAGTCTGGAAATTTCGGCATGGGCGTCCCAGTGTCTGCCACACTGAGAAGCACACGTCCTGGCTGACCTCTGGTCGCAGTCAGGGCTGCTGCAGGGCGCTCCTGGTGCTTTCTGTTCCTCAGAGGGTCTGGCACGTGGAATCCCATGAGGTCCAGATGCTGACCCAGATACATAGATGACCCTGGTCTATAGGAGCACAAGACACTTCCTGCTCTAGACACATATCTGAGCAAACAAGCTGGGCATGCGGGTCTGGGAGAACAGAGCTGGGTTTCAGACTCTGCTGCTGGGAATACCGTGTCTTGTGGCTGATGTGAGGGTAATCAGGGGAGCACTGGGTCGTCTCTGAGAAGCCGTCTCTGAGACAGGATTTCTGACTTTTGAGGGGGCCAATATTTACCCAGTTTATCTTCCAGATGTCAAAAGTGGTCCCTCTAAAAAAAAAAAAAAAAAAAGACAATCTTTCAAGCAGAATGGTGATGTTTTAAGTTTTTAAATAACATAAAAGCAAAAAACAAAACAAAACAAAAAAAACCCTTTTAACTTTTTATGAAGAAAATTTCAGACCTAACAGAAGCAGAGAGAATAGGATAATGCAGCTCCATGGAGAAGGCAATGGCACCCCACTCCAGTACTGTTGCCTGGAAAATCCCATGGACGGAGGAGCCTGGTGGGCTGATGACCGTGGGGTCGCCAAGAGTCGGACATGACTGAGCAACTTCACTTTCACTTTTCACTTTCACGCATTGGAGAAGGAAATGGCAACCCACTCCAGTGTTCTTGCCTGGAGAATCCCAGGGACCAGGGAGCCTGGTGGGCTGCCGTCTGTGGGGTCGCACAGAGTCGGACACGACTGAAGTGACTTAGCAGTAGCATCATGCAGCCTCGTCCAGGTTCAAATAGATTTTTCTTTCTTTCTCCATTTATAAGCTCCTCACCACGTGCGGCCATGAAGCTTGGAATTTTTATATTCCAAGTAATATTAAAATGATGTTTAATTCAAGGATTAGGTATAATTATATTTTAGAATTTGAACACCTGACTAATGATAAAATGAAATCATGGACATCTTATGATCATATATTTTCATTCTACACTAGTGTTACTCAAAGTGTGGCTGAAAAAAATAGTACCAGCCCATAAATTCTTTGTTTCTAATCTGTGATAACTGAAAATTGTGAGGAAATGTCTAAAACTTTTATAGCATTTTGACATGGTTGCACATCTAACTGCATGATAATTTTATTTCAGTAATTAAAATGTGTTTTAGAAAAGTATCAGTCATCAGCAACATTGAGAAAAATACAATCTTTGACTGTGGATAGTTTCAAAAGCACTCTCTTGTACAGTGCTTCTGTGATTTTGCCACTCAAGATAGATTTGGTGTTGGCAACATCCAGAGATCTTTTTTTTTTAATTTCTGTTTCATCTTGGAATATAGCTGATTAATATTATGTTTGCTCTCTACATCTGTGTTTGTATTTCTGCTTTGAAAATAGGTTCATCTGTACCATTTTCCTAGATTCCAAATATATGTGTTAACACATGATATTTGTTTTTCTCTTTCTTACTTCACTCTGTGTGATAGACTCTAGGTCCATCTGTGTCTCTGCAAATGGCACAGTTTCATTTTTTATGGCTGTCCGTTGTATATATGTACTACATCTTCTTTGTCCAATCCTCTGTTGATGGACATTTAGGTTGCTTCTATCTCCCGACTATTGTAAATGAACATTGGGATATATGTGTCTTTCTGAATTGTGACTTTCTCAGGATATATGCCCAGGGATAGAATTACTGGGTCATATACTAGTTCTGTTTGTAGTTTTATAAGGAACCTCCATACTTTTCTCCATAATAACTGTTCCATTTTACATTTCCAACACCAGTATAAGGGATTGCTTTTTATTCACACCCTTTCCAACATTTATTGTAGGTTTTTTGATGATAGCTATTGTGACTGGTGTGAAGTGAAAAACTTACTGTAGTTTTGACTTGCATTTCTCTAATAATTAGTGATGTTGAACATCTTTTGATGCGTTTGTTGTTCATTTGTATGTCTTTGGAGAAATGTTTATTTAGATCTTCTACCCATTTTTTTATTGGGTTGTTTGATTTCTTGATGTTGAGCTGCATGAGCTGTTTGTGTATTTTGGAGATTGATCCCTTGTTAGTTGTTTCATTTGCAAATATTTTCTACTGTTCTGGGGGTTGTCTTTCATCTTGTTTGTAATTTCTTTTGCTGTTTAAAAGCTTTGAAGTTTTGCTGCTGCTGTTGCTGTTAAGTCATTTCAGTCATGTCTGACTCTGTGTGACCCCATAGACAGCAGCCCACCAGGCTCCCCTGTCCCTAGGATTCTCCAGGCAAGAATACTGGAGTGGGTTGCCATTTCTTTCTCCAATGCATGAAAGTGAAAGGTGAAAGTGAAGTTGCTCAGTCATGTCTGACTCTTTGCGACCCCATGGACTGCAGCCTACCATGCTCCTCCGTCCATGGGATTTTCCAGGCAAGAGTACTGGAGTGGGGTGCCATCGCCTTCTCTGTGAAGTTTTGCTAGGTCCCATTTATTTATTTATTTTTCTTAACTCTAGGAAGTAAGTCAAAAAGATCTTGCTGTGATTTATGTCAAAGAATGTTCCTTCTATTTTTTTTCTCTAAGAGTTTTATACTCTCTATCCTTATGTTTAGGTCTTTAATCCATTTTAAGTTTGTTTTTGTGTATAATGTTAGAGAGTATTCTAATTTCATTTTTTAATGTGTAGCTGTCCAGTTTGCAAGCACCATTTCTTGAAGAGGCTGTCTTTTCTCCATTGTATATTCTTGCTTCCTTTGTCATAGATTAGGTGACCATAGGCATGTGGATTTATCTCTGGGCTTTCTTTCCTGTTCCATTGATCTTTTTTTTTTTTTTTTGTCAGTACCATGCTGTCTTAATTACTATAGCTTTGTAGTATAATCTGAAGTCAGGGAGCCTGGTTCCTCTAACTTTATTTTTCTTTCTCAAGATTTCTTTGGCTCTTCAGGGTCACTTGTGTTTCCATACAAATTGTTAAAAAAAAAATTTTGTTTTAACTCTGTGAAAAATACCATTGGTAACTTGATAGGAATTGCAGTGTATATGTAGATTGCTTTGGGTCAGTCAGTTGTGTCGGTCAGTCAGTTCAGTCGCTCAGTTGTGTCCAACTATTTGCAACCCCATGGACTACAGCATGCCAGGCCTCCCTGTCCATCACCAACTCTTGGATTTCACCCAAACTCATGTCCATTGAGTCGGTGATGCCATCCAACCATCTCATCCTTTGTCATCCCCTTCTCCTCCCACCTTCAATATTTCCCAGCATCAGGGTCCTTTCAAATGAGCCAGTTTTTCATATAAGGTGGCCAAAGTATTGGAGTTTCAGCTTCAACATCAGTCCTTCCAATGAATACCCAGAACTGATCTCATTTAGGATGGACTGGTTGGGTCTTCTTGCAGTCCAAGGCACTCTCAAGAGTCTTCTCCAACACCACAATTCAAAAACATCAATTCTTTGGCACTCAGCTTTCTTTATAGTCCCAACTGTCACATCCATACATGACCACTGGAAAAACCATAGCCTTGATTAGACGGACCTTTGTTGGCAAAAGAATGTCTCTGCTTCTTAATATGCTATCTAGGTTGGTCATAACTTTCCTTCCAGGGAGAAGCATCTTAATTTCATGGCTGCAATCACCATCTGCAGTGATTTGGAGCCCAAAAAAGTAAAGTCAGCCACTGTGTCCACCATTTCCCCATCTATTTGCCATGAAGTGATGGGACCGGATGCCATGATCATAGTTTTCTGAATGTTGAGCTTTAAGCCAACTTTTTCACTCTCTTCTTTCACTTTCATCGAGAGGCTCTTTAGTTCTTCTTCACTTTCTGCCATAAGGGTGGTGTCTGCATATCTGTCTGAGGTTATTGGTATTTCTCTCGGCAATCTTGATTCCAGCTTGTGCTTCTTCCAGCCCAACGTTTCTCATGATGTGCTCTGCATATAAGTTAAATAAGCAGGGTGACAATATATAGCCTTGACGTACTCCTTTTTGTATTTGGAATCAGTCTGTTGTTCCATGTCCAGTTCTAACTGTTGCTTCCTGGCCTGCATACAGATTTCTCAAGAGGCAGGTCAGATGGTCTGGTATTCCCATCTCTTGAAGTATTGTGATCCACACAGTCAAAGGCTTTGGCATAGTCGATATGCAGAAGATGTTTTTCTGGAACTCTCTTGCTTTTTCGATGATCCAGTGAATGCTGGCAATTTGATCTCTGGTTCCTCTGCCTTTTGTAAATCCAGCTTGAAGATCTGGAAGTTCAAGGTTTGCTATTGCTAAAGCCTGGCTTGGAGAATTTTGAGCATTGCTTTACTAGCGTGTGAGATGAGTGCATGTCTGTGATAGTTTGAGCATTTTTTGGCATTGCCTTTCTTTGGAATTGGAATGAAAACTGACCTTTTCCAGTCCTGTGGCCACTGCTGAGTCTTCCAAATGTGCTGGCATATTGAGTGCAGCACTTTCACAGCATCATCTTTTAGGTTTTGAAATAGCTCAACTGGATTCCATCACCTCCACTAGCTTTGTTTGTAATGATGCTTCCTAAGGCCCACTTGATTTCACATTCCAGGATGTCTGGCTCTAGGTGAGTGATCACACCATTGTGATTATCTGGGTCATGAAGATCTTTTTTGTACAGTTCTTCCATGTATTCTTCCCACCTTTTTTTTATATCTTCTGCTTCTGTTAGGTCCCTACCATTTTTGTCCTTTATTGAGCCCATCTTTGCATGAAATGTTCCCTCGGTATCTCTAATTTTCTTGAATAGATCTCTAGTCTTTCCCTTTCTATGGCTTTGGGTAGTATAGTCATTTTCACAGTATTCTTCCAGTCCATGAACATGGTATATCTCTCCATCTCTTTGTGTCAGCTTCAGTTTCTTTCATCAGTATCTTATAGCTTTCTGCATACAAGTCTTTTACCTCCTTATGTAGGTTTATTCCTATGTATTTTATTCTTTTTGTTGCAATGGCAAATGGGATTGTTACCATGATTTCTCTCTGATCTTTCAAAGTTAAATGCAACAGATTTCTGTTTATAGTTTGTTCAACATTAATTTTCTTTTTATAAATATTCATGTGGCTGCATTGGGTCTTAGTTGTGGCACATGGGACCTTCCTTGCCTCACGTGGAATCCTTTGTTGGGGTGTGGGGACTCTCTAATCCTGGCTCCTGGCTCAGTTGTTGCAGTGCATGGGCTTACTTCTCCCTCATCGTATGGGATCTTAGTTTCCTGACCAGGGTTTGAACCTGCATCCCCTGGATTGCAAGGTGGATCCTTAATCACTCTACCACTAGGGACGTCCTTGTGCATTAATTTTGTATCCTACAGTTTACCAGATTCATTGATTACCTCTAGTAGTTTTCTGGTGGCATCTTTAGGATTTCTATGCATAGTATCATATCATCTGCAGACAGTGATGGTTTTACTTCTTTTCCAATTTGAGTTCCTTTTAGTTATGTTTCTTCTCAAATTGTCATGGCTAGGACTGCCAAAAGTGTGTAGTAGTGGTTAGAGTGGACATCCTTCTCTTGTTTATAGTCTTAAAGGAAATGCTTTCAGTTTTTCTTTAAAATTAAAAACCAGTATCACTAGTGAACATAGATGCAAAAATCCTCAACAAAAATACTAGCAAACAGAATCCAAAAACTCCATTAAAAGGATCATATATATTATGATCAAGTGGAATTTATCCCAGGGATTCAAGGATTTTTCAGTATATACAAATCAATCAATGTGATATACCATAAATAACAAATTGAAGAATAAAAGCATATAATCATCTTAATAGATGCAGAAAAAGCTTTTGACAAAATTCAACACCAATTTATAATAACTCTCCAGAAAGTATGCATAAAATACTCTACCTCAACATAATATAGGTCATATGTGACAAAGTAACAGCAAACATCATTCTTAGTGGTGAAAAAACAGATATTTTGAGTAGTCCTAATTTGGATGAGGGTGCTATTTATATCTACTGGATGCAAAGGACAACCCCCCACTCCATCACTATACAAGAGATTACCTGCCCTAGATATCAGTAGTGCTGTGGCTGAGAAACCCTGCTCTAGACCCCAGTGGAATCTTATGCCTTGTCTAAGGAAGGTTTGGCAAATGAGTCTTTGTCAAGGTGGTGCAGTTGGTAAAGAATCTGCTTGCCAGTGCCAGAGATGCAAGAGACATGAGTGTGATCCTTGGGTTGGGAAGATCCCTAGATAAGGAAATGGCAACCCACTCCAGTATTCTTGCCTGGAGAATTCCATGTAGCCAGGCGGGCTACAGTCCACGGGGTCGGAAACAGTTGGACACGACTGAGCATGCATGAATACATGCATGTCTTGTCAAGGTGCAGGCTGGAAAGAGGCTAAAATTGTCTGTAAATCATCTGGAGGCACCATATCCACTCTGGAAATTAGTGAGACATTTTGCAGATGGAAAAGTTTGAGGGTTATATGACATTGCCTGAAATCCTTTAAAAATATAATGCAACCCTTTTATTTACAAGTTTCCCATTTTATCTCTGCCAAGTTTATAGTTTCTTCAACAGGAGGAAGTCAGTCGCTGCTATGTTGCTGTTGCTGTTCAGTCACTAACTTGTGTCCAACTCATTGCGACCCCATAGACCCCATAGACACCAGGCTTCCCTGTCCTTCACTGTCACCTAGAGCTTGCTCACACTCATGTCCATTGAATCAGTGATGCCATCCAACCATCTCATTCTCTGTCATCCCCTTCTCTTCCTACCTCAGTCTTTCCAGCATCAGGGTCTTTTCCAGTGAGTAGGCTCTTCACATCAGGTGGCCAAAGTACAGGGTTGATTTCCTTTAGGATTGACTGGTTTGATCTCCTTGCTCTCCAGGGGACTCCCAAGAGTTCTCCAGCACCATAATGCAAAAGCATCAATTCTTCAGTGCTCAGCCTTCTTTATGGTCCAACTTGGACATCCACACATGACTCCTGGAAACACCATAGTTTTGACTACATGGACCTTTGTCAGCAAAGCAGTGTCTCTGCTTTTTAGGTCTCTGCCTAGGTTTGTCATAGCTTTTCTTCCAAGGAGCAAGCGGCTTTTAATTTCAAGGCGTGAAAATAAAATCTGCTTCTACTTTTTACCCTTAACTATTTGCTATGAAGTGATGGGACCAAATGCCATAATCTTTATTTTTAGACTGTTGAGTTTTAAGTTACCTTTTTCACTCTCCTCTTTTACCCTGATCAAGAGGGCCTTTAATTCTTCTCCACTTTATGCCATTAGAGTGGTATCATCTGCATATCTGAGGTTGTTGGTATTTCTCCCAGCAATCTTCATTGCAGCTTTTGATGCTTCCAGCGCAGCATTTGGCATGATGTTCTCTGTATATGGGCTTCCCTGCTGGCTCAGACAGTAAAGCGTCTGCCTGCAATATGGGAGACCTGGGTCTGATCCCTGGGTCGGGAAGATCCCCTGGAGAAGGAAATGGCAACCCACTCCACTACTCTTGGCTAGAAAATCCCATGGATGAAGGAGCCTGGTAGGCTGCAGTCCATGGGGTTGCAAAGAGTCGGATACAACTGAGTGACTTCACTTTCACTCTGCATGTAAGTTAAGTATGGGTGACAATAAATAGCCTTGACATACTCCTTTCCCAATTTTGAACCAGTCTGTTGTTTCACGTTCAGTTCTAACTGTTTGTTGTTACCTGCGTACAGATTTATCAGGAGATAGGTGAGGTGGTTTGATATTCCCATTTCTTTAAGAATTTGCCACAGTTTGTCAGTGAAGCAGAAATAGATGTTTTTTTTCTGGAATACTCTTGCTCTCTCTATGATCCAGAGACTATTGGTAATTTGATCTCTGGTTCCTCTGAGTTTTCTAAACCCAGCTGGTACTACCAAAAATACTTGGTTCACGTATTGCTGAAACCTAACTTGAAGGATTTTGAGTACAACCTTGCTAGCATGTGAAATAGGGTGCATTTGTACCATAGTTTGAATATTTTTTTTTGGTACTGCCCTTCTTTGGGATTGGAATGAAAACTGACCTTCTCCAGTCCTATGGCCACTGCTGAATTTTCCAAATTTGCTGACATATTGAATGCAGCACTTTAACAGCGTCATTTTTAGGATTTTCAGTAGTTCAGCTGGAATTCCATCACTTCCACTAGCTTTGTTCATGGTGATGATTCCTAAGGCCCACTTGACATCATATTCCAGGATATCTGACTTTAGGTGAGTGATCACACTATGGTGGTTATTTCAGTTATTAAGACCTTTTTTGTATAGTTTTTCTGTGTATTCTTGCCACCTCTTCTTAATCTCTTCTGCTTGTGTTAGGTCTTTACTATTTCTGTCCTTCATTGTGCCCATCCTTGCATGAAATGTTCCCTTGATATCTCTAATTTTCTTGAAGAGATCTCTGGTCTTTCCCATTCTATTGTTTTTCTCTATTTCTTTGCATTGATCATTTAAGAAGGCCTTCTTGCCTCTCCTTGATATTCTCTGGAACTCTGCATTCAGTTTGGTATATTCCCTTTCTCCCTTGCATTTTGCTTCTGTTCTTTTCTCACCCATTTGTAAGTCTCCTCAGAAAACCACTTTGCCTTCTTGTATTTCTTTTTCTTTGGGATGGTTTTTGTCACTACCTTCTGTACAGTGTTATGGACCTCTGTCCATAGTTCTTCAGGCACTCTGTCTACCAGATCTGATCCCTTAAATGTATTTGTCACTTCCACTGTATAATCAAAAACTTTGATTTAGTTTATACCTGAATGGCCTGGGTTTTCCCTACTTTCTTCAGTTTAAGCAATAAGGAGCTGATGGTCTGAGCCACCCTCAGGTCCTGGTCTTTTTTTTTGCTGACTGTATGGAGCTGCTCCATCTTTGACTGTAAAGAATATAATCAATTTGATTTTGATATTGACCATCTGGTGATGTCCATGTGTAGTCGTCTCGTGTGTTGTTGGAAGAGAGGAGATTTACTATGACCAGTGTGTTCTTTTGACAAAACTGGTAGCCTTTGCCCTGCTTCATTTTGTACTCTAAAACCAAACTTGCCTGTTACTGTATCCAGGTATCTCTTGACTTCCTACTTTTGCATTCTGATCGCCTGTGATGAAAGGGACATCTTATTTTGGTCTTAGTTCTAGAAGGTCTTGTAGGTGTTCACAGAACCATTCAACTTCAGCTTCTGGGACATAGACTTGGATTACAGTGACTTTGAATGGTTTACCTTGGAAATGAACTGAGATCATTCTGTTGTTTTTGAGATTGTACCCAAGTACTGCATTTTGGGGTCGTTTGTTGACCATGAAGGCTACTCCCATTTCTTCTAAGGAATTCTTAACCCACAATAGCAGATATAATGCTCGTCTGAATTACATTTGCCTATTCCAGTCCATTTTAGTTCACTGATTCCTAAGATGTTGATGTTCACTCTTGCCATCTCCTGCTTGACCACATCCAGTTTACCCTGATTCATGGACCCTAACATTCCAAGGCTCTGTGTAGTGTGGTTCTTTACACCATTCGAGTTTGCTTTCACCTGCAGGTACATCTATACTGAGCATTGTTTCTGCTTTGGCTCAGCTGCTTCGTTCTTACTGGACCTGTCAGAAAGTGCCCTCCATTCTTCCCCAGTAGCATATTAGTTACCTTCCCATCTGGGAGTCTCATCTTCTGGGGTCACATTATTTTTTGCCTTTTCATACTATTAATGGGGTTCTCATAGCAATAATACTGGAGGGGTTTGCCATTCCTCCTGCAGTAGACCACATTTTGTCAGACCACTTTTCACTATGACCCGTCCATCTTGGATGGCCCTGACAGTATGGCTCACAGCTTCATTCGGTTACGAAAGCTCCTTTGCCACGACAAGGCTGTGATCCATGAATGGGATCCACCACTATAGCAGCTGAGAGAGTGGAGAACTCAAAACTGAAGAGAGTTTTTATTTAGATATTTCATATCTAAAAAATGTATAACCTACCAAAATGAAATTCTTGCATTTCAGAATTTCATAATTCATATATAAGAAATTCATGAACCTCTGCTTCATGAGGGGTCTTGGATTTCTTTTTAAGCTTAGATACAGGAGATGATTATCTGGTAAAAAAGCCTTTTTTCCTGAACTCTAACAGGGTAAATATTAACAGCTATGTGTGTGCTGTGCTTAGTCACTCAGTCATGTCTGACTTTTTGTAATCCTATGGACTGTAGCCCGCCAGGCTCCTCTGTCTGTGGGGGTTCTCCAGGCAAGAATATTGGAGTGGGTTGTTGTGCCTTCTTCCAGGGGATCTTCCCAACCCAGGGATCGAACCCAGGTCTCCCACATTGTAGGCGGATTCTTTACCAGCTGAGCCACAAGGGAAGCCCGAGAGTACTGGAGTGGGTAGCCTATCTCTTCTGCAGTGGATCTTCCTGACCCAGTAATCGAACCGAGGTTTCCTGCATTGCAAGTGGATTCTTAGCCAGCTGAGCTACCAGGGAATAGCTAGCTTTAAGTCACCTTAATCTACAAAAAGTAATCAAATGAAATTTGTAACAAAAAGTAATTTAATTTTTACACCTACTGTGTGTGTGTATGAGAGTGAGTCAGAGACATTTGTTTCTATATCTGATTCCTCCTCATGAGTTTCTTTTAAATTGACCTTGATATGCAAGTTGCTCACATGGAAATTATTTCATTAATAGCATAGACACTCTTGGTCTTGTTGCAGCTTTGAGCAACACAAAGAGAGAAAAGCCTTGTCCATCAAGTGCATTCTTGTAAGATATAAACCAGTTTGAACCCACTCATAAGCAAACTGTATGTTCAGAACACCACAGACTCTGACAGCCCTCACCATATGTCACTAGTTGTCCTGGGTTCTTTTAAATTGCTTACTAGGTTACCTTTTTAATTGTATTGGAGTCAGGCTACCAATGCCATGAAAAAGTTACTAATCAACGTTGCATGATTTTCTGACATTGTTTATATTGATCTCTGACAACAAGGGAAAATGCTCGTTTATGATATGTCATGTTTCTGTTTGATGTGGCCTAGCATGAAAGCAGTCCTAGGGAACCTTTGGGTGATGTGTCTGCAGATGTATATAATCTATCCGTGATCCATCCGTGTCTTTGGTACTCTGTGTGATAGTGGGGCATGCTTCTTTACCTCCTGGCAAGCAGTTCTTAACTATGAGGAAGCTCCAATAAATTTCTGTTTCAAAGAACTTCAGCACTCACATCCCTGCAAAATTTACAAACAGTGTGACTTTTTTTTTCTTCAGAGCCCTCTCATGATGTTGAATTTTTTTAATTCAGTTTGTTTTGGCAAAAATGTAACATTTGAAGTTTCTGTTCTTTTAGGACACAGGTCTTTGCTCAAAAATATGACCTTTTATTAGCTGCATCACAAGGTGTAGGGTATAGAGCTTTATAAATCCTGCCTTCTGAATGAATTCTGCCAAATGTTATTTGACTAAAGCCTGGCTAATTAGACTGCTGATGAATTCTGCCCTTGATAGATGATGCTGTTTAACTGACAAACAGATTGCCTCCATTTAGTAATGACTCCCCAGTTACAATGACAAAGGACAAGCTATTTGTCAGGTAATCTGTTTAATCATTCAGAAATAGAATTAATCAAGAACCTAATCATTTTGTCTCTAGTTAAATCTAGCTAATGAGTTAAAACATGGGATTTATACTACTCATTCCACTCCACTCTGAAACAGTGTTATAAACAATTTCCTTACTACTTCTTTGGATTAGATTTTGTGCCCAATTTAAATGTTTCATAATGGAGAGAAAGATAGAAGTAGAGAAGTAATGCAGTTGGGATGTGACTAATGTTGAAATGATGGTAGTGTGTGTGTTCTCTGTGGCAGAGGAGCGGCAGGGCTTTCGGAGGTCCAATGGCAGCCAGACATGCCTGCCCCCAGCCACATGAGCCTGCAGATCGTTTTCTGGTGTGCCCTCAAGAAGGCAGCGTTTATTAATAGATACTCTGTTGCCTAACCTGATAGTAAGAAGTCAGAAGCCTGTTATGGCTTCCTAAGCTTTCTCCATCACATGGTCCCCTGTCTTGTCACCACGGATTATCCAGTCATCATCTCCAGCGCACCTCATGGCAGGGATAGGCAGTGAAGATTAGAATTGAAGTTCTTGTGCACCCATGCACAACAAGCCTGGATTCGTCTGGACTGTTAGGTTAGGGTTAAGTGTACGCAGGAACATTCTAGAGCAGCTAAGACTATTGTCACAATTTTCAGAGAAAGGAAAAGCAGTAGTAGAGCCTTTGTAATAATACACCCTGGACTACTCAGCTTACTCTCTCTGCTCCTCTGTGTTTACCATATGAAGGCCGGTATTTCTTTACCTTAGCTGATGGGGAGGAATGGAAGAAATTAGGAAGGAATGGAGTGAAGGTTTCTTTTCTGAGAAATAAAATGCGTTTATTTCCTTCTATTTGAGTTCATTTGATGTTCTTAAATTTAAGATAAGTGACCTGTAATATCCTGGCTCTTCCTGTGGTATAAACACTTTTGTTTTTCCCCCAGAGGAGGAAAATTTCTGACCTAAACACTTAGAACTACATATTTCCTTTAAAAATTTTTCTTTAAACTGGGCAACAGTTGAAGAGATAATAGATGCTAAGAATAATGCAACTTTTGAAAAGAGATTGCTTTTATTCAAACTAGAGGGGGAAAGCCGTAAACATATTCCTTAGATTGCCAAGAAAACACAGTTACTTCTTTCTGTTGATTGTGTACAGCTAATTAAAATATATTTTTCATATCCTGAAAATTAGATGTACAGTTACTTAGATTTCTGGCAATATGGTAGACTTCATATCCTGGAAAAGATGCTCTATACAAAACACCTATCAATGCCAGATAAAATAAAGCAAACAGCAAATATCTGAATCTGTAAAACAGAGTGATCTCCAGGACCCAACAGACAAAGCTGGAACCCAAGGCCAGAGTGTTGAGGTCAGGCTGAGGATGCAGTACCTTGCAGGGTGTCTGCAGTTTCAGTAAACTCAAGACTTGATTTTTCATGGTGATGGAAACGGAGACAAGCTTTGGGTTCACGTTAGATGGCAGGATGGAGCCATATTCCACCATAGTTCTGGGATCCCAGAGAGGCTATGCTCAAAATGAAATCAGAGACTGGAAATAATCTCTTTGACAAACAGAGATGCTTGGGACATTCAGTTGTTTTGAGCTAATTGCTGTCTAGAGAAAGAGGTCTCCTTAGAGTTTGTAACCACAGCCCTTCCCTCAAGTGTGTTTGGAGTTCAGACTTAAAATGCTTGCCTGGCCAGAAACCCTTAGGCAAGAAATAAACTTAAAATGATCTTTGATTGATAGCATCCTATGGTGCCTGGCAGAAGCGAACACAGATGCTGCCTGGAGGGACTTACCCTCAATCTAAGGGGTCACAGGATTTTAACAGATAAGGGCCACCAAACATGAGCTCATGATTCCAAATGCCAGGAACACCCAAGGAAACAAGAGCCATGAGCAGGAGACAGGAGAAACGACAAGAAGCAGAACTGAACTTCGAAAGCACATAAGATAAGGGTTTATCTGATTTAAAAAATTGTGTAAATGCCTAGAATATTTTAAAATAGGCATGAGCAGCATGAAAAAAAAGCAAGATTATATTAAAAATTAAGCATATTTGAAAAGAGCTAAATGGAAAGTTCTAGAATTTGAAAATACAGTAATGGAAATTAAAAACTCAAATGATCCTGTTAGATAAGTTATTCATACCAGAAGAGAACTGATCAAGTAATTCTGAAGAAATACATAGAGTGCAATACAAAGCAGAGAAGGCAATGGCACCCCACTCCAGTACTCATGCCTGGAAAATCCCATGGATGGAGGAGCCTGGTAGGCTGCAGTCCATGCTAAGGGTCAGACACGACTGAGCAACTTCCCTTTCACTTTTCACTTTCATGCATTGGAGAAGGAAATGGCAGTCCACTCCAGTGTTCTTGCCTGGAGAATCCCAGGGACGGGGGAGCCTGGTGGGCTGCCATCCATGGGGTCGCACAGAGTCGGACACGACTGAAGTGACTTAGCAGCAGCAGCAGCAATACAAGACAGGTTGAGAAAAATAAAAAGACCTAATTGAGTTTATAGGCTTTCATTGAACAAAAATGAGAAACAAAGCCATTTTCAGTCAAAATGAGAATTTACTCTCAGCTGATCCTTGGAAATTCAAATACATATGAACACATGAAAAGTAAAGAAATTGTTAGCGTGTAGATCTTCACGAGCCAGATAATCACGATGGTTTGATCACTGACCTAGAGCCAGACATTCTGGAATGGGAAGTCAAGTGGGCCTTAGGAAGCATCACTACAAACAAAGCTAGTGGTGGTGATAGAATTCCAGTTGAGCAATTTCAAATCCTAAAAGATAATGGTGTGAAAGTGCTTCACTGATTTTGCCAACAAATCTGGAAAACTCAGCAGTAGCCCACAGAACTGGAAAAGGTCAGTTTTTATTCCAATCCCAAAGAAAGGCAATGCCAAAGAATGCTCAAACTACCCCACAATTGCACTCATCTCACACTCTAGTAAAATAATGCTCAAATTTCTCCAAACCAGGCTTCAACAATACGTGAACCATGAACTTCCAGATCTTCAAGCTGGATTTAGAAAAGGCAGAGGAACCAGAGATCACATTACCAGCATTCACTGGATCATCGAAAAAGCAAGCGAGTTCCAGAAGAACATCTACTTCTGCTTTATTGACTATGCCAAAGCCTTTGGCTGTGTGGATCACAACAAACTGTGGAACATTCTGAAAGAGATGGGAATACCAGAACACCTAACCTGCCTCTTGAGAAACCTGTATGCAGGTCAGGAAGCTACAGTTAGAACTGGACATGGAACAACAGACTGGTTCCAAATAGGAAAAGGAGTATGTCAAGGCTGTGTATTGTCACCCTGCTTATTTAACTTATATGCAGTGAACATCATAAGAAACGCTGGGCTGGAGGAAACAAGCTAGAATCAAGATTATTGGGAGAAATACCAACAATCTCAGATATGCAGATGATACCACCCTTATGGCAGAAAGTGGAAAAGAACTAAAGAGCCTCATGATGAAAGAGAAAGAGGAGAATGAAAAGTTTGCTTAAAACTCAACATTCAGAAAAGTAAGATCATGGCATCAGTCCGTTCAGTTCAGTTCAGTTGCTTGATCATGTCTGACTCTTTGCGACACCAAGAATTGCAACACACCAGGCCTCCCTGTCAATCACCAACTCCTTCATGGCAAATAGAGGGGGAAACAGTGGAAACAGTGGCTGACTTTATTGGGGGCTCCAAAATCACTGCAGATGGTGACTGCAGCCATGAAATTAAAAGATGCTTATTCCTTGTAAGGAAAATTATGACCAACCTAAACAGTATATTAAAAAGCAGAGACATTGCTTTGCCAACAAAAGTCCGTCTAGTCAAGGCTATGGTTTTTCCAGTAGTCATGTATGGATGTAAGCGTTGGACTGTGAAGAAAGCTGAACGCCGAAGAATTGATGTTTTTGAACTGTGGTGTTGGAGAAGACTCTTGAGAATCCCTTGGACTGCAAGGAGATCCAACCTGTCCAGTCTGAAGGAGATCAGTCCTGGGTGTTCATTGGAAGGACTGATTCTAAAGCTGAAACTCCAGTACTTTGGCCACCTCATGCGAAGAATTGACTCATTGGAAAAGACTTTGATGCTGGGAGGGATTGGGGGCAGGAGGAGAAGGGGACGACAGAAGTTAAGATGGTTGGATGGCATCACCAACTCAATGGACATGAGTTTGAGTGAACTCTGGTAGTTGGTGATGATGGACAGGGAGGCCTGGCGTGCTGTGATTCATGAGATCGCAAAGAGTCAGACACGACTGAGCAACTGAACTGAACTGAACACGTAACATGAAAGGGCATTCTATACATGGCATGCTAATTAGTACATGGGAAAACATATAAACTTTAGATTATGTTAAACATGCATAGTAGAGCTTCCCTGGTACCTCAGACAGTAAAGCGTCTGCCCACAATGTGGAAGACCCAGGCTCAGTCCCTGGGTCGGGAAGATCCCGTGTAGAAGGAAATGGCAACCCATTCCAGTACTCCTGCCTGGAAAATTCCATGGACTGAGGAGCCTGATAGGCTACAGTCCATGGGGTTGCAAAGGGTCGGACATGACTGAGCCACTTCACTGACATAGTAAAAAAAAAATTTTAAGGATAACCACGAAAAGAGTGGAGATGAGTCTGTAAGTTCTATAATAGCACAGGATCAACCCAAAACATGTAAGAAAACATAAAGGAGAAAATCTTAGGAAACAGCAAGATAAAAGCAGAGCATAA
>SJYQ01001103.1:1189311-1222872 GCA_006410935.1 Redunca redunca | reverse complement strand
TAAGTTTAAGGTGTGCAACGTTGATTTGGTATGTTTGTTTATTGCAGTATGCTTACATCATAGTGTTAGCGAAAACCTCCATCTTGCCATGTAATTATCCTTTCTGTGGTAAGAACATTTAGGCTGTAGTCTTTTATCAGCTTCGCAGTGTGTACTGCAGTACGGTTGACTACATTCACATTGCTGTGCATTGAGTCTCCAAACTTACCTCCTAACTCCAAATTTGTACCTTTGACCAACATTTCAACAAGTCTCCCAACCCTCACAAAATACTGATTTTAAAAAGCTTTTATAGCTGTATTATTAACAAATTATTTTAAGGTGAAAAGGATGATATAGATAAAGAAGGTCACTTTAAAATGATAAAAGGTCCTATTTTCCAGGAATGTCATAGTTTTATGTATAATCATTGTGTACATGAGTTTCAAAATTTTTGTTAACTACAGCAATAGAATTATAAGAATATACTAGATATTGAAGTGTAAAGTTGTTTTTAAAATGGTGCATCTTTCTTCAAAAATATGTGTTTATTTGGCTGCTCCAGATCTTACTTGTGGCACATGGAATCTTTGTTGCCATACACAGGCTCATCGTTGCCGCACATAGGATCTTAATTCCCTGACCAGGGATCAAACCTGTGCGCCCGCACTGGGAGCACAGAGTCTTAACCACCGGACCGCCGGAGGATTCCCTAAAATAGTTATTTGTTTTGTAGAGCTACTTGGCCATTCCCTTTTCTGGGAATGCTGAAGGTGCAGTCCCACCTCTAGATATATATACTGTAGGAAATTATGATTGCTCATCTGTGTTCAAGTATACACTTTTAAGAATGTTCAGAATAACATTATTTATAAGAATGAAAAATTGGGGAAAACTTAAATATCCATTGCAGCAGAATATACATAAGCAAACTGTGGTGTTGCCATCGAATGTAATACTATACTCATTGCTGCTAAGTCTCCAGTCGTGTCCGACTCTGTGCGACCTGATAGACGGCAGTCCACCAGGCTACTCTGTCCCTGGGATTCTCCAGGCAAGAACACTGGAGTGAGTTGCCATTTCCTTCTCCAATGCATGAAAGTAAAAAGTGAAAGTGAAGTCACTCAATTGTTTCCAACTCTTCGTGACCCCCATGGACTATAGCCTACCAGGCTCCTCCATCCATGGGATTTTCCAGGCAAGAGTACTGGAGTGGGTTGCCATTTCCTTCTCCACTATACTCATTAAGAATAAATAAATAGGAGGTACATTGTTCGCAAAAATATTCCATTTCTTAAGCTAGCTTGTGGGTATATATATGTGATTATTTACATACTGTTTTGTAGGTCTGAATATTTTTATAATAGTCTTTTAAATACTAAGGAGAAAATATACATAGAAACATGAAATTTAAAACTACATATATACTACCTCAATTCAGAAAGCATCTATAGCAATATTTTAAGCTATATTTGAAAAAAAAATCTTATTGCAATTTTGCTTTAAACAAATCTTTTTATCAATGCTTTATTTAGTAACTGGCCAGCTGTTTTAATGAAACAATGTGAATTAATTTATTTTGCAATTTATTTCAAGCTTAAAAGATGATGACTTAAGTTTCTGGTATCAAAGATGGCTAAGGAATTTGGGTATTTTTTTTCCTTGTTCTGTGGAGATACTCTTTTCCTTGAGAGTCTATGATCAACTATAAATAATGCCTCATTTTTAAAAGTAATTTAGATTTTTTAAAAGAACATCCTTTCTAGGAAAAAAATATTGGACAATATGAAAATACTTAAAGTCACAGTCTAGTTCTAAGGTCTTAAACTTACCCTCAAAACTTGTTAAACTTTGCTCTGGGCTTTCATTTCCAGGAATCCCTTTGAGACAGTGAGCAGTTTGCAGCATGTAAGCCAGGGGTCCCAAACTGTTTTGTTTGATGATGCCTTTTAGCAGGCTCTCCAATATGGAAAGAAAACCTCAGAGTTCAGTCTAGCAAGTGGTTAGGTCACAGCAATCCTGCAGAATCTCCCTTTGGACAGTCAGGAATGAATGGAAAGAAAGGTAGTGACTCTGATGCTGGAGCTGTGAACCACATGGTAGTCTTAAGGCTGCCCAGCAGGTTTTGTGTACTCCTGTTTTCCCCTGCAAATTTACAAGAATTCATGGCACCTGTGAGTGTGCTGCTGCACCCTGCAGAACTAGCTAACATGCACACCAATGTACCCCTTCCTGAGGATGACCCTGCACTCACTCGCATTCCTGGCCTCTTCCCTGACTGCAGGAGAAACCGTACAAGTGCTCAGAGTGCGGCAAGGCCTTCAGCCAGAAGCGCGGCCTGGACGAGCACACGAGGACGCATACCGGAGAGAAGCCTTTCCAGTGCGATGTGAGTGTTGCTTCCCTACTTCCTGTCGTCCTCCTGTAACCTCCAGAGACAGGAGATACATCCGTGGGGAAGTATCCATGTGTCCTTTGTGCACTGTGAGTGAGTGAGTGTGTGTGTGTGTGTACACACTTTACAGTGCGAGTCTGTCTATTAATGTCTTTTTCTCCTTATTCCTTTTGATGATTGCATAATCTGTGTAACCACGTTGTAGCATGTTTTTTTACCCTACTTTTCTGGCAGCGCATGAACTTTGATTTTCTTTAAGACATACTTGTACCCTGTTTTAATGCAATTGAGTTGTTACTCCAAGGTATAAACGCATGATTACTATGACAGGTTTCATGTGTCTGGCCAAGTCTTTTGATACGTTAATTGTAGTTAACCAGAGATTTAACTGGTTATAGATATTTTTATTTATTTTGTTAAAGCCAAACAGTGAATTTCTAAAACAAGTATAAACTGTTTTAAAAAGTGCCACTGCTGATTGCTTAGATTTTCTGCTTATGACATTTGAAGTGAAATGAAATTATCAGCATAGTTGTTCACTTATTAATGAAAGGACAGAAATACTACCCTTGTCAGTAAAATGAGTTGGATCATTGATTAATTTAGAGAAAAATGGTTTACTGATGAACAGTGTCACCATTTTCTTCTGTAAGATTGACAGTTGGCAGAAAGTTGACACTGGCGTTCGGGAAAACACTTATTTCTAATACAAAAATAGCAAAAACAAAGTATTGTTGTCGTTTAGTGTAAAAGAAACCTTGAAGTTGTGATATGTGATGTTGGCCAGTTCACAGTTTTCTTTCAGTGTCAAGGGAGACCGGAGGACTCGTCCACTTGGCATACTCTGCAGAGTAAAGGGTGGGGTAAGCAGTCTGTATGAACGGAAATCACAGACATATACACTGCTTTCCTTGTCTTTCCATGAGACTCTGGTGGTAAGGTTAAGGCAGCAGTGTACTCCCAGGGGACTGCTCACAAAAAATACATTTATCAGCAGTGAACTTCTGTTAAGGAGAGGACTATTGGTGGAAAACGAAATGCACACATGGAGAGCTCTATCCAGAACAAGGGGTACAGTCAGTTTAACAGCTTGGTGCTTTCACTGGAATCATTTTCATAAAAACAAAACTTATTTGGATCATTTAGTTACACAACTGCACAGGTGATATGAGAAATGAAATATTAACTGTATAATGACATCTTTCTACTGTCACACTACCTGACATTTATTTATGCTGAATATCTCTGTAGACTACTTCCTTAGTCTACCACTTACTGGACCATGGTGTTATTTAAAAAAAAAATTCTCTTACAAGCATGATGTTTTCCATCTACTTCTATCCCATTTACTTCTATCAGATGGTCATCTCTCTGGGCCTTATCTGCAGTCTGGACTGGTTTACTGAGGAAAGATGCAAGTTTAATGCCTCCAAAACTTCCCTGAAATTCAGCCTGCTCAGGGAACTGGCTGGCTGTTCAGTCTTGTCCTCTTAACCTACTTATTCCAGATAGAAGTCATCCTTTCTCACCCCACTGCCAGCCAGTTCCTTCCTAACTGTTAATAGTTCTCAAATCCATTACCTCCTCTGTTTTGGTTCCCAATAGCAGTGCGTAGCCTAGACCCTCACCTCACTATTTCTTATTACATCCAGCCTTCAATGTATGTGTTCTCCAACCCCACCAAGATGATTTTTTAAAAAATCAAAATGAAATTCACATAAAATTGACTATTTTAAAGTGCACCATTTAGTGGCACTTAGTACATTGGCAGTAATGTGCAGCCATCCCCTTTGTTCAAAAACATTTTACCATCTCCAAATAAAGTTCCATACTCTCCCCAGACCCTGGCAAGCGCCAGTCTGCTCTTCTCTATATATCTACCTATATTTTGTATTTTTACTATAAGTGAATCATATAATATGTGACCTTTTATGACTGACTTATCTCACTTAGCACAATGTTCTCAAGGATAATCTACATTGCAGCTTATTTAGTACATTACCTTTTATGGCTGAGTGATATTCCATTTATGTATATGTCACAATTTGTTAATCTGTGTCAGTTGATGAATGTTTGAGTTGTTTTTACTTTCTGGCTATTGTGCGTATGACTTCCCTGGTGGCTCAGATGGTAAAGCATCTGTCTACAATGCAGGAGACCTGGGTTCAATCCCTGGGTCAGGAAGATCCGCTGGAGAAGGAAATGGCAATCCACTCCAGTACTACTGCCTGGAAAATCCCATGGACAGAGGAGCCTGGTAGGTTATAGTCCATGGGGTCGCAAAGAGTCGGACACGACTGAGTGACGTTTCTTTCTTTCTGTTGTGCATAGTACAAAAACAGAGGTGTTTATACATGTTTTAAGTACCTGTTTTCAGTTAATTTTGTTATGTACCTAGAAATGGAATTGCTGTGTCCATATGGTGATTCTGGGTTTGAGTTTTTGAGGAACTGCCATACTGCTTTTCACAGTAGCTGCACCATTTTATATTCCCACCAGGAATACATGAGGATTCCAGTTTCTCATCATTCCTGTCAACACTTAATATTTTCTCTTTTATAAAATTATATTCATCTTAGTAGATGTGAACTGGCATATCATTGTAGTGATTTACATTTCCCAAGGAATTAATGATGTTGAATATCCTTTCAGCAAATGTGTGTACTTGGTTTTTTATATTCTTTGGGAAAATGTCTGTTCAAGTCCTTTGCCCATTTTAAAATTATGTTGCTTGTCTCTTTGTTGCTGAGTGTGAGATACTAGATACTAGACCCTTATCAGATATGGTTGCAAATATTTTCTTTCATTTTATTAAATATATGTCCTCTTTTCACATTCCTTATATTCTTTGATACATGAAACTTTTCAGTTTTGATGTTTAATTTATCCAATTTTTCTGTTTGTCACTATGCATTTTTGGTCCTATTTGAGAATATACTGCCAAACTCAAGGTCATAAAGATTTACCTTTATGTTTTTTTCTAAGAGTTTTCTAATTTTACCTCTGAGGTTTAGATAATGTAAATCCATATCAAGTTAACTTATTGTGTATGGTGTGCAGTAGAGGTCCATTGTTTGTTGCATTTTTTCAGTCTTTTACTATTGAATATGATGTTAATTGGAGAAGGCAATGGCAACCCACTCCAATACTGTTGCCTGGAAACTCCCATGGATGGAGGAGCCTGGTGGGCTGCAGTCCATGGGGTCCCTAAGGGTTGGACACGACTGAGCGATTTCATTTTCACTTTTCACTTTCATGCACTGGAGAAGGAAATGGCAACCCACTCCAGTGTTCTTGCCTGGAGAATCCCAGGGACAGTGGAGCCTGGTGGGCTGCCGTCCATGGGGTCGCACAGAGTTAGACACGACTGAAGCGACGCAGCAGCAGCAGCAGCATCAGATGATATTAATTATGCATTTAAAAAATAAGTTCCTTTATTATGTTGAAGAAGTTCTCTTCTAGTTTCCTGAATATTTTTATCAAAACAGGATTTTGAATCTTCTCAAATGCTTTTCTGAATCACTTGACATCATTTTCTTTTCGTTTTGTCTTGTTAATGTGGTATATTACATTGTTTGATTTTTGTTTATGTTGAACTAGCTTTACGGTCCTGAGATAAACACTGCTTTGTCGTAGCTTTGTGTGTGTGCATGTTCAGTCGTGTCTGACTCTTTGTGACCCCTTGGACTGTAGCCTGCTAGGCTCCTCTGTCCATGGAATTTTCCACACCAGAATACTGCAGTGGGTTGCCATGCCCTCCTCCAGGGGATCTTCCCCACCCAGGGATTGAATCCATGTCTCCTGCATTGGCAGGCAGATTCTTTACCACTGAGCTGCCTGGGAAGCCCCTTGTCATGGCTTATAACCCTCTTACTATGATTTTGGATTCAGAGTATTAGGGGGTTTTTTTGTTGTTTGTTTTATCTTGTTTTCTGATTGTTCATTTGAAGATTTTTTTCACATATTCTCATAGTTTTCTTTCATTGTAATATCTTTGGCAGTGATATCAAGGTCATGCTGACCTCACAGAGTGAGTAGCAAGTGTTTCCTCCTCTTCTATTTTTTGGAAGAGTGTGAGAGAATTGGTTTAATTCTTCTTTAAATGCTTGGTAGAATACATCAGTGAAACTACTGGGTTCTAGACTTTTCTTTGTTTAGAGGATTTTTGATTTGGTCTTTTTACTTGTTATAGGTATCCTGAATTTTTCTGTTTCTTGTTGAGTCAGTTTTAGTATTTGTGTATTTCTAGGAATTTGTCCATACTGACTAGGTTATCTAGTTTGTTGGCATGCGGTTCATAGTGTTCTCTTATAATCAACGGGCTTTCCTGGTGGCTCAGATGGTAAAGAATCTGTCTCCAATGCAAGGGACCAGGGCTCAATCCCTGAGTCAGGAAGGTCCCCTGGAGATGGGAATGGCTACCCACTCCAGTATTCTTGCCTGAAGAATTCCACGGACAGAGGAGCCTGACGAGCCAGGAATCAGACACGACTAAGCAACTAACACACACTTATAATATCCCTTGTGTTTCTTTGGGTTTGGTATTAATATCACAGTGTGACATCCTCAATATAAACTCAATCGTGCTTCTCTGCGATGACTTCTCACAACCTGTAAGGTAAAATCCACCTTCCTAGTCGACTGAAAAATTATGATGGTCTTTGTCAGTTCTTACTATTTTGTATCTTAATAATCCCTTATCTGTCAGTACTCTGCAGTTTCTTTGCAGTGATTCTTAGTTTCCTGAGCAGCAGTATTGTTTCACATCTCTGTCTCTTGTTCCAGGTAGCTTGCATACACTGTTCCTTAAGCCTAGAATGTCCTTTTCTGCTTCTGATCCCACTGCCAAGTATATGTCTATATATGCATATTTCTGCTATATACATGTGTGTATGTATATATACATGCATATGTATATGTGTATGGCACTTGAGTGGCACTGAGTAAAACTGTAAAGAAGAAACTGACACGCCTCTGTCTCAGTTCTGGAGATAGCACAGGTGTGCTTCAGTATGCCACTTCACTCATCAAACTACCCTAACCCCTTAGGCCCAGTCATTCCATGCAGTGCAGCTCCCCTTCATGTGATAACCTATTGAAATTTAAATGTCTTTACGACTACACATATGGTACATGACTTCCAAATTCTTTTTAGTCCTGCCTTGATCTCTCTTTTGGACTCTAGGCAAATACTGTGAATTGCATATACAGCATGTCTCCTCTCTCTGAACATGTTTCCTTCAACTTCCCAACTCTCTCCGAGAACTCCATCTCCAAGTAGCCCAAACCAAAGGTCTGAGCCTCATGTCTCATCGCTTTTTCCCCTGAGCTATAACCAATAGCATCATCTAGTTGAGATTCTGTAGTCGGAAAGGCACAGTGATCCACAGTTTGTGTATATTCTCTGCGATTTCACTACAGTCCAGAAATGCTGTGTCCAGCTCTTTGCAACCCCATGGACTGTAGCTCGCCAGGCTCCTGTGTCCATGGGATTTCCCAGGCAAGAATACTGGAGGAGGTTGCCATGCCCTCCTCCAGGGGATCTTTTCAACCCAGGGATTGAGCCCGCATCTCTTATGTCTGCTGCATTGGCAGGTGGGTTCTTACCACTAGTGCCACCTGGGAAGCTCCTTTCTAGGAAGCAGTTGAGGCTCCCAGGGATTAAGTGGCTTGCCTGTCATTCACTGCTCATAACTGGCCAAGTCAGGATTCCAGGGATCAGATCCAGGCAGCTGCCTCTCAGCCCCAGTGGTTCCCGACCCTCTTTGCTTCTCTGTGTTTCTCCAACCTGTCACCCTCTCTAAATTTCCACTGCCGCCATCACTTTTTTCTTCCTCACTCCCTGCATCCAGTGCAGTAGCAAATCTGATTGACTCTGTAAATAAATTAAGAGTGAACAACTCTCACACTTCCACAGCTGCCAGCCTAGTTTCCTGTAATAGTGCAATAGCTGTTTTTATTTTTTAGTAGGAGCATAATTGGTTTACCACATTGTATTATTTTCTGCTGTACAACAACGTGAATCAGCTGTAAGTATACATACATCCCCCCCTCACCACACCCATTCCACCCATCTAGGTCATCACAGAGCAGGGTGGGGGACGAATTGAAGCTTAGCACTGAAACATGTACATGGCCACATGTAAAACAGCTAGCTAGTGGGAACCTGCTGCAAAGCACAGTGAGCTCAGCTCAGGACAGCAGCTTCTTAATTGGTCTGTTTGCTTCTGTCTGTTCTCCTGACCGAGTGTCCTCAACTGGCCACCCACAGGGATCTTTCCTGCACCTGAGTCAGGTTTCATATATGCATGTCGATTATGTCTGCATTATACGAGCCTCGTTTGCTCAGACTCACTTTAGAGTGAAAACCACGGTCTCGCTGGAGTCTGGATTACCACGTGATGAGCACCCCACGATGCTGCCCCAGCCTCTGACCTCAGCACCGCCTCCACTTACTCCATTGCGTGGCTTTTCCTTGCCGTTCTTGCAGATGTACTGAGTGCGCCCTGTGAATCAGTCTTCACACCTGCTGTCTCCGCAGCCCGGAGCGCCCTGCTCGGGTATCGCTATGGCCTGTCCCCGTGCTGCTTTCAGTTCTCCGCGCAGGCTTCTGTCTCTCTCTCTCCTGTTACTTTCTTAACCCTCACCCCATAGTCGCCTTCTCCTTCACTGTACTCACGTTCCCCTGAAATAGTACACGTTTTTAAAATCATTTATCACCTGTTATAAGCTCCACGACAACAGTGTTTCTCTTGTTTACTGCTGAATTTCCAGCCCTAGAACAACGCCTAGCATGTAAGACACATTCAGAGAGTATGTCCAAGGAATGAACAAACGAATTCATGACCACTCTCTTAGTTTGTGTCCAAATCATTTCTGACTTGGAGAGGAATATTTGGCCTCCCTGACCCCAGGAGTGTACCCTGAAGCTTGCTGACTAAATTATACCTTAGCATCTGTCTCTTCTTCAGTTCCCACCACTTGCAGAATGTACATCCTTCCAGTCTTCTATTATGATTGCCAAGGTCTCTGGGGTTTGGCTCCAGCCTTCTAACTTCTTTCTCTCAGGTTACGCCTCTGGCAGTCTCACAGCTTCAGCCTGAGTGAATGGTTTTCACTTCCCCACCTGAGCCTTGCTCCCTGCTCCTCTGCACCTGTGTGTGTCTTCTTCCCTCTCCCTGCAATGTCACCCCCAACCTTAGGACACTGTCACCCCTGCGCATCTGGGCAGAGTTCAGCACACCCCACTCTGTGTCTTTCTCGACATTAAGTTCATGACATTGCAAGCATTTCTCCTTAGCACCCTGGACTCCACAAGGGCAGGAGAGAGTGGTCTTTGTCACTGTGCTCCTTACTGAAGTAGTAGACGCACTCTGTGTGGTACGTACTTGATAACTGAAAATGTCTGTATGGAAGTCTAATACTGTATCCAAGGACTTTCTGTTAAGCATGTTGTTTCACTTTTAAAACAAAATCAGTTTACCTTCAGCCTAGAGAAAGAATAAAAATTTTTTCCCCATTTTTGGGCCTTTGAATTAATACTAAGGTCGCATAGGTTGAAGGGTTGTATCGCAGGTGGAAAGACAGAAAAGGAGGCATCCCTGTTGGAAGTCCTTTCTGCTCTCCCATATTTTTAAAAGACTATAATCATCCTTATGTTTGACCGATTTATACAGAGCATCAGTTTGAAGCCTCTTAATGACTGCGTTTAAGTTCATGAAAATGTAGCTTTTAACATATAGGTAGTCAGTTTCACAGCCGTGACATCACTGCTCTGCTGACATTTAATCTTCTATCCTGGCCCTCGTTCAACAACCTGTCGGATCATTCCCATCCCACGTCCTGTTGGAGCTTCCGGGACCCTTAATTCTGAGCCATCATCATGACTCAGCGTCCTGCTCAGCTTCCTTTCTGTTCCTCCGGCTCGCAGATGCCATAACTCTCCCGTGGTGACTGTATAGGTGAGCTTCCTCTTTGTATCCCTCACAGCACACTGGTGAGATGAACTGTCTGAGAATCTTTTTTTTTTTTTTTTCCTCAAAGAGATTTTCATTTCTGAAAAAATGCAAATAGAAGAAAGTACAGGGGGCTCATATATCTCTGTTTGAAGTGAGCGCCTTTAATAATAGCTGGCCTGTGGGAGGTGGTATAGACTCTGAACCCAGAGTGTCTGAATTTAAATTCTAGAAACCACCTCCTAGTTCTGTGACCTTGGGCAGCCTGCTTGAAACGGAAGTGTGTGTCAGTTTCCTTCTGTAAATTGGGGATAATAGTACTGGTGTCTATCTAAAAGGGTTTGAGAACTGAACAAGCTGATGTTTAGAAATTGCTAAGGGTGGTTCCTGGCACACAGTGAAAGCAGCTGTTAGTGCTTAAACCTAGTCCCTGTGCCAGATACTGAAGTAAAACAGTGAACTAGATGCCGTGTCCTCTGCTCTCATGGAAATCACATTCTTGTGGAGTATAGCCTTAAATCAACCTGAATAAATGTCTGATTGCATTTCATGATAAAGACTGGGCAAAGGGGGAAAGGAGGGTGCTATGAAGGAGTAGCTAGGGAAGAATTCTGTGAGTAACCTAAAAGATGGAATCAGCCATGGGGGAAAGAGCGTTCTAGGCTCAGCGAACAGAACAGAGCAAGGCCTGATCATGGAGGAAGGAAGGGTTGTTAGGGGAAGTAAGAGAGCAGGTGGAGCTAGAGCTCGGTGAGAGAGAAAGAGAGGGACCAGTACAGTTGGAGAGCAGACTAGGAGCCTTTTAGCCACAGCAAGGAATTTGCTTTGAATCTAATTTCAGCAGGGAGCCATTGAAGAATTTGGTATCTGTTGTTCCTTTGGACATCAGGTTTAGAGTCAGGAGCCAGGGGGAGAGAAAATAGGGAACACATTTTAATTATTTCTTATTTATGATCCCAATTGTTCATTTAGACTTATAAAACAGTTTAGAGTTTCCTTTACTTGAAAATAATCTCTAAAGATACATTTTTTGGTTTTTCCAGAATTATTCCACAGCCTTTAAGTTACTTATATTGCTCAGAGGGATTGTATCAATCATCTAACTTCCTCCTCCTTTCTTTTCCTTTAATAAATATCAGTGGAGTGACTACTCCTGCCCTCCTGTTCTTTAGACTAGTAAGAAGAGACATTAGAAAGCACACAATTGATTACACTGAAGGTAAGTGTTACCAAGAAACTGTAAAAGCTACTATGAGAGCATTTAGCGGAGGACTTCTGGCAGACAGACCCTGAGGAACACATGGGAGGCAGCTGGAAAAGAGGAGTGAGAAAGTCCTGAGGTCGGAAGGTGTGGTGTTCGTCACCAGCCTACACTAAAGCTGAGCGGTTGGGTGCCGGGGTCCAGCCCCGGTGGATCCAGGGAATTCGAAGGTGGGGACGGCATCGGCGTCTTTGGAAAAATACATATTTAATCACAGATATATAGAGAGATTAGAAACAGATAGTGTAGTAGGAACATTAGTGGAGAAAAAGAGGCTGAATAACTTGGTTTACATGGAATAGCATCTATGCTCCAGATGGGAATTCAGCCAGAAAAACGGGAGCAAGAAAGAAACGACATGGGGGAATCAGTCTTTCCGGAAACTGATCCAATTTCTTTATTTTGGGGTTTGCTTATATATCTTTTGTTACACGTAGGGATGAATACAGAGTCATGCGGGGGTCAGCAGTCCTGACGTTTATCAAAATCAGGTGCTTCACCTAAATGTATAAAAAAAAGGTCTTAGGGATATTACAGCATCTTCTGGCCATGAGACCTGCTGACATTTTATGATCCTTTCTTTCTGATAGCCAAAAAAACTTATTTCTTCCAAGGGTATTTTTTCTTAAACCAGGTACCACCCTCCAAATAAAGTTACATTCCTATAGGGTGAGGGTGTAGTGAGTTACAATCAAGAAAGGAATTTATTTAACCCAAGGTTAACATGATTAATCTTAAAGGTTAATACTTATTTCTCCTATATGCTTAAAGGTTAATACTTATTTCTCCTATATGCTAGTTATATTCATTATAAGGGCAGGGAATATGGAGATTTAGCAGCAAACATCAACCCAACAAGTAAAAGTCCCTTTACCAATGTTCCCCTTAAGATCTATTTAGTCTTAAGATAGTGATAAAATTACATTTTTACATAGCAAGGACACAGTGATTCATAACAAAGTACAGTGATCTATTACAAAAGAGAAAATTCATTAACTCAAAAAGTCTAGTATTGCTGACCTTAAAAACTACTATATTTCCTTTTCTATATTCCAAATACATGGATTAATATATTCCCAGGTGCCTAAGGATATGGAGGCCTGGCGGCAATCATTGACTTGACAGTGAGAAAAGCCCTATGCTAATTAAGACTTTAAAATACTCCAAAACTCTCTGTGCTGTTTACAGGTTGAGAGGTAGTAGACAATCATGTGCGTAGTGGCAGGAGTATGCATAATCCTGTCACACAAGCTAGTCTGTCAGCAGAGAGGTTTGACCTGAGACACCCTTGTCACACCCAGATCAGGGAATTAGCAGCAATTATTGACACAACAAATGAAAAACCCTTCACCAATATAATTCTTAACCAACCCACTATACTAATAATTTCCATCTCCCCAAAAGAATTTGCCTTTAGTAAGTCTAAAACATCTCGTGCCTCTCAGGTTGGGAGGCTGTAAACAATCACATGTGGCCAGACGAACCTATACAGTCGGGCTAGATAACCTTCAGAGGAGTCCATAAGCTGAAAAACTCTTGTCACGCCCAGGAATTTTTATTGCCTTGGAGCTGCACGTTAACTCCTCCGAGAGAAATGGTTATGGGGGAGAGCCCCCCGTAAAGTCAGAGGTGTAGGTGAGAGCATAAAACAGACTCTGGTTTTGGGGTAGATGCTCGAGAACAGGGTGTTTCCTGAGGCTGGATCATGCCTTTGCTATGCCAAGCCTCCTTCCTCATGACCTTTGCCATGGGCGGAGTTCCTCACGCTGGCTCCCGGCAGTTGGGCTAGAGTTTAGTGAGTTTCCATCCAAGTAAGGAAGGATCCAGGGAACAGTTTGTAGGTAACAATATGATACTTGTCCTTTTGCAACTCCTCCAGCTGCTGGGTGGAGCGTGGACAGTAGGGGATAAGGATGCATGCAGAAGGATCCAGGTAGTGTTTATAACCTGGGCACTTTCGACAGTGTGAAATTGTCCACAAGTCACAGGGAATTTGCCCCACTACCCCTATACAATATGCAGGCAGTAACCCCCATTCTTGAGGACGGTTACACAACCCCCGTAATTCCGAACACTTTCCTGAGAGGAGGGAAAATTGTACCACTGTTTGAGAAACAATGACATTGGCTGTTGTAATAATCTACACTTTGGTTTCCAGAGTGAGGCGCTGCATATCCCAGGAGGCTAAGAGACATCCATGGGGAAGCAGGAAGGAAACATTACAGCTTTAATCCCTGCTCATCATATATGACGGAGAAGGCAATGGCACCCCACTCCAGTACTCTTGCCTGGAGAATCCCATGGACGGAGGAGCCTGGTGGGCTGCAGTCCATGGGGTCGCTAAGAGTCAGGCACGACTGAGCGACTTCACTTTCGATTTTCACTTTCATGCATTGGAGAAGGAAATGGCAACCCACTCCANTGTCAGCAGAGAGGTTTGACCTGAGACACCCTTGTCACACCCAGATCAGGGAATTAGCAGCAATTATTGACACAACAAATGAAAAACCCTTCACCAATATAATTCTTAACCAACCCACTATACTAATAATTTCCATCTCCCCAAAAGAATTTGCCTTTAGTAAGTCTAAAACATCTCGTGCCTCTCAGGTTGGGAGGCTGTAAACAATCACATGTGGCCAGACGAACCTATACAGTCGGGCTAGATAACCTTCAGAGGAGTCCATAAGCTGAAAAACTCTTGTCACACCCAGGAATTTTTATTGCCTTGGAGCTGCACGTTAACTCCTCCGAGAGAAATGGTTATGGGGGAGAGCCCCCCGTAAAGTCAGAGGTGTAGGTGAGAGCATAAAACAGACTCTGGTTTTGGGGTAGATGCTCGAGAACAGGGGGTTTCCTGAGGCTGGATCATGCCTTTGCTATGCCAAGCCTCCTTCCTCATGACCTCTGCCATGGGCGGAGTTCCTCACGCTGGCTCCCGGCAGTTGGGCTAGAGTTTAGTGAGTTTCCATCCAAGTAAGGAAGGATCCAGGGAACAGTTTGTAGGTAACAATATGATACTTGTCCTTTTGCAACTCCTCCAGCTGCTGGGTGGAGCGTGGACAGTAGGGGATAAGGATGCATGCAGAAGGATCCAGGTAGTGTTTATAACCTGGGCACTTTCGACAGTGTGAAATTGTCCACAAGTCACAGGGAATTTGCCCCACTACCCCTATACAATATGCAGGCAGTAACCCCCATTCTTGAGGACGGTTACACAACCCCCGTAATTCCGAACACTTTCCTGAGAGGAGGGAAAATTGTACCACTGTTTGAGAAACAATGACATTGGCTGTTGTAATAATCTACACTTTGGTTTCCAGAGTGAGGCGCTGCATATCCCAGGAGGCTAAGAGACATCCATGGGGAAGCAGGAAGGAAACATTACAGCTTTAATCCCTGCTCATCATATATGACGGAGAAGGCAATGGCACCCCACTCCAGTACTCTTGCCTGGAGAATCCCATGGACGGAGGAGCCTGGTGGGCTGCAGTCCATGGGGTCGCTAAGAGTCAGGCACGACTGAGCGACTTCACTTTCGATTTTCACTTTCATGCATTGGAGAAGGAAATGGCAACCCACTCCAGTGTTCTTGCCTGGAGAATCCCAGGGACAGTGGGCCCCCACTGTGCGACAGTGGCACAGAGTCAGACGCAACTTAGCAGCAGCAGCATCATATATGACAAAAATGTGAACAGAATTAAGCTTTGTTATCACTGAACAGAGGGCTTCGTGCCCTGGTTCCCAGGTAGTCTCAGGTGATGTGCACACTCTGAGGTAAGAGCAGCAATTCCAAGTGACGCAGGTTGTCACTTGTTCATTTCTGTGCATTGTCAGATTTGTGATTTATGTGTGCCCATGAAGCAGAGATGTGGATTCTGTTATCTGTTTTAAAATAGAGTACAGAAGAGTCCTATACAGAAACCACAGATTGAACATGATATTTATAATATAAGCACAGAGTACCAAAAGAGAAAACAGCAGAGTTAAAATTACTAGTTAGCAGTAAATTTTGATTAAAAAATGACACCATCATATCTGGAAAAAAGTAAACCAAAAATTGAAATTATTCAGAAGAGACACTTATTTGTCTATACTTTTGTTAAAGATGGCTTTGAGTCTAAATATACTGTATCATATCTTAGATTTTGCCTAATGAAAGTGTGAAGTCATAATTATTAGCACAAAACTTTGCTTCATCTTTTTCACATGCTTTTAAAAGTGCGTCTTTCATAGTATAACTTACAGCTTAGTACACTTGGTACATTTTATTGACAAATATAGATAAGTGGTGCCTGCTGAAATGATTTCTTCTGGCTGGAGAAGCACTGGTCTCGGCAGGTAATGGTTTGTGCTCAGGCTGTGGCAGCAGAGATGGAGACAATTGCGTGTCTTCTAGAAATGTGTATGGGGGAGACGTGGTGGTGACCCTGAGGTGGGAACCAGGGAGACGTAGATCGAGGCTGAGCCAGATCTCCAGCAGATTCAGACAGGTGGCACTTTTTTTTTTTTTTTTTAAGAGAATTAGATTTGGGAGACAGTCTTTTTTTTTAGTTAAAGTACAGTTGATAAGTTACAGGTGTATAGTATAGCGATTCACAATTTCAAAGGTTATATTTCATTTACAGTTTTTATAAAATATTTGCTGTACTTTCTGTGTTGTATATCTTGTAGTGTAATATATACCTAGTAGTTTGTACCTGTTAATCCCCTGCCCCTGGATTGCCCCAGCCTCCTCCTCACTCTCCACTGGTAACCTCTAGTTTGTCCTCTCTCTCTGTAAGTCTGCTGCTTTTTCTTATAGTCACTAGTTGGCTGTACTTTTTAGATTCCAGTTCTGTGTAAGACTTAGTAAATTTGAAGTGTCTTATTCAACAAGCATTTAAATCCTCCACTGTACAGATGAGGAGAATAGACTGAATCAGAGATAGATATTGGCAAGTGAGCTCCATATAAACAGTCACAAAAAGCATAACTATGATGAAGATAACCAGGGGAGAAAACAGCTAGTGAATGGAGACGTGGGCTAAGGAACAGACACTGTGATGAGGGGGAAATGGCCAGAAACATAGCAGGAAAACAAGGAGAATAGGTCCTCATGTAAACTAAATGAAAGGCAGAAGGAAAGGGCCAGGCATGCTGTGTGATGCTGGAACTTCATGCCGGGTGAGGCTTCAGGAGTCCGTACTGCCACGGAGGTTGTCGGTGATGCATCAAAGTAGTTTAGAGAGTTAAAAAGGACTTACTAAGGCAGTCTGTTAGGAGTGGGCTTGCGGCATGGATGGAACATGAGGATGTGCATCCTTCAATCAACCAAGTGTACTTTTTCCATTCTAAAGTAGTATTTGGTTTCTAATTATAAAAGCTTCCTTTTCTGTTTCAGAAGAATTAGGAAATACAGATGGGAATAAAGATAGAAATAAAATGATCAAATTTCTCAACTGATGTCAACTAATATTAATGTCAGTCTCTTGATATTTTCCTCCAGTACTTATTTATATAGATATAGTTATGATCTTTATTTCAGTATTGTACATTAAATTGTACATTACTGATATTTTGTTTTCTTGCCTTTACATTTTCCCTTGCCTTTAATTATTTTTTGAAGTATGATTTCTTTTAACCAGCTGAGAAGTATTTCTTCATCTGGCTATATAAAAAATGAATATACTCTTAAACTTTGGGCAAGGAAGTCATTTGTAATACTCCACTTCTGTGAATAATTCCATGATGATCATCTTATTTGTACATCTTGAACTAAGAGTTCTTCATACAGATAGCACTCCTGGTTCTTTTAGTTCAGTTCAGTTCAGTCGGTCAGTCGTGTCCAACTCTTCGCGACCCCATGAATTGCAGCACACCAGGCCTCCCTGTCCATCACCAACTCCCAGAGTTCACTCAGACTCACGTCCATCCAGTCAGTGATGCCATGCAGCCATCTCATCCTCTGTCGTCCCCTTCTCCTCCTGCCCCCAATCCCTCCCAGCATCAGAGTCTTTTCCAATGAGTCAACTCTTCGCATGAGGTGGCCAAAGTACTAGAGTTTCAGCTTCAGCATCAATCCCTCCAAAGAAAGCCCAGGACTGATCGCCTTCAGAATGGACAGGTTGGATCTCCTTGGAGTCCAAGGGACTCTATAAAGAGTCTTCTCCAACACCACAGTTCAAAAGCATCAATTCTTTGGCGCTCAGCTTTCTTCACAGTCCAACTCTCACATCCATACATGACCACAGGAAAAACCATAGCCTTGACTAGACGGACCTTTGTTGCCAAAGTAATGTCTCTGCTTTTCAATATGCTATCTAGGCTGGTCATAACTTTTCTTCCAAAGAGTAAGCATCTTTCAATTTCATGGCTGCAGTCACCATCTGCAGTGATTTTGGAGCCCCCCAAAATAAAGTCTGACACTATTCCACTGTTTCCCCATCTATTTCCCATGAAGTGACAGGACCAGATGCCATGATCTTTGTTTTCTGAATATTGAGCTTTAAGCCAACTTTTTCACTCTGTACTTTCACTTTCATCAAGAGGCTTCTTCAAGAAAATTAGAGACACCAAGGGAACATTTCATGCAAAGATGGGCTCGATAGAGGACAGAAATGGTATGGACCTAACAGAAGCAGAAGATGTTAAGAAGAGGTGGCAAGAATACACAGAAAAATTATACAAAAAAGATCCTCATGACCAAGATAATCACAATGGTGTGCTCACTCACCTAGAGCCAGACATCCTGGAATGTGAAGTTAAGTAGGCCTTAGAAAGCATCACTACAAACAAAGCTAGTGGAGGTTCTTTTAAGGCTTGTGAAAATACTAATAATCTCTGTCTGTCCAAGATGCTTTGGGGTAAGGGCTTCTCAGTACCATTACACTCCCATCAGCATTATTTTCGGTAACTGTGCATATTCTATTCCCTGTTTCAAAATCACGTTTGGGCACATGTATGTGTGTTAGTTAATAAGTGCATTTCTTGAAAATCGCATTGTTTGTGTTTTCCTTTTTACCCTAATTTCAGTCTGAAAGGGTACTCTGTATTTTATATCACTTATCAAAACTAATGTATTATATCATTGTCCTTGTATTTTATGCACTTTCATATTCTTGAGTTTTTCCTTTTTATGCCCTAATTTTTACTACATGAAACTACCCAGCTTTGTTTCTCAGAGACTGTTTAAAGGTATGTACTTTGTTTTAAATTATGGCTGTAAAACTTATTTCACAAGAAGAAGTGTCCTTTCCTAAGCTTGATTGGAAGCATTGTGTTTGTTCTGAAAAAGTATTCTATTTGCCTTAAAATCATCTGTATATTACAGGGAACTGCTACTCTTGATCAGAGAAGGCAATGGCGACCCACTCCAGTACTCCTGCCTGGAAAATCCCATGGACGGAGGATCCTGGTGGGCTGCAGTCCATGGGGTCGCTAAGTCGGACGCGACTGAGCAACTTCACTCTCACTTTTCACTTTCACGCATTGGAGAAGGGAATGGCAGCCCACTCCGGTGTTCTTGCCTGGAGAGTCCCAGGGACGGGGGAGCCTGGTGGTCTGCCGCCTGTGGGGTCGCACAGTCGGACACCACTGAAGCGACTCAGCAGCAGCAGCTACCCTTGATAGTAGCTGTGTTCTCTCTGTCACACATGGTGACTGCTGTGGTTTCTTCTTTCCAACCTGCTGATGATTGGCAGAGAAGATGAAAGAGAAGACAACAGGCACTAACATTTATTGAGTGTCTGCAATATAGCATCTATTTGCATAGGTTACCTCATTTAACCTTAATTCTGGGAGGTAATGTTCATTGTGATCATTTTATAGCTGACAGAACTGAAGTTAAAAGGCAAAACTTATTCATCAAAACTTCCTTAGTAAGTGATAGAATCAGATTGAAACTCGGTGAGTTAATTCAACGGATGCTTAGCGCTTAGTCTGTAGGCAGTCTGCCCCTTAGGATATATGAGTGAATAGAACATACGAAGATTCTCTGCCTTCGTGGGTCTGAGGTCAGGGTGCCAGGGTAGTTGTGGGTTTAGTGAGGGGCCGTCTTCCTGATTGTGTCCTCACACGGCCTTCCTTGGCGTGTGCAGGCAGAGACAGAGAAGAAAATCTGCATCTCTTCCTGGTTTTGCGAGGGTCTGAATCCCATCACAGGACTCCATCCTCATGAGTGCATCTACACCTCAGGATCGGCCGGTTCCTGCACCTCCGTAATCATCACCTTGAGGACTAGGGCTTTAACTTGGGAATTTTGAGGGGACACAGCATTCAACCCACAGCAGACTCTAAAACTTATTTCCTTTAGATTATCCTAGGCTGCTGCTTCTGTATAATGCAAAATACATTATTGGATTACTCTCTCTCCTCACCACACTGGGGGCTTGCCCTTCTGAATTTCTTGTTGCTATCAACATAAAATCTCCCTTCTCCCATAAAGAGAGAGGTGAATATCTTTATTTGCTTTTGTATTTTCACAAGCTTCACCTCATTCAGAATTTCAGCTTTCATTCCAGTATTTTACAGGCCTTTACCTCTCCGATTGTATTCATTGTGTTTTTCATGGAATTTTCACATTATTTAAGTGTGCCTTATTTTACAGTGCATGTGCTTTTGAAGAATTCAAGAAAGTGGAATTTTTGTGAATAGCACCAAACTTTTAGTGAAAACTTGGTACTATAAAGGATTTCCATTTCATTTTTACTTTTGTATAATTATGGCTTACATCTTCTGGGATAATTTAATATTTTCAGTTATTCAGCTGTTTAATGTCTGTTGAGCTAGGTGGCAATGTGGCAGAGATTACATGAAGCAAACATATTAAATGAAGTATTTTTACTGGAATACTGAGTATGTCAGGATGGTTAAAGCAGTGTTAACCTTTTACTTCACAGATCGGTCCAAATTAATCACTACTGAGACAAATCTTGGGCTTCTTATGCCAAGTACTAGATAGATGCCCTCTAGACCATAAGACATTGTGTTTAATAAGAGTTTTAATATGAAATCATTAATATACTCCATTATGAAAAGAAAAATACTGTTTCCAGGGAGTTGTTTCTCTAGAGATGTTTAAATATGTTAGGTCGGGGAAGGAGGCATGTTGGTACACAGAAGACACATAATAAATGCAAACACCTCTTGGAGCTGTAATTGTCTTTACTTCTGACTTTGCATGTTAAATTCCATTTATTTCAAGAGCACTTTCTTGTTGCTGCACCTGTCAGCACATATTGATAATAGGAGTTTGCATAATGTATATTGTGTAAGTGATTATTGTTCAGTCGCTAAGTCGTGTCCAACTAAGCCTAACCCACCGGGCTCCTCTGTCTCTAGGATTTCCCAGGCAAGAGTACTGGAGTGGGTTGCCATTTCCTTCTCCAGGGGATCTTCTCAACTCAGGGAGCAAACCCATGTCTCCTACTTGGCAGGCAGATTCTTTACCTGGAAAAGAGATTCTTTACCTGGTAGATTCTTACACCACTACCTGTGTAAGTGATGAATTCATGTATTTTCAGATTTTTTAATATAATATGACTGGTATCTTTGGGTCTTTTCTAGGTTTGTGACTTGGCTTTTAGCCTGAAGAAAATGCTGATCCGACACAAGATGACTCATAATCCCAATCGTCCACTGGCAGAATGCCAGTTTTGCCATAAGAAGTTTACAAGGAACGACTACCTCAAAGTGCACGTGGACAACATCCATGGGGAGGCTGACAGCTAGTGGCAGCTGCAAAGGGACTCAGCCGTTCCGAAGGGCTCCCGATAGGAAAGCCAGGGTTCTCTCGCCTGCTTAGCGCAGCAGAAGCAGCCAAAACGCACTCGCTGGCCTCACAGTTCTTATTTGCCTACCTTTACTGGAGAAGGCAATGGCACCCCACTCCAGTACTCTTGCCTGGAAAATGCCATGGATGGAGGAGCCTGGTATCTGCAGTCCATGGGGTTGCCAGGAGTCAGACACAATTGAGCGACTTCACTTTCACTTTTCACTTTCATGCATTGGAGAAGGAAATGGCAACCCACTCCATTGTTCTTGCCTGGAGAATCCTAGGGACAGGGGAGCCTGGTGGGCTGCTGTCTAGGGGGTCGCAGAGTCAGACACGACTGAAGTGACTTAGCAGTAGCAGAGTCTTTACATACATATGCAAAAAAACACTACTTTTATTAAGAAATAGTATAAATGGAAAAAAATAACTTTATAGCCTTCCAAAATACTACTTTTGTTATGTCATATAAAAATGGAAAAGGAGCCATGTCATCTTCTTCTTGGCCAATCTCTCTGTAGTGAAGTTTATTAACATACTCTTTGTCAGGCTTTTTTACTTTATTTTTATCCTTATGTGTGTGTGTTTGTACGTGCTGGTTATCACAATTGGTTATTACTGATTTAACCAGAAAGGAATTAAGATTCCCAAGATAATTTCATTACAGATAAGGATGAGAGGTAAGAGTTTTCCAAGTCTCAAGCATAGTAACAGTATAAAACTCGCTGTTTGTGAAACAGGCCAAAAGTTGATGGTCCTTCATAGCTCCTTACAAGATGAGTTTAAAAAGGTGTTTAAAAACTAAAACATTTACTGAAATTTTCCTTGTTTTAGACAATCCTCAGGAAACATTTCCTCATCATTCAGTTGCCAGCATTCATGGTCTAGAATACTTATATCAACACAGAAGTGGCCATAACACTTAAATTTGTTTGGGTGATTCTCCTGAGTTTCTACTAGCTAGCTTTAGAAATTAACAACAGATGACCAACCGTGGAAACCAAATGGACTCTCAGTGTCTGCTGAGCGATGGAGCAGCAGGGCAGCAGGTGCGTCAGGGTGCTGACCTGGCTCTTTACTCTCTTGCTGCATCGGGGAGCACGGAGCCTGCCCGTGCAGATGCGGCAGTCCTCGGAGCATCTACATCCTGTTTCTCAAGGGACGTTTTCCAGAATCTTGGCAGTAGGTGATTCTGAAACACTTCTGAGTTACTCTTAATGCTTTATAATTAGGAATCCAGAATAAAAACACAACCCTGGCAGTCGTTATGACTGAAATAATCACCAATGTTTAAGAGAAGTTGAAGCAAGAAGCATACTTTCTTCCTTTAGGTTATATTTCAGTTCAGTACTTGAGAACAATGTACAATGAACAGCTTGTTTTGGGAGAAGATATGATAAAATGTAATAATGTTGGTAAAGTAGTGTAGAAGAATCCCAACCAGCAAAAACTTAAAATGAATCCCAATTCAAGAACTTTTCTATTTGGAGCCCATTCAAAAGAGAGAAAGTATAATTTTAAGGAAGTTATTTAATTCTAATCATTTGTGGAGAAAAGTTATCTGAAGACACAATTCTCTGAAATCAGGAATCTTGTTTTAGAATTATATTTAGCCCAGTTCCAGTTCTAAAAAGAAAAAATTCATTATAGATATTTAAACTCTGTGAAAATACTAAATTTGAAATTCACCGGAGATAATTTTTAAAAATATAAATGCCTGGATTATAATTTAGAAGATGTCTGAGTATATGAAGCATTTGTTCTGAAATTATAGACTGTATTTTATACAAATAGATTTTGGTCTTGTTTCTTGCTATGTCATTTGTTTCAGTGGTATATTTTTAGATCTAAAGTGTTTTCAATTTAACATAACAGTGTGCTTAATCTCATTTGAATATAAAAGGACAGCTGTAAAATTTCGTAGTGGGTATTATTTAAACATGTTCTGCTCATTCCTTTGGGTGCTGCCTTCTCTGTACGGGATGCTTCATAGCCCAATTGTGTGAAACTTGAAGCCAGACCAACTGTGTATCATCTCAATGACTCACAATTTACAGGGCTGCTGAGGAAGTTACCCTGGAAACTGTGTTATCACGATGCTGTGGAGAGGACTGATGACGATTGAAGTGCTGGATGTGATCTGGCCCAAGGTTTGCAGTCAAACAAGACTTCAGAAAATGGCGTGCAGAGACCTACCGGTACACCATCCTTTCTTTTCAAAGCACTGAAACCAAAACAGACCCTTAAAAGATCATTTCCGTGCCATCACCTTTTATCCGAAAGATGATTATTTATAAAACATCTCAGATATGTTAGAGTTTGTGTCCTAGAACTTCAAAATCACTTAGCAATAACAAAGAGATAAGAATTCATTTAGTTTGAGAAATTAAGAACAGAAATAAGACAGTCATAGAGGAAAAGATCAGGCATGCTGGAGTACAGGTACTCACTTGATAGAATCTTCCTGGTGGGTGCAGAAGGTTACAGCTCCCGTATGCTTGTGGGAAGTGGTCAAACTCTTACCCTGAGGTCAAGACTGATGGTCAAAAGTATTTAGCAATACGGGTAGTTTCAGATATACTTTTATAGTTACCATCTCTGTATAGTAACATTTAACATATTTGTATATCTAGATTTTTTTTCTTGTTTTACAATCACTGGCTTCTGTTTTCTTTTTTCTTCCTTGCCTTTTTTATTGGGGGTTGTCATTGGTGATACAAAACAGTTTGTTAATTAATCATAATATTTGCAATATAAAAGTATTCATTGGTGATTCATTTGGGGAGTTACACAAAATAGTTAAAATACTGTTTTAAGAAACATTTTTATATGTTTTGTGTGTGTGTGTGTATGCAGAGCATCACTCTTATGAGATGCTTATATTATACATGCAGATACATTACTTTGTTCAGAACTCTTCAGACTTGTTGGTGCCACAGATGTGGATATGAATCACAGAAACTCTTGTAACGGTAGTTTGTGCATCAGTTTTATGGGCTGCTACTCTCCCAAAGCTGGAAGGGAGGGAGAGAGGCTAGGTACTGGAAATACTAACTTTTTCCTTCACAAACTTAAATGTTACGTGTGAAAACTTGTCTTGGGGTTATAAATATATGGAGATGGACAGGTAGGAGGAAATGTGCCTATTTAAAACCCTAAAATTTGGCATTAATAATGAGGTTTACTTGCATGTACATATATAAATGCAGTATTTGTGAATACAGTAGAACTTTATTACCATTTTTATTTTATAATCTGTAATCTATATAATCACTACCACAGCTGGAATCAGCATTGTATTTTACGATAGGACAGTTCTACAGTAAAATCGAAATGAACATTTAAAGTTGTTTTTGATGAAAGAAGAAAATATAATTGTCACTACTCCCAGACACTTGTTTTGCAGTTTTATTTCTAAGCATTTCTAGATCTGGCAAGTCTCTATAGTTAAGCCAAGTTGGTTTCAGGGCCACAAAGAGAACACCATCTTTAACTCTCATCTCACTTTTGGTCAAACGTAAACACCATGTGAAAAGAAACATTACTAATAATGAAAAAACTTGATTTATAATATTATCTCTGAGCATAAATATCCTAATATTCACAAATATAATTTAAAGATGATAAAAGTTACGTCTAATATTTTGCATGTTCCTTCTTTTAAAAGTGGTGTTTTGTTATTCTGGTGGTGTTTCAATATTGTGAGGTTTCCCTGGAACAAAAAAATTATAATCATCATACTTATCATGATTCTCCAAGTAGTTGATGTAGAAATGATACATTCATTTACTTTTGATGTGTCAGAAGTCATTTAATTAGCTGAGGCACTAGTTATTTGGAACTTCCGTAGTGTTAACGACTTTGGGCTCAATACTGTTATCACTGCTGGTGGTTAATTTGTTATATGACAGGAAAAAAGTTTAACACCGGAGCCTTCAGTCAGGGCCATGTTAGAATAGTCTAGATTTCCTAGGCCCATGGACTAGCACAGAATGGAAAGAGGATCTTATACCAGAAGGATGCTGCTAATCTGTGTCCAAGTTCGCATTCTCTCTCTAAAGAATGCTTAACATAATACTGGAAAACAGCATATATAAAAACATTTATATTTATTTCACAGCAGGCTTCCTAAACATTTGATATAGTTTTCTAACCCTGCAAGCATTTAAGCAACTAGAGTAAGTTTTTATGCCACCTTGGCATGTGACTCAGCAGAAGGAAAGTAAGATTTTAGGTACTACTCATATGCTGAAAATTGAGAAAGGAGATGAGAACACTGAAACTCGATGATCTAAATTAGTGTGAAGGAGTTAATATTAGAATATCACAGTTCCTAGTAAGTCACTATAGACTTACTCAGAATTAATTACTTAATAATGCATTTGCCTTTGTAAAATAATATAAAAATGAAAGGAATTCCAGCTTGTAGTGGATGCCTCATTTTAAAATTTTGTCTTCTTGGAGAAAAATAATGGTCTTTTCCTTAAAGTAAATTTCACCTGACATCTTTTATATGATGTTTGACTGGCATACCTTTTCCTCCCATTCTTCTACTATAGACTATTCCTTAAGTATATGTACATTTTGGATGTGTTTCTAATAAAGGACCTATGGTAAGATTTCACATATTTTATCCTGTCTGAAAATACTGTGCATCTGTGATTATGAATCTGTCTTGCCTTTCCCAGTCTTACCTAGCTTTCATATGACACAGAGGGCTTGTATTAGAGTCTGTACTTAGGGAGAAATTTGTTCTTTACACGTAACGTACAAAATTCATCATTACCAATATGTAAAGCTGATTAAAGCTTGACATTGTAGACATAATTCAAGACCCTCCTTTGTATGGTTCTCGCTTACCCATGGTAGCTGGTGATGCACAACTTGAAAAAAAAAGAGATTCCTTAAAAATATTCCTGGGACTTTGATACCATGGACATAAGTATAACTGCTGAAATCTGAAAGAATACACCACCATTATTGGGATTTAGTTGTTGGAACAGTATGTCCTTTGTTCGTTCTTTAATATTTGATAATGCAACTCATAAAAAGGGAAGTGCATTGACCTCCAACTTGATATTTGTGTTTCCTTGCTAAAGTATTAGCATGTGGAGAGCTGAAACTGTATTTGATGAACAAAAGGAGGTCTGAAATTAACTTTTATGAAGTCAAAGCAAACTGTTTAGTTCCTATGCTAAGCAGGAACATAAAAGGATGGGAAACAAAATCACATTTAATTGATTCTAAAACCTATTTAAATTGGGAAAATGAGCCTTTTACGGAATATTGCATTTAGTCATTAGAAATTCTGAAAAATTAAATTTTGTGGAAATTAACCAGTCACTTACTTTTGACTGCCTAAGTCTAGTTTTACTATTCAAATATAGGAAATCTTCTGATGTTACTTTCTGGTAGTCTCATTTACCCATATAATAACTGCTTACAGCTTACCTTCTACCTAGCAAATAACACCGCTTACTCCAAAACGTAACATACAGTAAAGCAGTGTCGAGTACACACCGTTCAGCATCACTTCGGCCTCTCCGGGTCCTTGCGTGTGGAATCCGTTCCTTGTGCTCTTTCAGCTGCTGCGTGACTTCATGTCATCTCCAGTTCTTCCTTCCGCTGGGTTCTGAGAGTGACAAGTTGGTGTTGTTCCCAGACTCAATTATGATATTTAGAATATTAAGTTGTATCCTTTCTGCTCTGGCTATAAAATATGAAATTGAGGCAGACGAATTTAGTTGATTAGGGTGTTATTAGACTAAGTATTTGAGTTGAGCCAACTGGCTTTATACTGAGCAAAGCTATTGCTCAGTATTCTGAGTTACAGATCTCACCCCTAACCATGCCGACTCTGTCAAGGGCATGTGGCTTGCTTCAACTACAGATCCTGAGAGAGAAAGAAAGTCTTGAGGAATAAAAGAGGAATTCTGCAGGTATGTCCTACAGACAGGAGTATAACAACACCCTTCTAAAAATGGGTGGGTTGGAATGAAAATCTCAGGTAAGGGTACTACAGCTGAAGAACTAAGATGGCTTTCCTAAGGCTTACACGTGATAGAGCTGAGATCAAACCTCCGTCTCTCGACTTCTCTTTCTCTCTCTGCTTACTGGCCGTCACTTACATCACGCTTAGACAATACCATTCTGAGTCTGAATTTTATGCATATCTAGAGAAGAATCCCATCTTCTAAGTGTCTGACACAGTAAGTACTCCTTTAAAGGAATGGTTTATAATGTATGTACATACATATGATGGTGCATATTGATAGTGAGCAAGTTAATCAGAAAAATAAGGAAATTATATTTAGGGAAGTGGGACCAAAGTCACTGAATTTGAGATAAGCATTATGTATATTTAATAATCAGAGACAAATCTATAAAAGTTTATTTAAATATTAATAGCATATTTCTACATTTCTTGTGTATATCACCTTCTTTATAAATAATGTTTTTGACTAGTTTCCTGGATGGTCTGTTGCAAATGCATACATAGCTTATGGGAGTTTAAATACACATACAAGTTTGAGCAGTACATAACCAAATTTCATGTTTTAATCAGACAATAAGATAATTATTATAACCACAAAATATCCTGTACACTCTGCTTTGAGTGAGGAAGTACTTTAACAAAGGTGTAGTGTGGATAAAGATAGAAAAGAAAGTGTTAAACCTATTTTAGACATGGGAAAAAAAAATCCAGAGGTGAAATCAGCTATTTTCCCATTTGAAAGGGAAGAATGGGCATAAGAAAAAGGGTGGAAGGATCATAAGTTTGGCAAGATGATAAACTGTAACATCATTTATCAGCTAAATTATGTCCATTTCCTTAGCAGTAAAATGGATTTAATAGTATCTACTGGTTGGTTCACATTCTGTCAGACCTCTCCACCATGACCCGCCTGTCTTGGGTTGCCCCACAGGCATGGCTTGGTTTCACTGAGTTAGACAGGGCTGTGGTCCTACTGTGATTAGATTGACTAGTTTTCTGTGAGTGCGTTTCAGTGTGTCTGCCCTCTGATGCCCTCTTGCAACACCTACCATCTTACTTGGGTTTCTCTTACCTTGGGCGTGGGGTATCTCTGGAAAAGGTCAGTTTTCATTCCAATTCCAAAGAAAGGCAATGCCAAAGAATGCTCAAACTACCACACAATTGCACTCATCTCACATGCTAGTAAAGTAATGCTCAAAATTCTCCAAGCCAGGCTTCAGCAATACACGAACCGTGAAATCCCTGATGTTCAAGCTGGTTTTAGAAAAGGCAGAAGTAAATCCATTTTACTGCTAAGGAAATGGACATAATTTAGCTGATAAATGATGTTACAGTTTATCATCTTGCCAAACTTATGATCCTTCCACCCTTTTTCTTATGCCCANTGGTTCCAAATAGGAAAAGGAGTACGTCAAGGCTGTACATTGTCACCCTGCTTATTTAACTTATATGCAGAGTACATCATGAGAAACACTGGGCTGGAAGAAACACAAGCTGGAATCAAGATTGCTGGAAGAAATGTCAATACCCTCAGATATGCAGATGACCCCACCCTTATGGCAGAAAGTGAAGAGGAACTAAAAAGCCTCTTGATGAAAGTGAAAGAGGAGACTGAAAAAGTTGGCTTAAAGCTCAACATTCAGAAAACGAAGATCATAGCATCCGGTCCCATCACTTCATGGGAAATAGATGGGGAAACAGTATCAGACTTTATTTTTGGGGGCTCCAAAATCACTGCAGATGGTGATTGCAGCCATGAAATTAAAAGACGCTTACTCCTTGGAAGAAAAGTTATGACCAACCTAGATAGTATATTAAAAAGTAGAGACATTACTTTGCTGACTAAGGTCCGTCTAGTCAAGGCTATGGTTTTTTCCTGTGGTCATGTATGGATGTGAGAGTTGGACTGTGAAGAAAGCTGAGTGCCGAAGAATTGATGCTTTTGAACTGTGGTGTTGGAGAAGACTCTTGAGAGTCCCTTGGACTGCAAGGAGATCCAACCGGTCCATTCTGATGGAGATCAGTCCTGGGTGTTCTTTGAAAGGAATGATGCTAAAGCTGAAACTCCAGTACTTTGGCTACCTTGTGCGAAGAGTTGACTCATTGGAAAAGACCCTGATGCTGGGAGGGATTGGGGGCAGGAGGAGAAGGGGAGGACAGAGGATGAGATGGCTGGATGGCATCACCGACTCGATGGACGTGAGTCTGAGTGAACTCCGGGAGATGGTGATGGGCAGGGAGGCCTGGTGTGCTGTGATTCATGGGGTCTCAAAGAGTCGGACACGATTGAGTGACTGAACTGAACTGAACTGGTTGGTTCTATTATGAGAAATAAGTCAGAAAAAATTCATTTATTTATGCAAAGGATGCCTGGGACATTAACTAGAGTTCAAATTAATCCTGCCCCAGTATTCCTCCAGGTTAATGCCTTGTCATCCTATATATGCCTTCAGAGAATTCTAAAATCTCCAACATTCCATCTCCTACTTTGAACCAAACTTTTTCACAAGGCAAGTCAGACAAGTTTTAAATTGTGTATCACTGATGTAATTATGGTGATAGAAGCGTTTCATTTAGGAATGTTTTGAAAATTCTTAAGTACTATGTCAATTTAGCATACATCCTTCTAGAAATGACCTGTTCTTGGAACCCAAGCATAAAAATAAGATTTTTAATTCCTAGATTATTAGGTGTTTTTTTGTTTTGCTTAAACTGCATTTAATCTTTTAAAGTACAATCAATAATTTTGGGTTTGTAATTGAACTAGCTACCTCTCCACAAATGAAATAATAGCACCAAAGTGTTCAAAGGGGAACAACTCTATTATATTGTTCGTATTTTAAATGCCATGAGTGACATCAAATGGAACTTTGCTATAATATCAAGTAGCAAACACTGGGTGATACCATATAAATTTTAGGATTATTTTTCTAGTTCCGTGAAAAATATCACAGGTAACTTGATAAGGATAACATTAAATCTGTAATTGCTTTGGGTAGTATGGCCATATTAACAATATTCTACCAATTCCAAGAGCATGGATATCTTACCATATTGTTGATCATATGTTGAATCATCTTCAGTTTCCTTTAGTAATGTTTTATACTTCTCAGCGAGTAAGTCTTTCATATCCTTAGTCAGGTTTATTTCTGACTCTTGTGCATTCTGGGCTTTTTCTGGATGTAATGTCCTGAAAACATCAGTTAAGTTTAATTGTTCTGTTGTCTCATTTAGGGTCTCTGTTGCCTTGTTGCTTTGCTGTCTAGAAGACCTGTCCATTGATGGGACTGTGGTGTCAAAGTCTCTACTGTTACTGTATTCCTGTAAATTTCTCCCTTTATGTATTTGGGTGCTCCAGTATTAGCTGCACCTGTGTTGATGAGTGTAAACTCCTCTTGTATTGATCCTTTCAGCATTATATAGTCTCCTTCTCTAAATTTCTCGATGTCCTTTGTTTTGAAGTCTGCTTAAATGATTCCAAGTATTGCAGTCCTGGCTTTCTTGTCATTTTTGTTTGCATGAAATATCTTTTTTCTGTCCTTCCTGTCACTTTCAATCTATGTGTCTCCCTTGCACTAAAGTGGGTCTCTTGTAGACTGTTTTTTAATCCAATTTGCCCCCCCTTTTTTAGTTTATGTTGGAGTATAGCTGATTAACAGTGTTGTGTTTCAGCTATACAGCAGAGTAATTCAGTTATACATACACATGTATGTATTTCAAATTATTTTCCTAATTAGCTTATTAAAGAGTATTGAGCAGAGTTCTATGTGCTGTACAGTAGGTCCTTGTTGGTTATCTGTTTTAAATACAGTAGTGTGTACATGTTAGTCCAAACTCGCTATCTATCTCTCCCTCCCACCCTTCCTCCCAGGTTAGTATAAGTTCTGTGAATCTGTTCTGTTTTATAAATAACTTCCATTTGTATCATGCTTTAAGATCTGCATATAAACAATGTCATATGATACCTGTCTTTCTCTCTTACCTACTTCACTTTGTAGAATGTCCAGGTCCAACCATGTTGCTGCAGATGGGGTTACTTCATTCATTTTTACAACTGTAGACTTTGGCCATCTGACTGGTATGTAGTTTTGATATCCATTTCTCTAATTATTATTAGTGGTGTTGAGCATCTGCTCATATGGCACATCTCTCTGATTGAGGCACAATCTACTTGGAGAGAGTGTGGAGAAAAAGAACCCTCCTACACTGTTGGTGGGAATGTAAATTGGTACAGCCACTATGGAGAACAGTATGGAGGTTCCTTAAAAAACTAAAGATAGAGCTACCGTATTACCCAGAAATTCAACTACTGGGCAAATACCCTGAGAAAACCATAATTCAAAAACACATGCACCTCCAATGATCACTGCAGCGCTATTTTCAATAACCAGGACATGGAAACAACCTAAATGTCCATCAACAGATGAATGGATAAAGAAAAGGTAGTACATTTATACAAAGAAATATTACTCAGCCTTAATAAAGAATAAAAATGCCACTTGCAGCAACATGGATGAACCTAGAGATTACCATACTAACTAGAAGTAAGACAGAGAAAGCAAATTTCATATGATGTCACTTACACATGAAATCTAAAAATATTGATCAACAGGGAAACTGCCTGGTGGTCTGGTGGTTTGGACTTTGACTTTTACTGCCAAGGGCCTGAGTTCAATCCCTAGTTGAATCCCTAAGATGCTGCAGGTTGTATGGTTTGTGCCAAAAGAAAGATACAAATTAACTTATTTATAAAACAGAAATAGTTGTAGACCTTGAAAAGAAACTTCTGGTTGCCAAAGGGGGAAGGTTATGGGTAAGGATAAGTTAGGAGTTTGGTATTAACATATCCACACTAATATATATAAAATAGATAATCAACAAGGGCCTATTGTATAATATAGGTAACTCGGTAACCTGTAATAGTCTATATGGGAAAAGAACCTGAAAAANAGTTTGGTATTAACATATCCACACTAATATATATAAAATAGATAATCAACAAGGGCCTACTGTATAATATAGGTAACTCGGTAACCTGTAATAGTCTATATGGGAAAAGAACCTGAAAAAGAATATATATATATATATATATATATAACTAAATCACATTGCTATACACCTGAAGCTAACAGAAAATTGTGAATCTATTCTAATACAAAATAAAAAGACAAAATAACAACAGGCAGAGAGAACCAAGTGTCGCAAATGAACTCTACCCCTAGCCAACCCAGCATCCATCTGTGGTCATAAGGTTGAGCCCACACAAGTCTAGCAGTAGAACTACCTCAGACTAACCACAAAACTGTCAGAGGTAATAAACAGCAGTTACTTTGAAAAGATACTCTGTTTTGGGTGGTATGTTATGCAGTAGTAGGTAACCAATAATGTGCCCTTGACAGTGTTGAGAAGAAGCAAAATTATAAAGTTAAGAACAAATGTAGTGTGGTTTTTCCAGAAATTGTATCCTCAGGTGAGTGTTTAAGACTTTGTTTTATTTAAAATTTACAAAGGTGCCTCTACAGCTGGACTGTACCCTAGAGGTTTGTCCTCTAGCTCTGTGTGTGCGCACGCATATGCATGCATGCAATGCAAAGTTTTCTACAGAAATGTCATAAGAGTTTTAAGTAGTACAACTATTTTCTTAGGTTCTTATCACTGGAAAAAATTGTAGTATTTTCAAAATTTAATTTCACAAAACAGTATTTCAGAGAACCAAATTTGAAAGTATATTTGAAAACAACTGATGAGACCCAGCCTAAAGTGGTTGGCTCAGAATTTTAATGTCCTTTCCATGTGCTCTATGACTGTAGATTTTGCAGCTTGTGAGGATTTTGGTAAAGAGAATTTACCTTGCAGTGTTGAGAAGAGGACGCCCTTAACTGTTCTCACCAAGAGAATTTCAAATGCTCAAGTCAAAATTTTTACTTAATTTAGCAATTAATTAGTAAAGAGGAAGGTCTTCAGGGAGTCACTGACTACTAATATTTAGGTTCCATAGAAAACAAAACACAGTGAGTTCTACAGCACCTAGCACTGTGGAGTTCACCTTACCTTGAGCTGAGCTGTTGCACCCGCCTCTAGCCCCGTATGCACAGGACAGCCTTCAGCATAGACTTGTCCAAGATTTCCTGCTGACTTGTCAGCCTGAATACACACAAATTCCAGGTTTCTGTGACCCTCTACTTGATAAGTCTTTATAGTTTCTAAGCAATAACTAATTAGTTT
>SJYQ01001103.1:1134894-1179559 GCA_006410935.1 Redunca redunca | reverse complement strand
GATGGGACCGGATGCCATGATCTTCGGTTTCTGAATGTTGAGCTTTAAGCCAACTTTTTCACTCTCCACTTTCACTTTCATCAAGAAGCTTTTTACTTCCTCTTCACTTTCTGCCATAAGGGTGGTGTCATCTGCATATCTGAGGTTCTTGATATTTCTCCTGGCAATCTTGATTCCAGCTTGTGTTTCTTCCAGTCCAACATTTCTCATGATGTACTCTGCATAAGATAAATAAGCAGGGTGACAATATACAGCCTTGATGTACTCCTTTTCCTATTTGGAACCAGTCTGTTATTCCATGTCCAGTTCTAACTGTTGCTTCCTGACCTGCATACAGATTTCTCAAGAGGCAGGTCAGGTGGTCTGTTATTCCCATCTCTTGAAGAATTTTCCACAGTTTATTGTGATCCTCAGTCAAAGGCTTTGGCATAGTCAATAAAGCAGAAATAGATGTTTTTCTAGAATGCTCTTGCTTTTTTGATGATCCAGCAGATGTTGGCAATCTGATCTCTGGTTCCTCTGCCTTTTCTAAAACCAGCTTGAATATCAGGAAGTTCACGGTTCATGTATTGGTGAAGCCTGGTTTGGAGAAATTTGAGCATTATTTTACTAGCATGTGAGATGAGTGCAATTGTAGGGTAGTTTGAGCATTCTTTGGCATTGCCTTTCTTTGGGAATGGAATGCAAACTGACATAGAACCATTTAAATTCAGCTTCTTTAGCATTACTGGTCAGGGCATAGACTTGCATTACTGTGTTATTGAATGATTTGCCTTGGAAATGAACAGAGATTATTGTTGTTTTTGAGATTGCATCCAAGTACTGCATTTTGGACTCTTTTGTTGACTATGATGGCTACTCCATTTCTTCTCAGGGATTCTTGCCTACAGTAGTAGATATAATGGTCATCTGAGTTAAATTCACCCATTCCAGTCCATTTTAGTTTGCTGATTCCTAAAATGTCAGCATTCACTCTTGCCATCTCCTGTTTGCCACTTCTAATTTGCCTTGATTCATGGACCTAACATTCCAGGTTCCTATGCAATATTGCTCTTTACAGCATTGGACTTGACTTCCATCACCAGTCATGTCCACAACTGGGTGGTGGTGTTGCTTTGGCTCTATTTCTTCATTCTTTCTGGAGTTATTTCTCCACTGATCTCCAGTAGCATATGAGCACCTACTGACCTGGGGAATTCATCTTTCAGTGTCCTATTTTTTTGACTTTTCATACTGTTCATGCGATTCTCAAGGCAAGAATACTGAAGTCGCTTGCCATTGCCTTCTCCAATGGACCATGTTTTGTCAGAACTCTCCACCATGACCAGTCTGTCTTGGGTGCCCCTTCAGGGCATGGCTCCTAGTTTCACTGAGGTAGACAAGGTTGTGGTCCATGTGATCAGATTAGTTAGTTTTCTGTGACTGTGGTTTTCGGTCTGTCTGCCCTCTGATGGAGAAAGTTAAGAGGCGTATGGAAACTTACTGATGGGAGAGACGACTAAGGGGAAATCTGGTTCTTGTTCACATTGGTGGAGCCTTGCTCAGTAAATCTTTAATCCAATTTTCTGTTGATGGGTGTGGCTGTGTTCCCTCCCTGTTATTTACTTGAAGCCAAACTATGGCTTCCCTGGTAGCTCAGATGGTAAAGCATCTGCCTGCAATGCAGGAGACCTGGGTTCATCCCTGGGTCGGGAAGATCCCCTGGAGAAGGAAATGGCAACCCACTCCAGTATTCTTGCCTGGAAAATTCCATGGACAGAGGAGCTTGGTAGGCTACAGTCCATGGGATTGCAAAAAGTCAGACACGACTGAGCGACTTCAATTCATTTCAAACTATGGTGGAGGTAATGAATATAATGCTGACCTTCTTCAAATTGCCCCATGGAGGCACTGCTACACTCAGTGCCCCACCCTGCAGCAGGCCTCCACTGGAGACTCCTGGACACTCATGGGCAAGTCTGGGTCAGTCTCTTGTGGAGTCACTGCTCCTTTCTCCTGGGTCCTGGTGCACAAGGTTCTGTTTGCACCCTCCAAGAGTCCATTTCCCAGTCTCATGTAAGTTGTGGAGGCTCTATGGTGGGGTTAACGGTGACTTCCCTCAAGAGGGCTTATGCCATACCCCAGTCTGCTACACCCAGAGCCCCTAACCCTGTAGCAGTCCACAGGAGACACCCAAACACAGTTCTGTCTCAATCTCTGTGGGGTCTCTGGGTCCTGGTGCACACAAGATTTGTTTGAGCCCTCTGAGTGTCTCTGGCAGGTATGGGTTTGATTCTAAATGCAATTTCGCCCCTCCTATCACCTTGCTGAGGCTTCTCCTTTTCCCCTGGATGTGGGGCATCTCCTCAAAGTTGCTCCGGTGCTGCACAGCTGCTGCTCCAGCGCCTACCATCTTGCTGGGGCTTCTCTGCCCTTGATGATGAAGTACACCTAGCAAAGGTAAAGACATTTTGTAAAGGTCTGAATGTGATTCTGAATTCTGTGTTTATAAATACTCTAAAAAGTAGACACTGGTTTTTTNAAATACTCTAAAAAGTAGGCACTGGTTTTTTGTCAAGTGATGACAATGCAATTGTCATATTTAAAATTATAAAATAAGATTTTTATATATATATTTTATATATATTCATACATATACATAACACTAAAATCTTACTACACAGGCAGGTATGTAAGTAGATAATATATATACACATTCAAACATATAACACATGTCTTTATATAATCATAAGGACTAAAAACTGCCTAATATTTTGAAGGGTCTAAAATTTTACCCTGCTTACAGGGTAATAAACTAACCTACCAGTCTTACCTGATGGCTCAACAAGTAAAGAATCTGCCTGCAATGTAGAAGACACAGGAGACAAGGGTTTGATCCCTGGGTTGGAAAGATCCCCTGGAGAAGGACATGGCAACTCCACTCAGTATCCTTGCCTGGAGAATCCATGGAGAGAGGAGCCGGGCAGGCTGCAGTCCACGGGGTCGCACAGAGCCGGACACGCCTGCAGTGACTGAGGACGCACACAGCCTCCAGTCTTCACGGACGCTGGCAGGAGAGCCAGGGATCCTGGGTTGGGAACAAAAGGCAATTTACTACTCACGGCAGCAACAACAGCCAAAGTATCGTAATTTTCGCACCAAGTTACACAGACAGTGTGAAGAAGGCCAGGTGACAGCTTTTGCATGTGCAGTAAACTGTGTAAGGGAAGATGAACCCTGAGTTCAGGGAAACCAAATCTTTTGTAACAGGCAGTTCCACCGTTTTATTATACTGGATAGAAATCAAGCATGCCCTTTCCTCGGGAGGGAGCACAGTTTCTATCTTCCAAGGCTGTTTGCTACACTCATATCCTTGAAAAGATAGTCCAGAACAAAGGGAATCAATGCCTCTGTTCATAAGACATGTGGAAATCAGGATAAGCATGGAGAATTTTCTGCCAACACCACCAGAAATATTTATTGTCAGCATTTGGTTTGAGAAAGGGCACTTGGCACACTGCTTGTGAAAATCATCTGGCCTTTGATCCTGTTATGACCAAATAGAACATTAAGAAGACAAGGCAAACGTATGGACTTTTCCACTTTGCGTTTCCTGGAAAGCACGTGTTTCCTATTCAGGGGTCACTCTGACACACTGGGCACTGGAGAGCATCACCACTGGACTTGGGTCTGCATCACTTGCCGCCAGTCTGCCTCCTGAGCCCCTGGAGAAGGCTGAGTAATGGAGCGTTCAATACCAACAATCTGTCTATCACAAGAGTTTAATCTCCTTAAGCCCTACAGGGATCTGGGTGAGCATCAGAATAAGCACACCAAATGTGATTTCCACTGACTGCAGGCACAGGCCAACGCACCAGTGTGCGCATGTGAGGCTCAGAGTGTTTGTCTTATAAATGGCATATTAAGAAATCCTCCTCTAAGGCAGAAACATAGGAAAGTCAGTGCCAGACTCCCCATCAGGCTGCCATACGCTCCCTCACACCAGCAAATGGGAACTAAATGGAAACAGTCACAAGCCCACATTCAATGAGTGTATCCAGGAATTTACAGAGCTCGAGGATCAAAGTATTGTCAATTTTGGCTTATACTGTAGTCTTCTGAGATCTTTAAAAGTATTCTTTTATCTGAGTTACATGTTATGGGTGCTTGTTAGGTGCTCCAGGGCATAATTATTTTTTTCAATTCTTTTGGCCTCTGAATATGTGCTGGAGTCCAGTCGAGGGAGCATACATTCTATACTGTCTAGAATCCTGACTAGGCAAGTAACTTTATGAACCTCAGTTTCCTCACTGTTAAGCACAAATAATTGTTTATGCATATACGAATGTGTGGGGATTTAGAGAAAAAGTACATTTAAAACAGTATAATAAAAACAAATGTGTATAGCAAAACTGGAGAAGGGAATGACAACCCACTCCAGTATTCTTGCCTGGAGAATCCCATGGACAGAGGAGCCTGGCAGGCAAAGAGTCGGACATGGCTGAGCAACTAACACTGCTACTACTAATAGAACAGAACAGACTCACAGATATAGGAACAAAGTAGTGGCTGCCACTAGGGAGAGGGAAGGGGGAGCATGGGACTAAGAGGTACAAACTACTGCCTTGAAAATAGATAAGCAACATGGATATATTGTACAGCCCAGGGCAAAGTAGCCATAATTTTGTAACAACTTTAAATGGAGTATAATCTATAAAAATATTGAACCAGTATGTTATACACCTAAAACTAATATAATATTTTAAACCAAATATATACTTCAATAAAAAAAGGAAAGGAGTCAGTGACAAACTTGACGTCTGCTAAAGAACCAATTCTATTTTTTTTCCTGAAAATTGTTAAAAATTATTCCACCAGCTTTTTCTATTCAACCTCAGATAACTAAGTATCCTGAGGTTCATTTTTATAAAAGTATCACAGCTAACAAATAACAGAAAGCATTAGAAAATCACCATTTTGAAAACCTCTAATAAAATAATGGATCGAGGTAACTATCATCAACGGCTTCTAATATCACACAAAGAGAAAAAGTGGACACTATGTGCCTTCTGTTGGAATTACAAAATACATTCTATGAAGTATTTTTGGCCAATTCATTGACATTTCTAAATCAGTTGAGGTTCTGGAGATAACTATCAGTTTATGGGAAACACAGTGCTAGAAGAACATAAAATAGTACCATACAGTCAGAATTCAACAAAGTCCAGAATGTGAGAAATACTACAGAACATCACTAATGACTATTTCTTTACAAATAAACTGCAAGGAAAACAAAAAGGGAGGACAAGTTTCATCTGATCTGAGAAACCCATAAAAATGTAATGCGTGGATCCTGATCTTTTTAAAAAACATTTAAAACAAAGTTATGAGATAATTAGGAATATTTAACACTGGAATTTTTATGATAGTGAAGCTATTATGAATATGCATGTAGATTTATAAACACAGTTTCGGGTATAACACATTGTCAGTACTTAAGATAGCCGTGTGGGGTGGTCCCGTACCCAAGGCCCGCCTCTTGTTGAGTCTGAGACACTAATTCTGTGGAGCTGTAGGCTTTTAATGTCAGTGGCCATGCCAGCTAAATACTCAGTTTGCCCAATTTAAACTAAGCTCGGGGAAAACAATGGTTGATAGAAACCACCACACTCACTTCCTCTCCTGGAACTATAAACTTCTGTTCCAGGGTGTGTTTACACTGTGATCGTCTGTGCAACGAGACAGGAAAGGAGAAAGCATTTGATAGGAGCTGCAGCAGCCCCCGAGGTAGGAGTACACATGGAGAGAGAGGTGCTGATGAGCCCACGGCCGCGAGGTGTCCCTCAGTGTCAGCTGTACCCCCTCGGCAGCAAAGATGGATGCGTGTGTGTGTGTGTGATTAGCAAAAGAGCTTTAATGTGGATGTAATTACCACATGCCCCCTGGATGAAATGAGGTCTCCAGCCCACGTTATCTACACATTTATGGTATGAACTAAACAGTGTTAAATGCTGTGGTTTATTTCATCAGCACGGGGCCTTTTCTTTGAGCTGAGACTCACTTCCGCCTCTTCAGTGGGTGGGTGGAGTTTGTAAACTCCTCCTGTGCTGTCCTATTCACCCTTCCACTGAAAGAATATACCTTTGTTTGCACGATTATTGTGCTTTGTATTTTATTCTAAATCCCCATGTGGAAGAAGTATGCTTAGATGCAGCATATTCAACATGTTTTCAAAAGATGCTTTAATAAGACAAATGTGATTCCAGTGTGTCAGTACAGGCTTATTTGGAAGATGGTTCCAATTAAGTACAATATCCTACATGTGCTTTGTGGCATGAAAATGGATTCCATCATTCTATTCTGAATGTTATGACATTTGATTCATTTTTGTCAAGTTATGAAGGTAAATATGGAGTAAAATATTTAAAGACATGAATGATAACATCTATTAATATTTTACAATATTGATGTTTCTTCAGTAATCACCTGTGAATCAAAATGGGACATATTTTTTGTATATATTTTTAAAATGCTATAGGCATACATGTTTCAATGCTTTGCACTAAGTCAGTGTTCCAAAAATGAATGAACAAGGATCTAGGTTAATGTTTAATATCCTACTGCTGTGTCATCAACTGCTTTATGCTACATATAACACATTGTAATATGTCACATTCTCTGGAACCTCCTCCAACATTTCTTGTTGATGGTGTAAATTTGTATGATACTCCTACATCGTTTTGCCTCATCTTCCTTTCTTCCCCTGTATTTCCTTGTTTGCTTTTCATTCACTCTTCCATCCCACCCTAGCTTCACATCCTTTTACTCTTTCTCCCTCCTTCTGGCTTCATTCCTCACTTCTCCCCTCTCTTCTCCTCTTATTTGTGAATACTCTCAGGACAAGGATCATAGCTGATAAATAACCAGGACTGCATTTTTATATTTTATTTACAGCACTGCAAGTGATGACTCCTTGTGGTTTTATGTTATCAATGTGTCTATTAATTTCATTATTTTAAATAATACAAAGTTGGCCCACCTGACTATGAACTTGAATCTTGCCTAGGACAACTTATGAAAAAGGGTTGAAAAGTTAGGCATTTAATTCTAATATTCTGGTGGATTTGAGAAATAAAACCTCTTTGCAGTAATAAATCAATCAACAATACCCGCTTTGGGCTGAAATATGAATCTTTACAAAGCTCAGAGTCATAAAGGAATATCCTTGGGCTTAAGTATTACTATTTAAGATGAGTTCTGAACACTGTCTGCATTTATGCCCTGTGAAGAGAGCTTGCTGTGATTATATATGATATGTGAACATGGGATCAGACTAAATTAGGTGATATATTAATGTAATTTTATTTTTGTTTGCTAAAAACATACAGCATCTCTGTTTTCTTACCTTATTCGTGAGATCTATTGGAAAGTGTTCATGAGTAATAACACCAAGTTGAAATAATCTATGAAGAATTGTGAGTTGCCTCTGAACACCACCAGAACTCATATTTCCTTTCATATTAAGTTCTATATAATTCACTTGGCTGCAATATTCTAATTGCAGCCTGACTTTTTCTTACATAGTTCTTTATAAATGCAAGGACCTCCAAGGAAATTAAATTCAACTTAGTATGTACTTACCAAGAACATATTTGTAGTCAGGTTATAAAAGTGACACTGGAAAGAAGATGACAAGCAGGAAGTTTCAGGCCCTTTTTCCCTAACAGAGAGAAGGGAGTAACAATGCAAGCCTCAACACGTGCTTGTGAGACCAGCTGAGAGGCTGCAGCACTCAGGCCAGTGTTTAACCAAGAGGGGACTTCAGTGAAAGGGGCACTGGAACTCCCACCTTGGTCTCCTGGATCCTCAGCTCTGGGGGAAGTCAGCCCCAGCGTTGTCTAAAGACCCTCAGGCAACGCTGTGGACAGGTCTGGGTGGAACGGAACTGAGGCCATGTCATGCCAACAGCCGGTGAGAGAGTCCGTAGTGAGTCAGTCACCTTGAAAGTGGATCCTCCAACCCCAGTCAAGCTCGAAATGATATCTGATGGCAGACTCAGGAGAGACCTCAAGCCCAGACTGTCTAGCCACATTGTTCCCAGGCTCACAGACACCACGAGAGAGAACACATTATTTGAGACATTTATTAAATTTATTAAATTTTAGAGTAATATCTTATACAACAGTAGATAACTGCTATTGGGTCAACTGTATCCACCTTCCCAATTCATATCTTGAAATCCTAACTCTCTACCTCAAAATGTGACTGTATTTGGAGACAAGTCTTTATAGAGGTAAAGTTAATGTGAAGTCATTATGGTGGGCCCAGTAAGACTGATCTCCTTGTAAAAAGGGGAAATTTAGACACAGATATGTACTCAGGGAGAGTGCAATGTGAAGGTGAAGAAAGAGATTAGGGTGATGCTTCTACAAGTCAAGGAACAGCAAAGACTGGCAGCAAACCATGAGAATCTAGGCGAGAGGCAAGAAACAGATTCCCTCGCACAGTGCTCAGAAGGAATCAACTTTTCCAACACCTCAATTTCAGGTATCTAGCCTCCAGAACTGTGAGGCAATGCATTTATATTGTTCAATAAAAAAGGGTGACCCTGGTCCAAGCATATCTTAATGAGAATATCATCTTTTCCAAACTTTCTTCAAACTGAAGACATTGATAGCCTGGAAACTACATTTCCCAGATTCCTTTGCAAGTACGTTTCTGAGGATAAGAAGCACTCCTAGAGGTTTGTAGAGCAGATGAGCAGAATGAGCCATAATTCCCACAGTGGCTGCTGTGGTCAGGGTACGGACTTCAGCATGTGGCCTTGGTGGATGCATGGCATTTGGATATCTTCCTGAGCACCATCCACTTTGGTACTACCTGCAACTGAAGTCACTGGTGATGATTTTATTATCTCTGCTGTTTGGAATTTGCTAAAAGTGGCACCCTGACCTTCACTCATTAAGTCTCTCAATGCCTGAGTTGTAGAACTAAAGAGCCTCTTGATGAGGGTAAAAGAGGAGAGTGAAAAAGCTGGCTTAAAACTCAACATTCAAAAACTAAGATCATGACATCTGGTCCCATCACTTCATGGAAAGTAGAAGGGGGAAAAGTGGAAACAGTGATAGATTTTATTTTCTTGGGCTCCAAAATCACTGTGGACGGTGACTGCAGCCATGAAATTAAAAGATGTTTGCTCCTTGGAAGAAAAGCTATGACAAGCCTGGACAGCATATTAAAAAGCAGAGACATCATTTGGCCAACAAAGGTCCATATAATCAAAGCTCTGTTTTTTCCAGTAGTCATGTACGGATATGAGAGTTGGACCATAAGGAAGGCTGGATGCCAAAGAATTGATTCTTTTGAATTGTGGTGCTGGAGAAAATCTTGGGAGTCCTTCGGACTGCAAGGAGATCAAACCAGTCAGTCCTAAAGAAAATCAACCGTGAGTATTCATTGGAAGGACTGATGCTGAAGATGAATCTCCATTTCTTTGGCCACCTGATGTGAAGATCTGACTCACTGAAAAAGACTCTGATGCTGGGAAAGACTGAGGGCAGGAGAAGGAGGTGACAGAGGATGACATGTTTGGATAGCATCCGCGACTCAAATCATTTGAACAAACCTTGGGACATAGTGGAGGACAGGGGAGGCTGGCACACTGCAGTCTATGGGGTCGCAAAAAGTCAGACACAACTTCGTGACTGAACAACAACTACGTCGTTTTATTTAATCCATTCCTGTTGGACCCATGTAGAATGGTCCAGTTTTCCTGACCAACCCATATTGCATGCACTTAAACTGCCCTTTAAGATCAGGACAAACAAGAAGCATGAACCAGTATAACATGAGGCTGAAGAGTGTAAACAGCACGAGTGCTATAAACAAAAGGCTAAGAAGCTTCTGTTCTAGAAAATGCCTCTGTTTGTGGAAATCAGCAGAAAGTTCATGACTGACTTATCTGTGGAGAACCAACTCCAAGTTAAGGACTTGGAGCTGTAATACTTCAAATGTATATGATATTGAGGAAATGACATTAAATAAATAAATCACTACTTTGTTCTAGGTCTAGGCATTGTTAGCTATGTGATGTCTGTTACTTAAGCAAACAACCTTTAATCTTTAAGATGGAGATTATAACCCCTATATCTCCCCTATATCTCTCTGTATAACTGGTAGAACTGTTACAAAAATAAGAGATAAAGCCTATAACACCAACACAGGGTGAGTATTAAACAACTGATAGTCATGGCAGGGAGTGAAAGGCACTGTTCTAAATCTATAAAGCAGCAGCAGTATGATATGGAGGAAAAGCCTCTATTAAGAAAAGAGGGTCTGTTAAGCTTGGCAGGGAACGTACTAAGAGGAGCTTAGTCTGTTACTCTTTATGGGATCATGTTCTATTTGATCTCCTCTCTACTCAGTATATTCTCATAATGATCATTAACCTCACAGTGATCAATAAACATCTGTATCTTAATTTCGTTCTAGGACTGTGGAAGTAGATTCAAGAGTTTCCCCCCGCCCCCCAAAACCCTATAGTGGACTGCTGATAGCAAGATGAAAATTACTTTTCAAAACCATGCTCATGACTAATAGCAGCTACTAATAGCATTAAAAAGATCTCTTAGACAATCTTTACCACTATTTTCCATATTATCAGCATACATAATGTCAACAGAGGAACACAAAGTGAGATTTTATGTGTTTCGTGATTTACACACAGATTTAACAAAATATGCCACAATAAAGGAGGTATGAAAGTAAAGCAGAAGTATTTCTGCTGTCTGGTTGCTAGGTCATGTCCAGCTCTTTTGCGACCTTGTGGACTGTAGCCAGCCGAGCCCCTCTGTCCTTGGGATTTCCCAGGCAATACTGGAGTGGGTTGCCATTTCCTTCTCTAGGGGATCTTCCCAACCCAGGGATCAAACCCACTTGGCATCAAATCTGCTTGGCAGACAGATTCTTTACCACTGAGCCACCTGGGAAGCCCTAGACCAAGATTGGCCAAAGTTAATATTTTATAATATAAAAAAATATGTGGCATATAATTTGTATTTTTCTTTAAATTTCCTCTACATATTTATTCCCACTAATTCTTACCAGTTTTTTTCTAAACATTATATTGCTTAGTGTAATTATGGCCAAATAGGTGTTCAGAAGGCATTTATTATATTTATTAAAAACAAAAGCCTTAGGATGATGAGCCTTAAGGTAAGTCTGCAGGAAAATAGGCTCCTACTTTCAACTTGAGGAGGAGCAGAGTCCCCTTCCCTATTGTTTTTGGCTTCTAAGTTTCTTCTAGTTTTGGTTGCCACTGACCATCACTAATAACATGTCACATGTACTATCATCCTCCCTAACAGATATTGTTCTTAATCTTCTATTTGTAAGACCTTGAAAAAACATACTTTTTATTGTTAAAAGTATGCATATCCATTTTTAATCATGAATTAACTAGTTTTAAAATAATACTGTTAACATCAATAGTTCATTTCTAAGAACAAAATAATGTCCCTAATTTTTCCTTTACTTTTTGTAGGTGGAGTAATTCATCTAAACATTTTAATTATTTATATGTAATTACAATGAGATATTCAGAAATATATCTTAAATTACTCACCACAGAGCAACATGAATGTTAAAATACCAACTGCTTAGTGAATCATTATTTTCTAAAAGTTTAGTGGTGGATGTCTACTCTTTAACAGAATATTTTGGAATGTGAGATACAAATAGCTTTTTTCAATTGGGTCCACATAAATGATTATCAGTTAATAGCTAAAATACTAAGTGAAGTTGCTTAGTCGTGTCCGACTCTGCGACCCCATGGACTGTAGCCTACCAGGCTCCTCCGTCCATGGGATTTCCAGGCAAGAGTACTAGAGTGGGTTTCCATTTCCTTCTCCAGGAGATCTTCCTGACCCAGGGATTAAACCCAGGTCTCCAGCATTGTAGGCAGACTCTTTACCATCTGAGCCATAAGTATACTACATAATCAATGGAAATTGAATGCAGCAATTCTCATATGTTCAGCATTTTGGGAGAAGTTATGTAAGTGAATTTCTAGGGCTAATATGATTATTTTTTAAACAATTTTATTTATTTATTTTTTACTTTACAATATTGTATTGGGTTTGCCATACATTGGCGTGACTCCGCCATGGGTGTACATGTGTTCCCCATCCTGAACCCTCCTCCTATTTCCCTCCCCATCCCATCCCTCAGGGTCATCCCAGTGCACCAGCCCCGAGCTAGTATATAGTAAAACTATAGTCAGAATTATGCTAAATTCTAATATAAAATAATTCTGTCTCTTCCCAGGATCAATCTTTTGCTGACAGCTTTACTCTCAAGACAGAGCGCTGAAGAACTGATGCTTTTGAACTGTGGTGTTGGAGAAGACTCTTGAGAGTCCCTTGGACTGCAAGCAGATACAACCAGTCCATTCTGAAGGAGATCAGCCCTGGGATTTCTTTGGAAGGAATGATGTTAAAGGTGAAACTCCAGTACTTTGGCCAGCTCATGCAAAGAGTTGACTTATTGGAAAAGACTCGTGCTGGGAGGGATTGGGGGCAGGAGGAGAAGGGGATGACCCAGGATGAGATGGCTGGATGGCATCACTGACTCGATGGACGCGAGTCTGAGTGAACTCCAGGAGTTGGTGATGGACAGGAAGGCCTGGCGTGCTGCGATTCATGGGGTCGCAAAGATTTGGACACGACTGAGCGACTGAACTTACTCTCAAGACAGCTACACACTTGTGATCTACTGCTTCTAATTTGCTATGATTTGAGAATCAAATCTCCAATATTGTTTGAATTAAGTATAATCAAGGACTCCACGTATTCTAAATAATGGCCTGAAAGCTCTTGTAGGGGGAGCTGGGTTAGAAGTAAAATTATGTTATAACATCAGATAAATTAAAATATGTATCATTTAGATTATAGCTTAAGTATACAATTTTAACACCATGATTTATCTGTCCTGCTGATCCAGAGATGTCTCCTGCACTGCTATCCTTCTTATTTCTTGGTACTCTCCTGAACTTGGAAAATTGTTTAGACAACCAGGTTGTACGTGTGTGTGTGTGTGTGTGCATGTGTAAAATACAGTGAGCTGTTGTATGTGTTTATATGTGTATAGTGAGTGGTTGAGTGAGGTAGTTTTTAATCCACTAAAATTTTTCAACTTACCATTTTAATCCCAGTACTTCTACCAAGTACAATACATTACATTCTTTACTATTTGTCATAAAATGATGTTTTGATGCAGGCATTCCAAGATTTAATATACTGTGTTTTGAAAAGGTTGAAATCTAGTATTCTGAATCTCAAATATGACATAAACTTTAAACAATTTAGCTTAGTTGAAGAAGGCTGGGGCATTTTTGAGGGTATAGTACCTATATTCCTCAAGAAACAGACTTTCTGGATAATGCTGTAACATTTGGCTCTGTTATATATCACACTAAGACTAAATAATTGAAGTTGAAGGAACCTGACCCTGGAAATAACAAAGACAAATTAGACAGAATGTACTGATTTCTGATATCACAGATGGCCACCTGATGGAACTGTTTTTATTTATAGAAAGTGAAATCAAAGTATTTTATTTTTCAGAGACACTTTGTAACAGCTCAACTATTACATGAATACAGTTTTTAAAAGATTCAAAGCAAATGTTACTAATCATTTGGAGTCCGAATATCCCAGTGGACAGGGTCACTTCTAAAACTTGTATCCAGCCTTCTGATCAATGGATGCTGGCTCTGTATGTTTGGAAGATAAAAGGGAACTCAGAGTGGCAGAATCATAAACATCCTCTAACCTCAGAAGGATAAACAGATTACTCAATATTCTGTGTCTTTTCTCCTTTCTTCCCTGGATGTAGTTATAAACACCAACATGTTCTAAAAGGTAGCTTCCCAGACTTAAGGCTTAATCTTCTGATTTTTCATAAGAAGATAGGTATTCAGATTTCATATATATTCCTCTTATTTTAAAACACTACGAATTTAAAGACTTTACAGCACTCTTTGGGCCAAGCATAGAACATCCACAGGTTGGATATAATCTATGACCTGCCAATTTTTACCTACTTTCTTCTTAAGGATCTCAAGCCAAAATGAATAAGACTCTTCTTCTACTCAAGTAAGTTCTCATTTAAGAGTATAAAGAGCTATTTTAAATGTTTTTGAAATTATAACCAGAGGCAATGGGCACCACAGCCTAGTGCTTTACAGCTCAGACTACGGAATAAATTAGTCCAGGCTGTAATCCAGGTTTTGTCACTCAGCTGTGTGACATAAGGAAGGTTACTTAGGAAATGCAACATGCATAAGGAATTTCTTTGAGGAATAAATAATATTTTATGTAAAGTGCTAGCAACTGGCATACAGTAAGCACTTAATACGTATTAGCAACTTTAGTTATCAGAGTAACCATAAACAAAAATGAGTAACCTGCAGAAGTCCTGCAAAAGAAAACATTTTAATTTAACAAGTTAGATATTTTTAAAATTGTTTTAAAATTTGGGAACAAGCTGTTTTCTGTTCTTTTCCTTCTCACTTGTAGTTTATTTTCTAATACCGATGCTGGAGCTCATTTCACGGATGTGGACTCTTGGACATGAAGTTCTGGCGGCCAGCCCCTTGATGTGATGTAAGTCGATGGAGTAGTGCAGTGAACAGTGCGGAGACGGTCTACTGGGTTGCGTGGGCAAATGAGTGCCAGCCTGCCATCACAGCCGTCCTGCGCACCGGGAGTGATGCTTGGTGTCTCTAACTGTGAGGAGACGTCGGTGACTGGGACACGGACGCACTCTTCTGCTCCGCTACTGAGTGGCGGTTCTCTACCGCCACTTCGTTTCTCTTCTCAAACGAAACTCCAGACACGCTGGAATGGTGTTGGGAAAATGATGGCCTGGATTTCTATAGAGAAAAGTTTACTCCAGTTTGATCCACTGAGAATCCAAGGGCGAAAATCAAGATAAAGCCTAACTGGCCATATTTAGGCATCTCACGCAGTTTTATAAGTAGAACAACCACTGCGGCAACAGCAAAAACGGACTGGTAAATACACGGAAGCTGAACCCAGCGGGGATGATACTGTGTGATGCAGAAGTAAACCACCCAGATGATATTTTCTTTCAGCCATCCTGGCTAAGGAACGTGAGTTAAATCTGCTCTGTCCAAAAGACTGTTCTATACATCTGTGTCTCTTTTGCTGTCTCGCATACAGGGTTATCATTACCATCTTTCTAAAGAAAAAAAAAAAACAACTGCTCTGTCACCCGTGCTGGAAACACTAGGGGATTCTTCTCTGATGCTCACCATGAAGACAGGGCAGAGCCCGGAGAGGGTAAACTCAGAAACGCGGGGACCTCCTGGAGTCTAAATGCTCAGCCTCGTCCACACGGAGCCTCTAGCTGCGCGTTAATCACAGCTCAGCCTCCCTGCCCTGGCGCTGGCTCCCATAGAGGGTTCTGGGGTGGGTTTCTGCTCCGGTAAATTGTGATTCCCTCTGCCTCTGTGTCTCTGCAATTTTGGGAGCAGTGGTTTGCCCTGTGACCTCATTTTTCTGATGGATCTAAGAGGAGTTGTTGGCTTTTCAATTTGTTCAGCTTTCTATTTGCTGTTAGAATGGAGTGGCAACTCCTCAATCCCTTCCATGCTGGACTACAAACCATAAATTTATGACATCTGTCTTTGTGAAGAATCAATAGCGGAGTTTTTATGATACAAATAATATCAAAATTTCTAGTTAGGATTTTTTTTTAATACAACAAGAGATTATTCCTCATTGTGCATATATAGAAGTAATTATGTGTATTATTTATATTTGTTTAAAAAACATTTCTTTAAGTCAGGTGAGCCTAGCAGCAGTCAGTTTTATAATGGAAGTGGATGACCTTGAACTGTGTTGGGTCGGGTGCAGAAGGAACAAGGAAGTCAGAGAAAGTGTCGCAGACCGTCTCGCCCACCAGTGCTGCTCAGCGGTTCTCATTTGGCTTGTTGGCATGGCTCAGCTGGTGCCCCTCTGACCAGCAGGAGGAGGAGGGAAGCATAACCAGCGCTTATGATATATATGGTGGCAAATGAAAAACAGAATGCTGCTGCTACATGGCCCCAGCCACGGAAAGATGTGGGTGAGGGGAGGTGTTTCCCAGAGGCAGGGCTCTGGGCAGGGCAGCTGCCTGGCCAAGGGAGGTAGTTGGATAGAGACACATCCTCCAACTCAGAGGTACTTTCAGCGGGCATACTGGTTGGTTGGTCAGTGGTCCGGATGCACCTGGACTGGAATACCACAGACAGAGAACGCTGGGGGAGAGGCATGAGGGGTGACTCAGCTCAGTCTTCCTCTATCGGGTCAAGGAAGGCATTTGTCCCTGCTCTTAGTCTTGGCAGCTGAAAACACTTAGTTTCCTCCTTTGCCAGAGAACTGCCCCCTGCCAAAAGGTTGCTTTGCCTTTGCCTCAGAGGTATACACTCTCCCTGTTCCCCATGGGGAAATCTAAAACCAATGACTAATTTACACAGAAGTAAGTCAACTCCCTTGACTAAAGGGGGGAGCAGAGTGGAGTGCAAGTTACGCTCCAGAGATCCCCGTGGGGTCGGAGTGCTGGTAGATGCCACCTGAGAACATGTGCTTCTTCAGTTTGATTCTCTGCCATGTCTTGCTTCTCTCATCCTGTTTCTCTTGAGAGCACTCCCTCAGTGAGTCACACACGCACAAGTACTTACCTAGGACTCTGATCCTTAACTGAGCCAGAGAGAGAATCAAGCATGATACCAAGAACTCTGGTTTGGGCAGCTGGGAGACCGTGTCAAATGACAAAATGACAAAGACTGGGAGAACAGATGTGGAATGAAGTAGAAATCAGAGCTTAGATTTGTCACATGTCACCTTCTATATGCATCTGGATTGTCAAATGGTTTGATATATGGCTCTAAAGTTAGGAAGGTATTCAGGCTATAGGTATAAAACTGGAAATCACTGACATATAAATGCTATTCAGAGACAGTCTTTTTGCAAAATTTATATAAAGAGGAGAGAAATTTCATCATGTAAAAGTTAGAAGTTAGGTGAAGGAGTCAGAAAGGTAGAAGAAAGCCAGAAGGGCATGTTGTCTTACAAGTCACGTGAAGACTACTATGTGAAAAAGGACATCTGGAACTGTCATACTGCCAACATGTTACATGTCACAGGTACTGAACACTGCACCCTGATGTTTGCAATACGGAGGTTTTTGAGGACCTTGAAAGAGAAATGCTACCGAAGTGACAGGAGATAGAAGTGAGGCTGGAGGAGGCTAAAGTGTGTATAAGGGTGAGCATGGGGGACGCATGCTGGCCAACAGCTCTTTGGGTAAGCTAGCTGCAGAGAGTGGCAGAGGAAAGGGGCTATCATTAGGACAGTTGGTGTGGTCAGGTAAGGCAATTTTTTAGGAAAGAAAATACTGCTTTAAGAATAACTATTAGCCATAAGTTCCCTATTATATTCTTGACATATAATAACAGTTAATCCTCAGAACAACACTTTAAGGTACCTTGTTATTATCCAGTTACAAGTGAGGGGGTTTAGTCATTTAGTTAATTGTGAATCCAGGTCTGAAGCTGAGCAGTCTGAACCCATGCTCTAATCACCATGTTATTCTCAAATATTAGACAATATTTATATATTTGATGGGGATGACCTCATAGAAAGGGAGAGACTGATAATGAAAGAAATATACAGATGATCAAAAAGACAACTGCCTATAGGAATGTAGGAGATGGGCCATAGACTACATCCTGTAGAGAGTTTTATAATAGGCCGAGGACTTGTTCACAGTTTTAATGAGAACAAAGGAAATAGGTGAATATACATACAGAGGTTGTAGTTTGCGGATGGGAAGATGAGGGTCCGAGGAATTTTCTGAGATCATAATCTAAGACTGAAGGTCAGAGGAGGATGGATAGAGGTTTCATGAAAATAAGAGGATACAGGAGAAGGTTTTAATGAGCTATCTCAAAGGATAGGAAATATTGCACACTTTCCAAATAGTACTAAGAACAAACTTGAAGTGAATGAATTTAGAATAAAACCAGCCTGCCTAACTGTGCCGTTTTCTCCAGCTGTATTTAACTACTGACACAGAGAAGGTTGGCAGTTGACTGTTTCCAGAGCTGGGAGACTGATAAGCTAGCACTATGGAGGGAGAGGTAACCCAAGGTCAGGGGCAGCGAGGAGCCACCTGCGCCCGAGGCCAGGGGCAGTGGCCTGGAGGAATAACCCCATGCCCGAGGCCAGGGGCGTCGGCCAGGAGGAGCAACCCCACGTCCAAGGACTGGTGCTGCCCAGGCACAGGAGGGCCTAGAGGAGCCATCCCACGTTGAAGGTCAGGAAGAGCGGTGGTGAGGAGATACCCATCATCCAAGGTAAGGAGCAGCGACTGCACTTTGCTGGAGCAGGCGTGAAGAGATTCCCCATGCCCAAGATAAGAGAAACCCAAGTAAGATGGTAGGTGTTGCAAGAGGGCATCAGAGGGCAGACACACTGAAACCATACTCACAGAAAACTAGTCAATCTAATCACACTAGGACCACAGCCTTGTCTAACTCAATGAAACTAAGCTATGTCCACGGGGCAACCCAAGAAGGGCGGGTCATGGTGGAGAGGTCTGATAGAATGTGGTCCACTGGAGAAGGGAATGGCAAACCACTTCAGTATTCTTGCCTTGAGAACCCCATGAACAGTATGAAAAGGCAAAAGATATGATATTGAAAGAGGAACTCCCCAGGTCAGTAGGTGCCCAATATGCTATTGGAGATCAGTGGAGAAATAACTCCAGAAAGAATGAAGGGATGGAGCCAAAGCAAAAACAATACCCAGCTGTGGACGTGACTGGAGATAGAAGCAAGGTCCAATACTGTAAAGAGCAATATTGCATAGGAACCTGGAATGTCAGGTCCATGAATCAAGGCAAATTGGAAGTGGTCAAACAAGAGATGGCAAGAGTGAACGTCGACATTCTAGGAATCAGCAAACTAAAATGGACTGGAATGGGTGAATTTAACTCAGATGACCATTACATCTACTACTGTGGGCAGGAATCCGTCAGAAGAAATGGAGTAGCCATCATGGTCAACAAAAGAGTCCGAAATGCAGTACTTGGATGCAATCTCAAAAACGACAGAATGATCTCTGTTCATTTCCAGGGCAAACCATTCGATATCACAGTAATCCAAGTCTATGCCCCAACCAGTAATTCTGAAGAAGCTGAAGTTGAACGGTTCTATGAAGACCTACAAGACCTTTTAGAACCAACACCCAAAAAAGACATCCTTTTCATTATAGGGGACTGGAATACAAAAGCAGGAAGTCAAGAAACACCTGGAGTAGCAGGCAAATTTGGCCTTGGAATGTGGAATGAAGCAGGGCAAAGACTAATAGAGTTTTGCCAAGAAAATGCACTGGTCATCGCAAACACCCTCTTCCAACAACACAAGAGAAGACTCTACACATGGACATCACCAGATGGTCAACACCGAAATCAGATTGATTATATTCTTTGCAGCCAAAGATGGAGAAGCTCTATACAGTCAAAAAAAACAAGACCAGGAGCTGACTGTAGCTCAGATCATGAACTCCTTATTACCAAATTCAGACTTAAATTGAAGAAAGTAGGGAAAACTGCTAGACCATTCAGGTATGACCGAAATCAAATCCCTTATGATTATACAGTGGAAGTGAGAAATAGATTTAAGGGCCTAGATTTGATAGATAGAGTGCCTGATGAACTATGGAAGGAGGTTTGTGACATTGTACAGGAGACAGGGATCAAGACCATCCCCATGGAAAAGAAATGCAAAAAAGCAAAATGGCTGTCTGGGGAGGCCTTACAAATAGCTGTGAAAAGAAGAGAAGCAAAAAGCAAAGGAGAAAAAGAAAGATATAAGCATCTGAATGCAGAGTTCCAAAGAATAGCAAGAAGAGATAAGAAAGCCTTCTTTAGCGATCAATGCAAAGAAATAGAGGAAAACAACAGAATGGAAAAGACTAGAGAATTCTTCAAGAAAATTAGAGATATCAAGGGAACATTTCATGCAAAGATGGGCTCGATAAAGGACAGAAATGGTATGGACTTAACAGAAGCAGAAGATATTAAGAAGAGGTGGCAAGAACACACAGAAGAACTATACAAAAAAGATCTTCATGACCCAGATAATCATGATGGTATGATCACTCATCTAGAGCCAGACATCCTGGAATGTGAAGTCAAGTGCACCTTAGAAAGCATCACTATGAACAAAGCTAGTGGAGGGGATGGAATTCCAGTTGAGCTATTTCAAATCCTGAAAGATGATGCTGTGAAAGTGCTGCACTCAATATGCCAGCAAATTTGAAAAACTCAGCAGTGGCCACAGGACTGGAAAAGGTCAGTTTTCATTCCAATCCCAAAGAAAGGCATTGCCAAAGAATGCTCAAACTACTGCACAATTGCACTCATCTCACACGCTAGTAAAGTAATGCTCAAAATTCTCCAAGCCAGGCCTCAGCAATACACGAACCGTTAACTTCCAGATGTTCACGCTGGTTTTAGAAATGGCAGAGGAACAAGAGATCAAATTGCCAACATCCAGTGGATCATCAAAAAAGCAAGAGAGTTCCAGAAAAACATCTATTTCTGCTTTATTGACCATGCCAAACAACACGAAGTTACTAATGATTACACATATTTTACAGTTGGGAATGCAGAGGTTTAGAGAATGTTAAGTAACTCAGTTTGATTCTCTGTAAAGATCGTCCAGATTTGAAAGTGTTCTGTTTCCAAGACATTTTAAAGCTAGCAATCCAGGACTTTCCTGGTGGCACAGCGGATAGGAATCCACCTTGCAGTGCAGGGGACACCGATTCCATCCCTGACCCAGGAAGAGTCCACATGTTGCCGAGGAGCTGCTCCCCAGACCACAGCTGCTGAGCTGGCACTCTAGAGCCCGTGAGCAACAACTAATGAGCCCATGTGCTACAGCTGCTGGAGCCCGGGCACTCTCGGGCCATGAGCCACAGCTGCTGAGCCAGTGCCTTGCCTAATGAAGCCCGTGTGCCTAGAGCCTGTGCTGCGAACAAGGGAAGCCGCCATGCACCGTGAAGAACAGCCCCCGCTCATCACAACCAGAGGAGAGCCCGACAGCAGCAGAGACCCAGCATCAGCAACACCAGTAAATGTATATAGATATATATATTTTTTTATTTTTTTAAACTACTAACCCAGAAAATATAAGTGCTGTAAGAAAAAAGGTGTTTCTACTACATTCAGTAAGAATCCATATTATTCATGATGTTATTAATATTTCTAATTAATAATATCTAGCCATGCTAGTAGAGAAGGCAATGGCACCCCACTCCAGTACTCTTGCCTGGAAAACCCCATGGGTGGAGAAGCCTGGTGGGCTGCAGTCCATGGAATTGCTAAGAGTTGGACACGACTGAGTGTCTTCAATTTCACTTTTCACTTTCATACACTGGAGAAGGAAATGGCAACCCACTCCAGTGTTCTTGCCTGGAGAATCCCAGGGATGGGGGAGCCTGGTGGGCTGCCATCTATGGGGTCGCATGGAGTCGGACACGACTGAAGCAACTTAGCAGCAGCAGCAGCAGCAGCCATGCTAGTATGATGATACTCATATTGATAATCTAAGGTCTATGTTACTCATGGTCAATGTTATCATTATTTAATAATGCCAGTGAAAAGCATAGTTGCAAATTCTTAGGCATTGCTTCCATCTATAGCTGGGATATGTATTTTGTTCCCCCTGAATCTGGAGGCTCTGATACATTTATAACCAACAGAATGCAGTAAATGGTACTGTGTGACTTCTGAAGCTATACGTGTGTACTCCTTTTCTATTGTTGCTGGAACAAACTATCATAAACTTGAGGGCTTAAGACAATATGAATTTCTTATTGATATCTTATAGGAGGTCAGAAATCCAAAACTAAATTCACTGGACTGAGGTTGGTACATTTTCTCTGAAACTTCTAGGGGAGAATGTTTCCTTGCCTTTTCTAGCTTCTAAAGTCATCTATATTCCTTGGCTCAGGGTCTGTTTTTCCATGTTCAAAGCACTTCACTCCAGCCTCTCCCTCCATCATCTCATCCCCTTTATCCACCTTTGATCTCTGGCCTCCCTCATGAAAACCTTTGTGATGGCATTCAGAACCTACTTAGATAATCAAGGTAATCTCCCCGTATCAAAATTCTTCAGTAATCACATATGCAGATTTCCTTTTTCCTTTCTAAAGTAATGTCATCATAGGTTATGGGGATTAGGGATGCAAAAGTCTTTCTGGGGCGATTCAGTTAGAAAAGGTCATGCAGATTCCACACGGTTTTCTCAACACTCTTATGTAAGAGGTAAGCCCATCAAGCTTGACTAGTCACCTATGGGTGCTCCAGACAACAGTCTAGCTGAGTTCTGAGCTGACCGCCAGTACCCACTACCAGCTAGGTGAAGAAGGAACCCTGCATGTTCTGCCCAACTAAACTTTCAGCGGACTCATCCTCAGGCAACATCCGGCTGCCACTGTGTGTTCTTAACATTAGATGAGTTAATACAAACAATGTGCTTTGAATGTGACATGGATTTTAAAGCCAGTTCATAAAAGATGGCACAGCTGCTTCTGCCCGCTTCCCTTTTTACTCTCACAATGGAACTCACCTGTCTTCTTGTAAAGAAGCCCAAACAAACCCACATGGAGAGACCACACGGCAAGGCCACGTGAGGGCCTTTGACACGGGGGCTGCCAGCGACACGTGGGAAGGAGTGCCAGCTGACAATCTGCAGTATCCACATGACGGGAGTGAAGACACTTCCACACGGATCCAGCCATCAAGTCACCCCAACCTTCACGTCTCTCCCGCTGAGCCTCAGAGCAGAGACAAGTCAGCCTCAATGTGTCCTGTCTAGATGGGCTGCCCATGGAATCTGTGAGCCACTCAGTTGGGAGGCTGTTTGTTTGCTTTTCTTCCACACAGCAATAGTTATTACATGAAAAATAAACTCAGGAAGTTAAAGCATTTTTTAAATCAACTTTCCCAAACCACGTAAGAGAATGATTAAAAACAGTAGGGGAATAAAATGCCATATTACCTAATACCTTTGTAAATATAATACCCACTTATTTTCCCATTGCATATTATAATGTTGAATGTTTACACCTTGAATACTATAAAAACTGTAAGTGTGCATACAGATTTTGCAGTGAATATTTTATGGTCACTATTTGTATGCAAGAACAATTACATTTATGGCCTAAGTCTGAACATTGCGAGAACGCAGAAGTTGTGTGTTTCCTTTTGTCTATGTCTCACACAGACCACAAGTCACATTCATCTCAAACAGAAGTTGCATCGCTTATTAACATCCTGTTGGGATTTTTAAACATTAAGAATGCTTAGGGGTAGAGCACTGTCACTGTTCAAATTTTCTCTCCCCTTTTGAACAACACTCTAAACCTTGTTTCTCTGAGTATTATCTTTAAAAGAAATTTAACAGGTTTTCTTTTGAACTTTAGGAGAAAAAACAAAAATCCTAATGGTCTGCTCCTGATGTTTCTTCTTTTATATCCCTCAGGCCACTCCTAAAAGTCTCCAAATAACTTTGGAAGAAACAGTCTCTTGTTAGAATATATTAATGTTATTGATATCAATAGCATGTCAAAAATGTTATATAAAAGATAATAACATTTTTTTGCAGAGATTAGCTTCTCTCAGCCATAAGAGGAAAAAACTGTTGTGGTAACACTAATACACACTGACATGAATGGTGTTAGGCTTATGTCATTTGATGTACTCAGATGTACTTGCAAAGTATTTGCTAACCTGTCATTATCAGTCTTGTGATTTAATCATTCAAAACGCAATGTTATGTGCCCCCTAGTGTTAATAAGGACAATCTAATGTCATTTGTATTATATAATATTGTCTATCGTGTCTCTGTGTATTTAAAATCAATACTGAGCATAGGTACAAGAGTAACATGGAAAATCAAAGTCGGAAAATAAGTAAAAATGTATTATTTGTCAGAAAGGAATAAAGTATCAGCTCAGCATTTTTAAGTACAGAAATAGTTTATTTTGCCATGACTCTCTAAACCACAGCATTATACCTTTTCAGTATTTCAAATATATTTTAAACAAATTTACTCTTAACAGTGAAGAAAAGAGAGAGAAAGGGGACTTTAGAGCTTTACATGTCTCAGTAAAGGAGCACAACTGAAGTTGGCTTCATAGCTAGAAATGTAGGTAATAAGAGATCACCAATGCAAGTGGCATATATGTGGACAGAAAGTGTATGATGACTTTGGATACAGTCTTTCTCTTGGCTAAATACAATGCTTCTTGTTAGAGAATGACAGGAAAGTGTATCTTCAAGACACAATTTGCTGAGGATTCTTAGTGTCTACTCAATAGACATTTAACTAGAAACATTTAATTAGAAAATAACAAATTACACACATGTATGCATGATTGCATATATTGTGAATCAATACTATTGTTTTGGAGAGGGCAATGGCACCCACTCCAGTACTCTTGCCTGGAAAATCCCATGGACGGAGGAGCCTGGTGGGCTGCAGTCCATGGGGTTGCTAAGAGTCAAACGTGACTGAGTGACTTCTCTTTCACTTTTCACTTTCATACATTGGAGAAGGAAATGGCAGCCCACTCCAGTGTTCTTGCCTGGAGAATCCCAGGGACGGGGCAGCCTGATGGGCTGCCGTCTATGGGGTCGCACAGAGTCAGACACGACTGAAGTGACTTAGCAGCAGCAGCAGCAGACTATTGTTTTAGTCAGCTTAGGCTGCCGTAGTAAACTCCCATAGGCTGGGTGGATTAAAAGAGCAAGCATTTGTTTCTCACAGTTGTGGATACTGGCAGTCTGGGGTGAGGACGCCACCACAGGTTCTGTTGAGATCCTGCCTGAGATGGCTGCCTCTCTGCCTGTCCTCACAGTGAGAGAGGCAGCGGGCGGGCCCTGGTCTCTATGTCTCCATGTAAAGACACGGATGCTATCACGGAGTCCCCATCCTTATGAGTGTACCTAAACTAATCACCCCTCACAGGTCCCACCCCCAAACGCCACCTCACTGAGGGGTAAGGCTTCAACATATGAACTTTGAGAGAAAACATATATGTAGCCCCTAACACAGCTGAACAACACTCTCACAATAACTATGTCTTACCTATTAAAAATGAATTTAACAGCTGATCCATCCATCTCTCCATCTATTTTAATTTACACATCCAGTATCTATTTTGGGCTAGGCATCAACCCTGAACTCTAGTGTTTCTCTTACAGAAAACAGGATGCAGAGCATTTTTTTTTTTTTTTAACAGTATTAAAGCCATGATTGGGGATGAAAGGGAGCACTTTTTGCTTTCTGGTTTTGGGTTATTTTTAAATACCAAACGTTATGTAATCTTCTCTATGGCGGAGGTTAGCACTGTACTTCCACTGTTTTCAGAGACCACAGAGGGGAGCACAGTTACCTAATTATTCACATGCTGCCTGTAGGTGATACTTGGAAAAAAACTAATAGCCTGGGATTTGGCCTCTCTGATGTCTGGCCCTGTCTCCAGACCCTCCCACCTCCAAGTCACACACCACCTCTATTTGGTAGCTTTGGGTCAGAGCATGACTCACCAGTCTTTGGAGTCATATTGTTGCTGAAGGAAATGGCAGAGTGGTTAGAAAAATCTGTCAAAGTTTCCATGACTTCACTGGAAGGTTCTAGTGAATCTGATCCACTAAGGGGATTGACACTTACTGGTAAACAGAGTGAGCTGATGGGGGTTTTTCAGATACTGACACTGTTCCTTTATTACCAGGCCTTCCTTGGCTAAGTTTACAATCCATTGTCCAAATTTCACTCTCTTTTACCCTCTAGTCACTACAGTAGAAACCATCTGTTAATTTATTATCAACCACTAGTGAGTATCAGAGCTGAGCTGAAAACCTTATTTCTCTATTAGAGACTAGCAACTAATGGCCGTTGTTCCTTAACAACTTTCACGATCAGTTAAAAAACAAGGGAAACTAACAAGATATTAGGCAAAAACTCCTCTTTTAAACTTTTTAAACTTTAAAGAACACTTGACTGTTGCCTTCAAACTGTGGTGCTGGAGAAGACTCTTGAGAGTCCCTGGGACTGCAAGGAGATCCAACCAGTCAATCCTAGAGGAAATCAACCCTGAATGTTCATTGGAAGGACTGATGCTGAAGTTGAAGCTCCAACGCTTTGGCCAGCCAATGCAAAGAGCTGACTCATTGGAAAAGACTCTGTGCTGGGAAAGATTGAGGGCAGGAGGAGAAGGGGACGACAGAGGATGAGATGGCTGGTTAGATGGCATCACCAAGTCAATGGACATGAGTTTCAGCAAACTCAGGGAGATAGTGAAGGAGAGGGAAGCCTGCTGCACTGCACTTCATGGGATCACAAAGAGTCAGACAAGACTTAGCGACTGAACAACAACAATCTTCGCTATTTTACTATGAGTTCTTAGGTAATGTCTTTATAATATAAAGGATATTTTTTAAATGTTTCTGAGCGGAGGGAAAATACTTCAGAATTTATATCAATCCAATAAAATTTCAAATTATTCAACTAATGATTATAATACAATAATTTTAATGATGATAACATTTAAAGAGTACCTCATATAGATAGCCCTGTTGCTGGGAACCCCACATGCATTATCTCCTGAGTGAAAATTGCAGCACTTGTAGATTTTATAATAAATCTTGTATGTATGTGTGATTGTTTTCATAACAGTATGATAGATCATGTATCTTTAAGTGTACAAGAGCCACTTATGTATTTTTCCATATATAAAAATATGTTTACGTTTTGGAAATAATTGTGAAGTGAGCATTCGTGTAATTACTACCCATGGGGCTTCCTTGGTGGTCCATTGCCTAAGATCCTGTGCTCCCAGTGCAGGGGGCTTGGGTTCAATCTCTGGTCAGGGACTAGATTCCACACGCCACAACTAAGAGTCTGTGTGCTGTAACTAGAAGAATCTGCATGTCACAATGAAGATCCCATGCACCCCACCTAAGACCTGGCAAAGCCAAGTAAATAGGGACATAGAAAACTTACTATACAGAACAGGACAGAGAACAGTGCCACTGCCATGTTGCTGAAAATGGCATTATTTCATTCTTTTTTAACCAGTCCATTCTGAAGGAGATCAGCCCTGGGATTTCTTTGGAAGGAATGATGTTAAAGGTGAAACTCCAGTACTTTGGCCACCTCATGTGAAGAGTTGACTCATTGGAAAAGACTCTGATGCTGGGAGGGATTGGGGGCAGGAGGAGAAGGGGACGACCGAGGATGAGATGGCTGGATGGCATCACTGACTCGATGGATGTGAGTCTGAGTGAACTCCGGGAGATGGTGATGGACAGGGAGGCCTGGTGTGCTGCGATTCATGGGGTTGCAAAGAGTCGGACACGACTGAGTGACTGAACTGAACTGAACTGAAGACTCTACTGCATATCTACCACATCTTCTTTATCAGTTTGTCTGTGGATGGACATTTAGGTTGCTTCCATGTCTTGGCTGTTGTAATTATCCTTTGCTTTTTAAAAACCAAAATGAATGTATCTATACATACATTTCCCCATATTTGTCCATTTTTGAACTTTATACTGATATATGATGAGTTTTCTTTATCTTCTCTGTTCTCAACATCAAGTTTGGGAGATAGATCCATATTATGGCATGTATCTGAAGTTTATTTATTTATTGTAAGTTCCACAATTTACTACGCATATGACTGTTAATGAAATTTGAGTTTCTTCTAGCCTGGGTTCTTGAAAACTAATGCTATGAACTGTTAGCAGCTTTGAGCAGACACCTGGGGAAGCAAATGTATTTGTCCAGAGTCGTGGTTTTCAAATTTTATCATCAGAACCACTTAGATTATTTAAGTGTAAACTGATGGGCCCTTTTCCTAAGAATTCTGATTCTGGAATAGGGCCTGACCTGAGAATGTGCATTTCTAACAAGTTCCCAGGTCATGTTGATGCTGTGGATCTGGAGGTCATACTAGATGTCTACTAGGTTGTATGAATAACAAAGACTAGAATTGCTCAGTCAGAGTATAGAAGTATATTCAACCTTATAAAATTATCCCAAACAGGAACAAGATACCATGTTCTAGGATTCAGTTCAGTTCAGTAGCTCAGTCATGTCCAACTCTTTGCGACCCCATGAATTGCAGCACACCAGGCCTCCCTGTCCTTCACCAATTCCCGGAGTTCACTCAGACTCACTTCCATCGAGTCAGTGATGCCATCCAGCCATCTCATCCTCTGTTGTCCCCTTCTCCTCCTGCCCCCAACCCTCCTAGCATCAGAGTCTTTTCCAATGAGTCAACACTTTGCATGAGGTGGCCAAAGTATTGGAGTTTCAGCTGTAGCATCATTCCTTCCAATGAACACCCAGAACTGATCTCCTTTAGGATGGACAAGTTGGATCTCCTTACATTCCAAGGGACTCTCAAGAGTCTTCTCCAGTACCACAGTTCAAAAGCATCAATTCTTCAGCTATCAGCTTTCTTCACAGTCCAACTCTCACATCCATACATGACCACTGGAAAAACCATAGCCTTGACTAGATGGACCTTTGTTGGCAAAGTAATGTCTCTGCTTTTGAATATACTATCTAGGTTGGTCATAACTTTCCTTCCAAGGAGTAAGCGTCTTTTAATTTCATGGCTGCAGTCACCATCTGCAGTGATTTTGGAGCCCCCCAAAATCAAGTCTGACACTGTTTCCACTGTTTCCCCATCTATTTCCCATGAAGTGATGGGACCAGGTGCCATGATCTTCGTTTTCTGAATGTTTGAGCTTTAAGCCAACTTTTTCACTCTCCTCTTTCACTTTCATCAAGAGGCTTTTTAGTTCCTCTTCACTTTCTGCCATAAGGGTAGTGTCATCTGCATATCTGAGGTTATTAATATTTCTCCTGGCAATCTTAATTCCAGCTTGTGCTTCTTCCAGCCCAGAGTTTCTCATGACGTACTCTGCATATAAGTCAAATAAGCAGGGTGACAATATATAGCCTTGACGTACTCCTTTTCCTATTTGGAACCAGTCTGTTGTTCCATGTCCAGTTCTAACTGTTGCTTCCTGACCTGCATATAGGTTTCTCAAGAGGCAGGTCAGGTGGTCTGGTATTCCCATCTCTCTCAGAATTTTCCACAGTTTATTGTGATCTACACAGTCAAAGGCTTTGGCATAGTCAATAAAGCAGAAATAGATGTTTTTCTGGAATTCTCTTGCTTTTTCCATGATCCAGCAGATGTTGGCAATTTGATCTCTGGTTCCTCTGCCTTTTCTAAAACCAGCTTGAACATCTGGAAGTTCATGGTTCATGTTCTGCTGAATTCTGGCTTGGATAATTTTGAGCATTAATTTAGTAGCATGTGAGATGAGTGCAATTGTGTGGTAGTTTGAGCATTCTTTGGCATTGCCTTTCTTTGGAATTGGAATGAAAACTGACCTTTTCCAGTCCTGTGGCCACTGTGAGTTTTCCAAATTTGCTGGCATATTGAGTGCAGCACTTTCATAGCATCAACTTTAAGGATTTGAAATAGCTCAACTGGAATTCCATCACCTCCACTAGCTTTGTTCGTAGTGATGCTTTCTAAGGCCCACTTGACTTCACATTCCAGGATGTCTGGCTCTCGGTGAGTGATTACACCATCATGAATATCTTGGTCATGAAGATCTTTTTTGTACAGTTCTTCTGTGTATTCCTGCCACCTGTTCTTAGTATCTTATTCTTCTGTTAGGTCCAAACCATTTCTGTCCTTTATCGAGCCCATCTTTGCATGAAGTGTTCCCTTGGTATCTCTAATTTTCTTGAAGAATTCTCTAGTCTTTCCCATTCTGTTGTTTTCCTCTATTTCTTTACATTGGTCACTGAGAAAGGCTTTCTTATCTCTCCTTGCTATTCTTTGGAACTCTGCATTCAGATGCTTATATCTTTCCTTTTCTCCTTTGCTTTTCGTTTCTCTTCTTTTCACAGCTATTTGTAAGGCCTCTTCAGACAGCCATTTTGCTTTTTTGCATTTCTTTTCCATGGGGATGGTCTTGATCCCTGTCTCCTGTACAATGTAACAAACCTCCTTCCATAGTTCATCAGGCACTCTCTCTATCAGATCTCGTCCCTTAAATCTATTTCTCACTGCCACTGTATCATAAGGAATTTTATTCAGGTCATACTTGAATGGTCTAGTGGTTTTCCCTACTTTCTTCAATTTAATTCTGAATTTGGTAATAAGAAGTTCATGATCTGAGCCACAGTCAGCTCCTAGTCTTGTTTTGGTTGATTGTATACAGCTTCTCCATCTTTGGCTGCAAAGAATATAATCAATCTGATTTTGGTGTTGACCATCTGGTGATGTCCATGTGTAGAGTCTTCTCTTGTGTTGTTGGAAGAGGGTGTTTGCTATGACCAGTGCATTTTCTTGGCAAAACTAGTCTTTGCCCTGCTTCATTCCGCATTCCAAGGCCAAATTTGCCTGTTACTCCAGGTGTTTCTTGACTTTCTACTTTAGCATTCCAGTCCCCTATAATGAAAAAGACATCTTTTTGGGTATTAGTTCTAAAAGGTCCTCTAGGTCTTCATAAGAACGATTCAACTTCAGCTTCTTCAGTGTTACTGGTTGGGGCATAGGCTTGGATTACCATGGTATTGAATGGTTTGCTTTGAAAACGAACAGAGATCATTCTGTCATTTTTGAGATTGCATCCAAGTACTGCATTTCGGACTCTTTTGTGACTATGGTGGCTACTCTGTTTCTTCTAAGGGATTCCTGCCTGCAGTAGTAGATATAATGGTCATCTGAGCTAAATTCACCCATTCCAGTCCATTTTAGTTCACCCTAGAATGTTGACTCTTGTTTGACCACTTCCAATTTGCCTTGATTCATGGACCTGACATTCCAGGTTCCTATACAATATTGCTCTTTACAGCATCGGACCTTGATTCTATCACCAATCAAATCCACAACTGGGTATTTGTTTTGCTTTAGGTCCATCCCTTCATTTTTCTGGAGTTATTTCTCCACTGATCTCCAGTAGCATATTGGGCACCTACTGACCTGGGGAGTTCCTCTTTCAGTATCCTATCATTTTGCCTTTTCATACTGTTCATGGGGTTCTCAAGGCAAGAATACTGAAGTGGTTTGCCAGTCCCTTCTCCAGTGGACCACATTCTGTCAGACCTCTCCACCATGACCTGCCCATCTTGGGTGGCCCCACAAGGCATGGCTTAGTTTCACTGAGTTAGACAAGGCTGTGGTATGTGTGATCAATTGGTTAGTTTTCTGTGAGTATGATTTCAGTGTGTCTGCCCTCTGATGCCCTCTCGCAACACCTACCGTCTTACTTGGGCTTCTCTTACCTTGGATGATGGGTATCTCCTCAGGGCTGCCTCTCCTGACCTTGAACGTGGAGTAGCTCCTCTCGGCCATCCTGCTCCCTTGCAGCCTCTGCTCCTTGGACGTGGGGTAGCTCTTCCTGGCCACCACCCCTGACCTTGGGCGTCGGTAGCTCCTCCCAGCCAACCACCCCTGACCTCGGGTGTGGGGGAGCTCCTCTTGGCCATGCTTCTGCGTGGTCTGTTGCAGCCAGCTCTCATCTCATGCTAGTAAATTAACACTCAAAATTCTCCAAACCAGGCTTCAATAGTATGTGAACTGTGAACTTCCAGATGTTCAAGCTGGATTTAGAAAAGTCAGAGAAACCTATGTGCAGGACAGGAAGCAACAGCTAGAACTGGACATGGAACAACAGACGGTTCCAAATAGGAAAAGGAGTACGTCAGGGCTGTATATTGTCACCCTGCTTATTTAACATATATTCAGAGTACATCATGAGAAACGCTGGGCTTGATGAAGCACAAGCTGGAATCAAGATTGCCAGGAGAAATATCAATAACCTCAGATATGCAAATGACACCACCCTTATGGCAAAAAGCAAAGAACTAAAGAGCCTCTTGATGAAAGTGAAAGAGGAGAGTGAAAAAGTTGGCTTAAAGCTAAACGTTCAGAAAACGAAGATCATGGCATCTGGTCCCATCACTTCATGGAAAATAGATAGGAAAACAATGGAAACAGTGACAGACTTTATCTTTTTGGGTTCCAAAATCACTGCAGATGGTGACTGCAGCCATGAAATTAAAAGATGCTTGCTCCTTGGTAGAAAAGGTATGACCAAACTAGACAGCATATTATGAAGCAGAGACATTACTTTGCCAACAACTGTCCATCTAGTCAAGGGTATGGTTTTTCCAGTAGTCCTGTATGGATGTGAGAGTTGGACTATACATAAAGCTGAGCATCGAAGAATTGATGCTTTTGAACTGTGGTGTTGGAGAATACTCTTGAGAGTCCCTTGAACTGCAAGGAGATCCAACCTGTCCTGAATATTCATTGGAAGGACTGATGCTGAAATTGAAACTCTAATACTTTGGCTACCTGATGCAAAGAACTGATTGATTTTAAAAGACCCTGATGCTGGAAAAGATGGAAGGCCAGAGGAGAAGGGGACGACATAGGATGAGATGGTTGGATGACATCACCAACTCAATGGACATGAGTTTGAGTAAACTCTGGGAGTTGGTGATGGATGGGGAAACCTGGTGTGCTGCAGTTAATGGGGTCTCAAAGAGTCAGACATGACTGAGCAACTAAACGGAACTGAATCTATAGCCTGGAGATCTTGGGGGATAAATGCAGGTTCCTATTCTGTTAGTCTGGATTGGGATTAAATTCTGCATTTTCAGTGAGTTTCCAGAATATAGTGATAATGCTGGTCTATAGACCACTCTTTGAATAGTATTCTTACAACCAGCATTCTTAGCTCATGATGTTTCTAATTAAGTGACATTTACTCTTTTCCCTAATAGGCAGTAGCTAAGTCTTGAAGGAACTACATAAATAAAAAGCCTCTTTTAAAGTCTCCTATATTTTAATAATATCCAGGTTATACATTCCCACATTAAGATGAGCAAAGAAATAAATCCTTAGCAGTCTTGACCTTTGCTCCCTGTCTAAAAGCCAAAAGTAAAGAACATGAATTCTCCTAGACAGGCCAAGGTGTATGTGTCCACATGTGTTAGGTGCCTCTGACCTAGCAGCTGTCACTAAGTACATCCAGTGCTCAAGAAACAGCAAGGTAAGCGGCTGAACAGTCCACAAGGCTAAAAGTCAAGAGCAGATACAGAAATTGATGTAGAGTGATTTCTGCCACTGGAACTCAACTGGCTGTGTATTCCTCTTCTCTAATCAGAAGCAGCTTCCCTTCCAGCTGTACCGGATACTCTGTTTATTCACTTTGTATTTTAGTAGCAAGTGTCCTTTAGTGAAAACTTCATTTCCCAGCATATCTTCAGGGATCGCCATTAGACTGGTAACAGATCATCACCAGCTGTTGGCCATTATTTCCACTATGTAACTGCCTGATCTAAGGGATGTGTCATCTTTCACCAGCAGAGCAACACCTTGAACAAACTTGGTCAGCCTCAAGAGGAGCTGGAAGAATTGCAGCTGGGTGTAGACAATCAATATTAAAACAGCCCGAGGGCTTGTACTTCTAGGTGTAGTTTTTTATTCTTTACAAGATGGGGAAGATAAGTTTTTCCCCACATTTTTGTTTTTAGGAATCTGAAACAGGTTTGAGAATAATAACAACAAAGAAAACCAATGCCATTATTTCTGAAAGATTTAACACCCCCCTCATTTATTGGTTTTCCACTTTAACCATATCAGAGTTCTTAAGTGAAAAATTTATTGCTTCGGTACACTTATGATTAGTGTAAATTCACAAAGCAGAAATATAATCATGTTGTAAATATAGAACATGAGCTGTTAAACCAGCAAAAGTCTGCTTGGAGTCATAGACATTAAGGGTAACGTTTGGAATGTGACTGCAGATTAAATAGATATTTTATATAACATCTAAATAACTGCATTTGAGCCATTAATTCATATCCACTCACTTAAAGTGTATTCACTGAGTGTCCAGTGGTATGTCTGTTTCAGGTATGGAAGATATTCTTTGCATAGAGAAAACTGGTAGAATATCTGCCTTTATGTTTTATGAAGCTTTATGTTTTAACTGTTGGAGACAGATAAGCTATCAAGTAAAGTGTGTTCTATGTTGGTGGTCCTGTACACTTATTTTAAATAAAGTGAATTGTATTTCTGGAAAGTCACCTGTACCCAAATTTTAGAGTTATTTGAGAAAAATTTCAAAGGCATTATTTAGGATAATTTTAGATGATGGTGATAGTATATTGATTTTTGGTTAGAATAATATTAATGTAGTATAAGGTATATACAGTATATTGAGGAGATGTCCAAGGTACTGAGCTCATGACAAGTTCCATATGAGGCAGCCTTCAGAAGCTCCTTGTCAAACGGTGGAACTGCCTACGTTACTCAGCTTCATCCTCTTTCTGGGGTGGAAGCTTCTAGAAACATTACCCAAAACTTTATTTTTTAATTTATAAACTTACAAAAGCTCTTAATGAGCAGTATTTTTTTCTTTATATCTTGGTCATTGAAAATGGGATAATGTATTATTCTCTAAAAAGTTCTGCTTTCTGAAATTAAATTTCAACTTAAAGTAAGAAGACATTCAGAGTGAAATAAATCTAGGTTCAAATTCTGACTATGTTCTTTCCTCTACATAGTAAATATTTTATATTATGGTACATAATTTTGGAATCTTTAATTCGCCTGAAGTGTTTGGCCTCATTTGATTATAACTATATAAGATTATAGGGCTTCCCTGGTGGCTCAGAGGATAAAGAATCTGCCTGCAATGCAGGAGACCAGGGTTTGGTCACTGGGTTGGGAAGATCCCCTAGAGAAGGAAATGGCAACCCACTCCAGGATTCTTGCCTGGAGAATCCCATGGACAGAGGAGCCTGGTGGGCTACAGTCCAGGGCGTTGCAAAGAGTTGGACACGACTGAGTGACTTCACTTTCACTTCATATAATATTAATGCAGTTCATCAAAAATCCAGAACTGTCACTTACAAAGTAGTACTATTGATAACTTTGTAGGCATTTTTTTCAGTCAAGTTCTATATTTCCTAATTAGCTCTGTTATTAAAAGTAAAAGCTCTTTTAGGGCAAGAGTATAACATAAAAGGAGCTTCTATACTATGACCAAAATGTCTAATTTCAACTCAAGAAAAGCACTGGCATTTCTCATTAGAAGTATTTTTATTTTATGTTGTACAACTTCTCAGTGGTAGGACACATAAAAATATAGCTGAAATTTTACTCCAGCTTATAACTCATGCGAATAAATCTTGTTTGGAAAACCAGTAAAATGTATTTCCTCTCCCATTTTTGTAATTTAGCTCTATTTGAATAGTTTAAAGATACAAGAATGGGAACTCATGTACATCCATGGCGGATTCATGTCAATGTATGGCAAAACCAATACAGTTTTGTAAAGTAAAATAAAATAAAAATTAAAAAATGATCATAGAGAAAAAAAATAAATTTGGAAAAGCAGAATTTTAAAAGTTTTTCTCTGTCTTTAAATAATAAAGCTTTAGGCACTATTACCAAGAAGAACCAGGAAAACATTTGTTTTAGCACAGTTTATGATATATGGGGGGTGACCACAGGAAAGTAAGGGAAGTGAATGTTCCCAAGGCAGAAATTTCACGTGCACTTAGAGAAGGAACCTGCTGTGAACTGTCTGCTGATGGGAGAGGAGAAAAGGGCTTGGAAAATCAAGACCTACTTATTTAGTGTTTTGAACACCCCATTTCTTCAAAGTGAGGGGGTTTCAATACAATAATAGTAGGTCAACACTGCTTTTATAGACTTTATTTTTAAAAAATTGAAACTCAAGAAACTTTTATATAACTGACTTTTAACTCCCCCAATTTAAAATTCAACTTAATTTATTTTTATTAGCTGGAATCCTGGCTAGTTTCCACTTCCCGAGCCTTGTTATTCTAAGTTTATTTTTAAGACTAATTATCCTCACCTACATAAACTTCCTGGTTTTCAGAATATTTAATTGGCTGGTCAATTATCTCTGCTCTCCAGATGACAGTTACCTATCGTGCATCGTCAAAGCAATCCAAAATTCAGACCAGATGACATCTACTCAAGGGTACAGGAGGAACTGAGACATTAAATTGGGGCAGTAATAACCAACATGCGCAGCTCATCACTGCAAACAAGTGCCCAACCCGCGGGGTTGTGTACTGTCATCAGAACAGTACACTCTGCTGGAAGAGTTCCAGAAATAGCATAAGGAATTCTGCACAGAGCAGGTGGCAGAAGGGCACCCGAGGTAGGCTACATGACAATGACTTACTCTGGAAGTTGAAAAAATTATAGTTTGGCATAACCTGGATATGCAGGAATTCTTGGCAAATAAAAAGATTATTTACATTTATGTTCTCATCATTTAGAAGCTGATCTGGAACTTCACAAAGAAATTGCCTTTAAAGTGTAATTAACTGTCATACAAGATTTGCCTTTTTTAAATCACAAATTCAGAATTTCAGGATAATTTTTGCTTTTTCTATATAAAGGGAAATAATAGTAATTTTATAACTTAAAGGAAAGGATAAATTCTTCAGTATATATCTTTCTGAAAATAAAATGATTGGCAGCAGATATTCCTATACATTCAATCTGAATCATCTGAATAAAACAAAATCTCACATCCCTTTAGATTTCACAGGCTCAAGGAAATGTGAAATATTTGACATTTTCACCTTAGTGTTTTCACACATAAAGGAGACACCTTTCAAGGGTAAATAACAAATTTTCTTTTCCTGTTGAAAGCTAGTTTGCAACTCAAAGGGCAAATACGGCAAAATGTTTTAGAATTTTCTGAAATGCTATACAACTCACATTCAGTAATTCCTCATCTACTGACTATGTCTGCACATTGCCCCAAGTCACAGTCTTAGTTGTTGAATTGCTGAGAATTTAGAAATTATGCCTTCTAACCATGTAGGTGAAAATCAGAAAAGGTGTAAAACTTGTGCATTGACAGAGTTCAAGTCTTTCAGTTTTAGTTACACATTTAGTTGTCACTGAAGTTTTAAATGGCTAAAATTAGGCCCCTTCTTTTACTGAAACTATGCAAAGCTTTAATTGTGCAGCAGCTACTTCATTCGCTCTGGCAGCGACCCTTTGGAAATGAAAGCCATGTTGATTTTTGCATACACACTTGGGCTAAGTAGCGCTAAGTCGTTTCATTCATGTCTGACTCTGTGACACCATGGCCTGTAGCCTGCTAAACTCCTCTGTCCATGGAATTCTCCAGGCAAGAACACTGGAGTGGGCTGCCATGCCCTCCTCCAGGGGACCTTTCTGACCCAGGGATGTTATCCACGTCTCTTATGTCTCCTGCATTGGCAGGCCGGTTGGAAGGCCATATTACTATTTAAAAAGAAATTCAGAGACAAGATGGGGCTAAGATTTGTGGCCTATTCGATGTTGAAGCCAGTGCGTTTCTAAGCAAGAGCAAGGTCCTGAGCAGAAAAGGTACTTAGGGAAGCAGTCAGAAAGAGCTAGAGAATTGTCAAAGCCCTTCAGCATCCAAGAGGAGAATATGTTTGAAGTATCAGTCCACAAGGAATTTGGAAAACTTGGTCAGTGCGGCCTTAGGGAAAGCATTTTGGCAGCGGTGGGTAGAAAAGAATGCAAAGAGGGAGACAGGAACTGCGGAACCCACTGCGTAGGGCGTCCACATTGGGCCCTAGCTCCTGACAGACCGGGTCTGGGACCCACGCGGAGAAAGCACGGGCTCCAACCTCCCGTTTCGAACAGGACTTCCGTGCCGGTCACATCCGGTCCCACAGAGGCGCCGGCAGCCGGCACTCGGCGCTGCTCCCGGGGCTCCGAGCTCCAGCTCCGCAGAGGCTGGGCCTCAGCTCCCGCGGTTCTAGCCNATCCAAGAGGAGAATATGTTTGAAGTATCAGTCCACAAGGAATTTGGAAAACTTGGTCAGTGCGGCCTTAGGGAAAGCATTTTGGCAGCGGTGGGTAGAAAAGAATGCAAAGAGGGAGACAGGAACTGCGGAACCCACTGCGTAGGGCGTCCACATTGGGCCCTAGCTCCTGACAGACCGGGTCTGGGACCCACGCGGAGAAAGCACGGGCTCCAACCTCCCGTTTCGAACAGGACTTCCGTGCCGGTCACATCCGGTCCCACAGAGGCGCCGGCAGCCGGCACTCGGCGCTGCTCCCGGCGCTCCGAGCTCCAGCTCCGCAGAGGCTGGGCCTCAGCTCCCGCGGCTAGAACCGCCAGAGGGACCCTCTTCTCCGAGGTCTGAGCGCCAACGCTGACTCCCATCTCTGCTTTTCCCTGGCCCTAAAGGAGCTCCCGCTGCTAGCAGCACTTCTGGCGGACCCCAGTGTCCTGCTGCCGCCCTTTGAGGCCTTCAGAGCGTGTGCCAGCGGACCTCGATACGAAAGCCCTCCGCAGCAGCACCTGGCATCATGTCCATGTTCCTGCTGAGCCCTGGCTGGTAGAATGAAGGTGAGCAGGTGTGTAACCGCGGTAGACAACATGTCTGGAGCCCTGGCACATAAAAGTTTGGGCCTGGTCAGGGAAGAGTAGTAGATGGATGCAATCAGACCACGCAGCTAAATATGAGATGTCCTGAAAATTAAGCTGGAAAAAACTAGGATGGATTTTAGTTAACAATAGGTGTCTCTTTATGTACTAACAAACCTGACTTCTATAACATGCATCAACTATCCCAATAATTTCCTCAGGAACATACTGATCTAGACTAATTTTTAACATGTGATAATCTTCAAAACGATTTCCCTGGTGGCTCAGACAGTAAAGAATCTGCCTGCCTTGCAGGAGACCTGGGTTTGATCCCTGGGTCTGGAAGATCCCCTGGAGAAGGGAATGGCAACCCACTCCAGTATTCTTGCCTGGAGAATCCCATGGAGAGAAGAGCCTGGTGGGCTACAGTCCATGGGGTCGCAAAGAATCAGACATAACTGGCAGACTTACAAACATAAAAATCTTTAAAATATATGAAGATTCCTGAGCATCTCCATCAGGTTAAGTGGCGTCTAAGGCATCCAGGGAGATGTGTAGGGGCTGATGCATATCGTTCAGAAAATCATGAGAGCAGTCTGAACTAGAGATATGTGGTTTGGATTTACTTGTGTACACAGATGCCAACTGAACTTTGGGGTGTTCCCGAGGTCACCCAGAAAGATGGCAGAGAGTGAGAGAACAGGAGCATATGGCAAGACATGAGAAGTTCCCGTGATTTTTCAACAGAGTCCCTGTGCTTTAAGCAAGTCAGTCTGACATCTGACTCTCACATATCATTTACTACTTCCTGGCTATATCCTGGGAATTAGTTGTCTGCTCTTTTCTGGAGACGCTGAGAGGACAACATGGGATAGGAAACCAGGTTTGGGCGTCCGATCTGAAGTCCCGGGCTTGACCTGGGGTTGGCAAAAGCCAGCTTCTTCATAGTCAGGATCTCTTTAACCTCTAGGGTTCTCTGCTTTCTCCCTTGCACCATGGATAATGATATTAATTACTGATAATGCTTTCATCTCAGGGCTGCTGTGTGCATTGAGTCACACAAAAAGCGGCTGTTGGTCAGCTGCTAAATGGAAATTGCTGCTTGGTTATCACTGTGGGGAAAAGAGGAAGAGCAAATGGGGCAGACAGAGGAATTACTGGATGCATAATGATACGGTGTACACAGTGAAGCAATGGGGAAGGTGTGAAATTCAGAGGCAGCTCAGAAGGAATCTTACAGTCTTTAGCTGTTGAGGCTGAATCCTGAGGAAAATATGAGTATCTGTTGAATGGAAATAAAATAGTATACTATCTGGAATTTAATGTCAGAGGTTTAGCAAAAGAGTTTATTTTCTTCTCTTTGACGACCTCCTTCTAGTCTTGGTTCCAAAGTCAGCTGTTTCAGAGAGATTGCCTGAGCTTGCTGGCTTCCTTTGCACTTCCATTTAGTCCTTTATTCTATTTGACTTGAACACACATTAACTGTTTTGCTTTCATCGTTTTACTTTTGTGGATATAATTGATAATCGCTCTTATATTTTAGTTAGTGTCCCTATTTTGTCTTTTTAAATAGAAACAAAACTGACTGGGATTAGTATTTAGTATTCTTTTGATGTCTATAATAGTGTTTGATACACAGTCAACCCTTCATAAATTTTTCCATTCTTTTTATCATATAAATAGCATGCAATGAAAAGATACAAAATAATACAAAAAGATACAAAATAATCCTTCATTATGAATTCTTAATTATCTATCAACTTTTTTCTTCCCTAAATCATAAAGAAGGGTAAAAGCTAGGTGGGAGAGACGTGAAGACCCCTGACAACCTGACAAGAGCCACCTCCAAAGCATGGTTGGAAGTGGCGTGTGGGTGCAGAGCACGGAAGAGACATAAGGAGGTCAGGACAACATCAAGGATGGCTCTTTCCAGAGGTTTTGCTGTGAAGGTAGCAGAGGAATATGGTGATGCTTAAGGAGAAACAGAGGAGGGAAAAGGGAGCTGTTTATTGTTCAAACAGCAGGAGGATCCCAGAACATATTCATGGGGATGTGCCAGTAGGAAAGGGGAGCTCAGTGATGGAGGAGAAAGCCCTGAGGCTTCTGGCAAACACCTTTTCTCTCCTCTATAAGACAGAAGACCACCAAAGCATGCTAGCAGTTCTGTGAGTCTTCATTCTTCTGGTTTTTCTGATCAATCATTATCCCACAACTGATACACTCTATGCTATTATAATGTTAGAATTTCTATACATAATTGTGTTCCTAAAGTAACATATCTACTTCTGCTTCATTGACTACACTAAAGCCTTTGACTGTGTGGATCACAACAAAATGTGGGAAATTCTTAAAGAAATGGGAATATCAGATCACCTTACCTGCCTCCTGAGAAATCTGTATGCAGGTCAAGAAGCAACAGAACTGGACATGGAACAACAGACTGGTTCAAAACTGGGAAGGAGTATGACAAGGCTGTATATTGTCACCCTGCTTATTTTACTTCTATGCAGAGTACATCATGTGAAATGCTGGGCTGGGTGAGTCACGAGCCAGAATCAAGATTGCTGGGAGAAATACCAACAACCTCAGATTGCAGATCACACCACTCTAATGGCAGAAAGTGAAGAGGAACTAAAGAGCTTCTTGATGAAAGTGAAAGAGGAGAGTGAAAAATCTGGCTTAAAACTCAGCATTAAAAAAAATAAGATCATTGCACCCAGTCCCATCACTTCAAGGAAAATAGATGGGAAAAAATGGAAACAGTAACAGACTTTATTTTCCTGGGCTCCCAAATCACTGTGGATGGTGACTGTAGGAATGAATTTAAAAGAGGCTTGCTCCTTAAAAGGAAAGCTATGATAAGTCTAGACAGATGAAACAGTTTGCCAACAAAGGTCCAATTAGTCAAAGCTATGGTTTTTGCAGTAGTCACATATGGACGTGAGAGTTGGACTATAAAGTAGGCTGAAGACTAAAGAATTGATGCTTTTGAATTGTGGTGCTGGAGAAGACTGTTGAGAATCCCTTGAACAGCAAGGAGATCAAACCAGTCCATCCTAAAGGAAATCAACCCTGAATATTCATTGGAAGAAATGATGCTGAAGGTCTAATACTTTAGCCACCTGATACAAAGAGCCGACTCACTGTACAAGACCCTGATTCTGGGGAAGATTGAAAGCAAAAGGAGAATGAGGCCTCAGAGGACGAGATGGCAAGACAGCATCACAAATTCAATGGACGTGAATTTGAGCAAACTCCAGGAGATAGTGGAGGACAGAGGAGCCTGGCGTGCTGCAGTCCATGGGGTCACAGAGCTGAACACAACTTAGCAACTGAACTACAACAGCAAAAACTGACGTGAGGTAAACCTGTAGTAGAATGCTACTCTGGGTTTATATTGGTGGCTGCATCTATCGCATCTCAGTAAGTTTCTACTCAATGAAATCTCTCAGAAACAGAGAAAACAAGACAGACCTTTCAGAATAGCTGGCTCAGGAAATTTAAATCTAGGGGACAATATTTTCAGTGATTACTCAGGCAGTGAAGGAGAGTTGTGTGATTTAGTCATGTCTGCAGGAATCACTGGGTGGGCTTTCATCTCATCCCTCATGACATGAAGTGGATATTGTACCCATTACTACCCGGCGTTGCGTAATCTGTGGAAAGGGGCAAGTCCCTTGACTTTAGGGTCAGATAAGACGTGCATTTATCTGTTCACCCATGGAAGGGCAGCCTGGGTGTCACGTCTCCCACTCGACTAAAAGTCAGTGTTGTGTCTGCAGATTTTTCTGTCTAGGCGACTCCAACTCTTTTATCACCTTACATAGCAGGAGACTGAGAACTCAATGGATGCATCTTAGACACCAAACAGGATCTGCTTGACTCCTGAGAGAGGGAGGGGAGTTTATTTGTCTGATCCCTTGGCCTCCCTCTGTTCTGTTTTGGAAACTCTGATTGGTGCAGGGTGTTCTCCAAACCACACTCACCTTCACCCCGAATGTGCTTCACAAAAGACTGGTGCAAAGCAACTCTACTGAAAAGGTTCTCACATGATCAGTGGTTTCAATTTGGAATCTGGTGCTGGTTTATAGAAGAGATGAGAAGGAAAATTTTCCTGTCCTGGGGATTTTGTATGTTTTTTCTGTCTCTTAGACTTTTCCCCTTAAAATGTGCTTGTGAAAAGCAGATGTTCAGGAAAGCTAAAAAACTTGGAAATATTAATCATTGCCTGGTAACTCAATACCTCAGGGTAGACACTATCTGCAGTAGCAAAATAGATTTTTTCCCCCCCTAAGCCTACCAAGGAATTGTAACTATTGAACTGGTGCAAAATATACCCTCTGAACTTAGCCTACACTCAAATCCATTTATTGTTTGAAGAAATCATGCAATACCAATCAGAGGGTTTTTTATCTTTCATAAATTGACTGCATATTTATTTTGCTGATAAGACATAGTCAGATAAAGCATCCAAAATTAAACCTTTGCCCTAAAAATGAATACAAAGACCTCCTTACAAACTTACTGAGATCCCAACTTTGCCTCTAATAATATTGTCCAGTGTCCAGCATTTGGCAACATACAGCAAAAAGTAACTGCTGTTTTGGTATAGCAACCTCAAATGCCTAGAATACCAATTATAACCCACTGTTGTGAGCCTCATTCAGAGAGCTGCACAATTCAAATTTTCTCACCTAAACTTGGGAGTGTTTGTTTAAGTTATTCTTCTAGTAACAATATGTATTGAAACCACCTTTATTTTCTGGCATTTGTCTGTGTAAGGCATGTGATTCATTACACTGGTATTATATTAGAGAAATAAATTTGGAGCAAACATTTTGTTACAGCAGAGGCTGATATTCACAACTGGTTTCTGGAATACCAGGTAACTCATCAGTCATGGTATATTAACAGGTTTTTCTTTTGTTCATTCTGAAGTAAAAAGAGGCCCTTTGCCTGGGATGTCATTGATATTATAATGATATAGTGTTGCTAATAATTTCTACTGGGGAAATATAGTATCTGCCTTTACATTCACTAGAGTAATAAATAAGCAAACTGCCAGCTTACATACAATCTTTCCTCAGTTTGTATCTTTCTGAAAATTGCTTTAGAAGTTAATTAGAACTGCATAAAGTATGGCCAGCATACCAACCCCTAAGAATAGCACACAGCTGGGAAATACTTTATCAAGAGCAGAATGTTAACTTCACCGGCTAGACTTGGCCATTGTGCTCCCGAGGCTGCAACTCAAGTCTTCTTGGAGTAACCCAGACTCCTCCCCTCACCTCCACCACGTTTCCTCCTAAGTCTGTACATTGAGCATTGTGGCTGTACACCAGTGAATGTGTATTTGAGAGGTGTGGCTGGTTTTTAATTTTAGCAGTATTACATTGACTATTTGCATAATGCATAACAACCAACAAGACCTACAAGACCTACAGGACCTTTTAGAAAGAACACCCAAAAAAGATGTCCTTTTCATTGTAGGGGACTGGAATAAAAAGTAGGAAGTCAAGAAACACCTGGAGTAACAGGCAAATTTGGCCTTGGAATGCGGAATGAAGCAGGGCAAAGACTAATAGAGTTTTGCCAAGAAAATGCACTGGTCATCCCAAACACCCTCTTCCAACAACACAAGAGAAGACTCTACACATGGACATCACCAGATGGTCAACACCAAAATCAGATTGATTATATTCTTTGCAGCCAAAGATGGAGAAGCTGTATACAGTCAACCAAAACAAGACCAGGAGCTGACTGTGGCTCAGATCATGAACTCCTTATTACCAAATTCAGACTTAAATTGAAGAAAGCAGGGAAAACCACTAGACCATTCAGGTATGGCCTAAATCAAATCCCTTATGATTTATACAGTGGAAGTGAGAAATAGATTTAAGGGACTAGATCTGATAGACAGAGTGCCTGATATAAACTATGGATGGAGGTTCGTGACATTGTACTAGAGATAGGGATCAGGACCATCCCCATGGAAAAGAAATGCAAAAAAGCAAAATGGCTCTCTGAGGAGGCCTTACAATAGCTTTGAAAAGAAGAGAAGTGAAAAGCAAAGGAG
>SJYQ01001103.1:1103857-1125260 GCA_006410935.1 Redunca redunca | reverse complement strand
GAGGGAGAGGGTGGGATGAGATGGGAGAATGGCATTGAAACATGTATACTATCAAGTAAGAAACGAATCGCCAGTCGATGTCCCATGCAGGATGCAGGATGCTTGGGACTGGTGCAAGGAGAGGACCCAGAGAAATGGTAAGGGGTGGGAGGTGGGAGGGGATTCATGTTTGGGAACGCTTGTACACTCATGGTGAATTCATGTCAATGTTTGGCAAAACCAATACAGTAATGTAAAGTAAACTAAAGTTAAAATAAAAAATTAAAAAAAAAAAACTCTCAGAGGAAAACAGGCAGAACACTCTCTGACATAAATCGTACCAATAATCTTTTTTGATGGGTCTCTACAATAATAGAAATAAAACCAAAAATAAACAAATGGGACCTAATTAAACCTAAATCTCTTGCATAGCAAGAGAAATCATAAACAAAACAAAACAAAAAAACAACACAGAATGAGAAAAATATTTTCAAGTTATGTGATCAACAAGGGATTAATCTCCAAGATATAAATAGCTTATGCAGCTCAATATCAATAATAAAACAAAACAAAAAAAACAATAAAAATGGGGAGAAGACCGAAACAGACGTTTCTCCAAGAAGATATACAGATGGCCAAGAAGCACATGAAAAGATGTTCAACACTGCTAATTAATAGAGAAATGCAAAACAAAACTACATCAAAATATCACACCAGTCAGAATGGGCATAATCAGAAAGTCTAAAAACAATAAATGCTGATGTGGAGAAAAAGGAGACCTCCTACACTCACTGGTGGGAATATATGTTGGTATAGCCACTGTGCAGAAAAGTATGGAGGTGCCTTATGAAACTAAAAACAGATCTACCATATGATCCAGCAATCCCACTCCTGGACATATATCCAAAGAAATCCATGGTTTGAACATGCAGCCCATTGTTCACTGCTGCAGCTCTTCACAATAGCCAAGACGTGGAAGCAACCTAAAAGTCCATTGACAAATGGCTGGATAAAGAAGATATGGTGCATGCATACAATGGAATATTACCAAGCCTTTAAAAAGAATGAAGCAATGCCATATGCAGCAACATGGATGGACCTGGAGATTATCATACTACAAGTGAGAAAAAATCAGAGAAAGACAAATATCATATTATACGGTTTATATGTGAAGTCTAAAAAAATGATACAAATGAACTTATTTACAAAACAGAAACAGACTCATTGATTTAGAAGTATAGACTTATAATTTCCAGGGCAGAGGGGTGGGTCGGGGGGGATAGACTAGGAGTCTGGGACTGACATATACACCCTGCTGTTTTAAAATAGATAACCGACAAGGACCAACTGTATGGCACAGAAGACTCTGCTCAGTACTCTGTAATAACCTAAATGGGCAAAGAGTTTGAAAAATAATAGATACATGTATAACTATATCGCCTTACTGCACACCTGAAACTAACAGAACATTGTAAATCCACTGTACTCCAATGTAAAATAAAAGTTTAAAAAAGAATCAACTGTGTTTATATCATCTATAAGAAAGAATTTTCAAATTAATTAGCCTTTCTCTTACCTAAGCACTCCCATCACCCACATCCTCTCCAGCCCCACAAAACATTACCCTATTTCTCATATCAGCAAATGTACAACCTATAAATCTTGGCATTTAAATGCAGTCACCCTTTGTTAAAAGGACAAGTGGACTAAGATATGAGAAATAATTCACTGGCATCTGAACAAGAGATGATATGTGGAGTTCCAAGACACATCTTGTTGGCACTGGGAGCTGGATCCCATGTGCAGAGGTGTCCTCATGTTCTTTAGTAAATGTATTCTATTTGTTCTTTTATTTTGTTTGAAGTATGTGGGTTTTCTAAAGTATAGAGCCCAAAGTGGAACCTTTTTGTCTATGTCTAGGGGCAGGGCTGAGGGCCAACACTAAGGATTTTTTTAATTAATTCAGCATTTTGATGAGGAGAGATTCATGATGTCATTCAACACTATAATAGAAGAGAAATATGATTTACTGTATGAAATACTTATGTACTGGAAAATTATCATTCAGCACCATCAAGTTTATGCTTTGTATTTAACAACAAATTTATTTGTTTTCTTTCCTCACCTGGACTGCATTTTCTCATTTATTTTCAAGTTGATATTTTTCTTAGTGACTGTTCCTGCTTATTAATATTCATCAAAATAAAACATTTTTTTCTTTCCATATTTTCCTCGTTCATCATTCACATTGTAGCCATATATTTCCTAATATGACTATTTTTAGAAAAATGCTTCCTAATATCAAATATTTACTCCTGCTTCCTAATAGTGAATATTGCCCATATCACTCACACTCACAGCTGGCTCCTTTTTAAGGCATTTCATATTTTTCCTTCTTATTATGATTAATAAATATGATATTGTGAGAGATTATTCTAATTATTAAATGAAAAAAGCATCCATGATTTTATCAATTGCTGAATTCTAATTGTAACATTAAGTTCAGTTGGACAATTATATAACTGGAAACCGGAATGCAGGAGGTGCTCTGAAAAGATTGTTCCTGGCATTACTACTGCAATATAACAAAAGATTTCTCAATAGATTGTGGATGTGCCTTGTCTATTATATAAAAAGAATATAATTGTTAATCTAATAAATTTGATAACAAAATTCATAAGATGATGTTAGTGTNGATGATGGTAGTGTTTTTGATATAAATGGATTTAGTGTTCTATTGTAGATGTTTCTCTTAGGAGGAAAAACATTCAGAAAAGTTACTTGTTTTTCAAGAATTTCATGGTAAAGTAGAATTATCATATAATGTTTATTTGTTTTGAAGAGGATGTTGCTTCTTTTAGAGGGAAACGATTATATCACTAACTAGAAATTATACATATATATGAGTGAAATGAACCTGATTATTTTTCCCTGCTTAATCTCTTATGATATGGAATCTCTTATTATAAGCTTCAAAATTTATGGTAATTAATTTTTATTTCTTGTTTTAGAGTAATTTTTATTTATTTCTTTGTTATGAAGATATAATAGAAGCCAACTGACTTTCCCACCTGTAGCCAGCTTTTCAGAAATGTCTACTATAAGAACATTTTTTGGACTTTGGTTAACAGGCAGCTCACAGAGTCATCTTCAACAGAAGAGAAACAAATGATACAAGCACTATAATTGTCTCCAGCTTACTGCCTGGAGAGAGTTTCTAGGCCATAGAGAAGAGATTGGGAGGGGGAGACCAAACAGAGCCCAGTGATCGCTATGCTTTCAGGAAACAGTTGGATTTTGGAGGCTAAGTCAGACTTGCTGTTTAGTCGCTAAGTCATATCCGACTCTTCTGTGATTCCATGAACTGTAGCCCACCAGGCCTCTGGACATGGAGGGCCAAATAACAGGAAGAAAGGAGTTAAACATAAAGAACTTTACAAATTTCCAGAGGGGTCTCTCAAGCCTTTAGCCAAGCACCAACAAGCACATATGCAGGAGGAAATTACCTGAGACGCGAAGAGAATCACATTAAAGAAGAGGCAGAATAATCCACAGAGTTCTGATGGCTGCCAGCTCTGAAGATTTCATTAGTAAATTCTACCAAATACTGGAGGAAAAGATAATACCAATTCCATATAAACTTCCAAGAGACAGCAGGGGGGAAGCACACCCCAAACATCCTGCCTCCCAAATAAGGCAGACACCAAAAGCAGAAAAAGAATTACAAGAAAATTAAAGACTAATATTCCTCACTAAAAGGACATAATAACCCTTGATCAAACAGTAGAACATATAGCAATATTAAAGCAAGAGAACAGATCATGTTCCCGTGGGTTTATCTCAGAAAGCAAAGTTGTTTCATTTTAAAATCAGTCAATATAATTAACAAATTATCTCTTTAGGTGAAGAAAAAATATTTGACATAATTGAATATCCATTAACTCCTGCATCCTATTCTGTGATACACACTTTCACTTTGTTTCATTATTGATGATAATCACTTTGGTTCAGTTTTTCTCAAGCAAAGATTCTATGAGAGAATTAACCTCTAATATGCTAAGGCTGGGCTTGGCAAGTTTTTTCTGTAAATGACCAGACAGTAGTAACTTAGGCAATTGTAACATGAAAGAGCCATAGATAAACGTGCAAACAACTCTGGTTGCACTTCAGTGAAGTAAGTGAAAGTGAAAGTCGCTCAGTCATGTCCAACTCTTTGTGACCCCATTGACTGTATCAGTCAGTTCAGCTCAGTCACTCAGTTGTGTCCAACTCTTTGCAACCCCATGAATTGCAGCACGCCAGGCCTCCTTGTCCATCACCAACTCCCAGAGTTCACTCAAACTCATGTCCATCAAGTCAGTGATGCCATCCAGCCATCTCATCCTCTGTTTTCCCCTTCTCCTCCTGCCCCCAATCCCTCCCAGCATCAGAGTCTTTTCCAATGAGTCAGCTCTTCACATCAGGTGGCCAAACTATTGGAGTTTCAGCTTTAACATCAGTCCTTCCAATGAACACCCAGGGCTGATCTCCTTCAGAAAGGACTGGTTGGATCTCCTTGCAGTGCAAGGGACTCTCAAGAGTCTTCTCCAACACCACAGTTCAAAAGCATCAATTCTTCGGAGCCCAGCTTTCTTCACAGTCCAACTCTCACATCCATACATGACCACAGGAAAAACCATAGCCTTGACTAGATGGACCTTAGTTGGCAAAGTAATGTCTCTGCTTTTGAATATACTATCTAGGTTGGTCATAAGTTTCCTTCCAAGGAGTAAGCATCTTTTAATTTCATGGCTGCAGTCACCATCTGCAGTGATTTTGGAGCCCAATAAAATAAAGTCTGACACTGTTTAGTCCCTGGAATTCTCCAGGCCAGAATACTGGAGTGGGTTGCCTTTCCATTCTCCAGGGGATCTTCCCAACCCAGGGACTGAACCCAGGTCTCCCACATTGCAGGCAGATTCTTTGCCAGCTGAGCCAATAAGGAAGCCCAAGGGAGGCATTTCAGTAAAATTCTATTAATGGACAATGAGCCTTGAACTTCAGACAATTTTCACGTATCACAAAGTCATATCCTTGTTTTTCTTTCTTTTTTCTGTGTCTTTTTCAACCATTTAAAAATGTAAGAAGTCATTTTAAGTTCATGATAAATACCAAAACATGATAGCTGCCTGAGTTTGTCTTGTACACTGTACTTTGTTAAGTCCTGCTCTAAACATTCATTGTATGTAGTGAACTCACTTATTTCTTATGCATTTAAGAATGTACCATTCTTGGAAGAACTGAGAACATAATCACTCAAATGTGTGCTCTTTGACTCAAGTGTGGTGTCCTGATTGAGAAAGGCTAGGCAGTGTCACCCAATCTCTCTACTATAAAGTTACTGCTTTACAAAGTATGTTTTGTTGGGAGAGGTACTTTGAGCTATGAAAATATCTTTATATTAAAAAATTTCCATTTATTCATGTGTTTGTTTACGTGTGTAAGGACTCCAGATTTCTGATTTTATTCAATGAGTTACACACTGTTATCATTTATTTTGATGCTTACATTTTTCCTCATTTAGCCAGTGGGAGCCCATTGCTGCTGGCTTCAGTTTCTTTTGGACATGTCCCTATCATTCTTTCCTGGAGAAGGGAAAGGCTAGCCACTCCAGTATTCTTGCCTGGAGAATCCCATGGACGGAGGAGCCTGGTGGGCTACAGTCCATGGGGTCACAAAGAGCTGGACACGACTGAGCGACTTAATTTTATGTACGTCTGCTCTTCTTGAATGGCCGAGCCTCTGTCTGTCCTGTGGGCCCCTGCCCTGCGGCAGGAAGCTCTTTTTACAGCTCAGCCACCCCTTTCTATGCAGACTTCCTCTTTATTCTGCCTGAGCTCTGCTCCTGGGTCTGCTCTGTCCACATGCACAGTACCTTGTACGCCCTAGTCTCCATGTCAGATGCCCTCCCCCAAGTTCTTCTATCCGCGTGACTCTGACATCCCAAGCCGGGCCACTCCCTGCCCGGAGCCGGCTTTCCTCCACGGCTCTGACAGCCCACACTGGGTCACCTCTTGTGGAGGTGCCCTCTACAACCAGCTCAGGCTCTGAACCTCCAAGCCAGTCTTCATTGTCCCCTAGACATGACACCTCGCTTGGACTCTGTGAGCTGATGCGGGAACAGCCCCGTGTGTGGGAAGCCTCCAGTACTGCATCGCATGCCCTTGGGCGTGGATGCCTCCTTACACCTCTTGGTTCCAACACCAGGTGCCAGCCTGCTCCCACACCTCAAAGCCTGCTTCAGCCCCCTGGGGACCTAACTCCCCACGTGCCAGCACTTCTATGGAAGTGGACCCTGCACCCTGCTTGGGTTCTAACTCTCTGTATGCCTCTTGTCTCTGGGACCACCACATTGACCCTACTGCAGCTTCAACACCCTCTTCTGAGCCGCTGCAGCACTCACACATGGCTGGCACAGTGACCGATAGTGCTAGGGAGAATAAGTGCTCCCCAATATGTGCACATCCTAATCTCTGTAATTTGTTAACATGTTAGGGAACCTGAGAAAAGGGAATTAAGTTTGCTAAACAGGGGGCCTTGATATGAGGAGATTATTGTGGATTATCCAAGTGGGCCCAATCTAATCACAAAGGTCCTTATAAGCAGAGGAAGAGAGAAGAGAGAGAACTAAAGGGATGGCAGCACAAAAAACATTAAGGGGACCATTAACAAGGATGGGCAGCCACTAGGAGCTGGAAATGGTTAAGAAATGGATTTTCCATTAGAACTTCCAGAAAGGAATGTGGTCATGTTGATAACCTGATTTTGGAAAGTGAGACACATCCTGGACTTCTGAGTTCCAGGAGCTGTAATAGATGTGTGTGGTTTCGAGCCAATGTGTTTGTCGTAGTTTATTAGAGCAGTGATAGAAGCTAATGAATGCTCTGCCTCACCTACTAATGGCATTAGGGCTGAATCGTATATTTAATATGTATGTTCTTCCACATGAAAATAGAACTGAAGGGACTTAGAAAATACAAGCACGGTTCTTAATGATAGGAATTTTAGTGTTTGTACTTCGCCTGGTAAATTATGTACTTTGCCTATTATGTGGGTTTTGCCTGTTACGTGCATTTTCATTTCCAGTGCTTGGAAGAGAATATGGTACACATTATGTTCTTAAATCTGCTAAAGGGGGGAAAAAAAGCTACAATTTTGCGAAGCACATGTATGGCCACCCCGTGGCTTTTCCATTAAAAGACTATTGAAAGGCAATTTAATTCAGTTTAGCCTAAGCTGAGCATCGTAATAGTTGTAATAAAGAAAGTCATAAGGATATTCATTGTCTCTGCATAATCTCAATGGCTCTCTCTAGAATTTTAGAGAGAAAATTTAAGTTTAGCAATTTGCTTTCAAGTTTTCTTCTGGGGAAAGTTTCACTGTAACCTAAAACATGCATCCATAGTTTTGCAAAATGTATTTTGATAAGGAATTTATTAACATGTTAGGGAACACGACAAAAGGGAATTGTTTGCTAAACAGGGGGCCTTGATATGAGGAGATTATCATGGATTATCCAAGTGGGTCCAGTCTAATCACAAAGGTCCTTTTCAGCAGAGGAAGGGAGAAGAAACATATACTCAATATTGCTGAATATGTAAACTTGCTTTTTTTTCAACTGAGGTGCAAAGTTAAATTGGGAAAATTTTTATAATGTTAACATTATTTTTTTAAGAAAAACAGCCTAAAATAATTAAAAAAAAAAAAAGAAAAGTAGCCTACTACAATACTGGAGGTGATGATCGATAACAGAATCCTACTTTAATGAATAATACAATAGCTATTTTATAACAAGACTATTTCTGTACCCAAAATGTCTGTAATATTATTGATATGGGAATTGCATATTCTGTTTGAAAGAGAATTTAGATATAAACAGATATATTTTTATCCCAATTAGTTTTGAAGCAAGTTCATGGAAGTGGAGACCTTAAAGCACCCTTTATTTGTACACGGTATTACTAAGTGGAAAGAGACCATCAGATTATCTAATTGGGACTTTGTAGTTTGCTGTTAGGCACTGAAGACATTGTCTCAGGCATACAGCCTCTTCCTGAATGCCATGAGGACTGATCTTAATGGGTAATTTGTCTTGAGCTATTCAGGAAACCAAATTCAGACAACTCTGTTTTCTAATGAAAAATAATGTTAATTTACAATGGGAAAGATACTTATCAAACATGGATCTAAATTACTACGTTCGCTTTTCTTCGAGAAATTATCCAAAAATTAGATGGTGATTCAATTCATGTAGAATCAGAATAGAGAATGTAGGATGACTGTTAAGAACATTCGGCCAGCTGTGAATATTGCAGGAAGCCATTCTTCTCAGTTACAGAGAAAGATCTGCCAAGGGCGCTGTAAACCACAGATGGATGCTGAAAACCGAGAACTAGCAGGTCCCTATACCAATTGGTAAGCTCTTATAGTTTTCACCTCACTTTTACTAGAAAGTTGGCAGACTATAACAGCATATTTTTCTAAGACAGTATTGTGACAATTTTCAAAAATACAGCAAAATTAAAAAATCTTTTCACAGTCAACAGCAAAATAGTTACCACTGAGATCATACCACTAACAGCTTGCTATACTTGGTTTTATCACAGCTCTAGCCACATATCCATCCCTATATCTATTCAGACAAAAAGAATATATACTGTATGACACTATATAAATTTCAAAATTGCAGGCTAAGTTAATCTACAAGATTAGAAGTCAGGCTGGTGTATAAGCTGGGTGGAGAAGAGGTCCTGGAACGTGCTGTTAAGGAAACATTTAGGATATGGTAGTATTTTGTTTGTTGATGTTGGTTTCACAGAGGTGCACTATTTGTGAAAATTCACCGAGTGCATGTGCATGATTTGTGTGGTTTTCTGAATGTTATAATTCAACAAAAAGTCTATATAAAACAAAACTATTGTAAACTATTAAACTCATAAAATAAAATTCAGAGATTATGAGTGGATAGAAACCAGACAGAGAGAGATAGTCAAAGCAACTTAAAACTGAGAATTAGGAATAGGGTGGTGAAAACAGATAAACAAAATACTAATCAAAAATAGTCCACTAATTTTTCTAGTGTACTAATTAGTCTGGTTTATCCAAGGTTAGATATTCTAAATTTATGTCAGTCTACTCTGGAGGGAATGATGATGAAGCTGAAACTCCAATAGTTTGGCCACCTCATGCGAAGAGTTGACTCATTGGAAAAGACTCTGATGCTGGGAGGGATTGGGGGCAGGAGGAGAAGGGGACAACAGAGGATGAGATGGCTGGATGGCATCACCGACTCGATGGAGGTGAGTCTGAGTGAACTCCGGGAGTTGGTGATGGACAGGGAGGCCTGGCGTGCTGCGAATCATGGGGTTACAAAGAGTCGGACATGACTGAGCGACTGAACTGAACTGAACTGACATATATAAACACACACATATACACATAATCACGTGTAATTTATCGGTAAGTCAAGTAGATAAAAAAATTGATACAGATATCAAGGTGAACAACCAGTAGAGACTGCATTCTTCACAAACATGAATGAAACACAAAATAATCATATAGTAGGCTTTAGAAAAAGTATGCCAATTGGTCTAAAATATTCAATAAAAGAAAAATCACATTTTCTGACCACAATACAAATGAATTTCATAAATCCCAACTTCATCAGGACAGATCTCCGTTCAGGATACCATATATTTGTTCATTCAATACCCACTCAGCATAATCACATGAGTGATAAGCACACATCTCATACACAGCCTGGCTGTGCAAACACCTAATTTCCCCACCATAGCTCCTCCATTTGTAGGTTTCCCTGTCTTCAGGTTCTTAGGCCAAAGGACTTAGAATCATTCTTGCCTCCTCTTTCTCTTAAACCCACATTCAATGTGTAAGGAAACCTTGAGGACCCTACTTTTTAAAAACATATCCCAGATAAGACTAGTTCTCATTGCCTACACTGCAGCTGCCCTTAGTGTAAGCCACCATCTTCTATCAGCCCCTTCTAACTGGTCTGCCCTGGTCCCACTGTGGTCTATTTTTAACACTATAGCCAACATGATCCTTTATGTAGCAAGCTGAATCCTCTCACCAATTGTCAAAATCATGCGGTGCCCTGCCACTTCATTTAAAAGCAAAGGGACTTCCCTGATGGTCCAGAAGTAAAGAATCCGCTCTCCAATGCAGGATTCGTTCCCTGCCTGCCACTTCATTTAAAAGCAAAGGGACTGCCCTGATGGTCCATCAGTTAAGAATCCACTTTCCAATGCAGGATTCGATCCCTGCTCAGGGAACTGAGATCCTACATGCCATGGGGCAACTAAGCACATGTGCCCTGACTACAGAGCCTGCACCCTGCAACTAGAAAGCCCACTTGCCACAATGAAGACCCAGCGCAGCTTAAAAGGAAGAAAAAGAAAAGCCTTAGAATGGTCTCCCAGGCTGTCATAGTCGTCCCCTCCACCACCTCTCCAGTCTTGTACCCCGTTCCTCCCACGTGCTTACTCCACTCCAGTCTCTTTGTCTGCTCCTACAATACATCAATGTGAACCCTTTTTGGACGTTGCTCCCTCTGCTTAGAACTCTTTTCTTCCAGAGAAGCCTTTGGTGAATTACTTCACTATATTCAAGTCTTTCCTAAAATTACTCCTTCTTATCAAGACTTTACTACAAACCTATTTAATGTTGCATGATTTCCCTCATCCGCAGGCCCTGTGGTACTCCTGATCTCATGAACTCAAGTTAATTATCTTTTAAAATAGCATTTACCACCTGCTAACATAGTACACATTTGACATATTTATCATACGTTTATTTTTTTACTGTGTGTCTTCCTACACTGGAATAAAGGCAGGGATCTCTTCTAGTTTATGCCCTGAGAAATCTCTAATGGTCCAGACAGTGCCTGGCATAGCAGATGCTCTGTATGGATTTGTTGAACATCACAACTTGTGAGATGCAGCTAAAACACTCGACAAACAAATTGCAGCCTACATGCTTATTTTAGGGAAAAAAGACAGGAAATAAACAAGCTGAGCATGTAACTGTGATTTCCAGCTCATATTCTGACCCATTTTTTTCTGGTTATCTTCTCTCGGTTATTCTCCATACATCTAAAATCATCATACCCAAAAGAGAAATCATCATCCTCAAACTCTTCTTGTAGTCCTCATATCATGAATAGAACCGATATTCACAGTGATTTATGCTGAAAGCTTACAGAAGCATTTTTAAGTCTGGTCTCTCCCTGACCCAGCCACCCAAACAATGACCAATATTCGCAAATTTGCATTCCTAAACAACTCTCACATCCACTTATACTTTTATACAGCTATGTCCAAGAATCTAGACCCACTCACAGCATTTCTCACCTGTTTTATTCACTACCTTTGTAACCGTTCTTGACTCCAACTCAAAACTCCACCCTAATCCATTCTCTGCATGGGCTAAATTGTGTCCCCTCAGATTCATATATTGAATTGTTAATCTCCAGTGACTCAGAAAGTGGCTTTATTTGGATACAGGGTCTTTACATAAGTAAATTAAAATGAGGTCATTTTACTGCAATCTGATATGGCCAGTGCCTTTATGAAAAGTGAACTGGACTCAGCATAGAATGAAGATGACATGAAGAGACATGTGGAGAAGGTGGCCATCTGCAAGGCAAAGAGAGGGGCCTGGACCAGGTCCTTCCCTCACAGCCCCAGGAAGGAGCCAACTCAGCCAACACCTTGGTTTTCACTTCCAGCCTCCAGAACTGAGAGAAAATAAATTTCTGTTGTTTAAACTACTCACCCCATGGTATTTTCTTACAGCAAACCCAGCAAACTAATACAGTAGCCAATAAGTTTTTTTTTAATGTATTTTGAATATCATTAAATTATTTAATATCCATTCACTGTTGTTACAAAAACACAAAGCCTTCATCCTCAGGATGTTTTCAGAATCCCGTATCTCATTTCTACTTCTCTCAGCCTTCCTCTTGAGTTTCTCCCTGCCCCCCTGCACCAGCATCTGTTAACAGCAGGACCACAGGGATAGAGGGTGAAAAATGCTTCTACAGATGTGTACCATTTTCCCACTGAGCCACTTTACACTCTATTCAACAAAATGTCAAACAATGAATACCTGACCATTGCACCTCAATAATAATCTAAAGGATAAAAAAATAACACTCAGGAAGATTTTCTCTCCTTTTATGATATGATCACAAGATTCTTTAAAGTAGCAGGTTCTCAAGGGGTTGTTTACAGGTCAAGGAGTAGTTTACCGGAGAAAAACCTAGAAATTGAAGTGTGCTGTGACACTGCTGATTAAGCGTCAATTGGAAATTAAAGTTAAATAAACATGTAATTATAAGAAGTAATAAACAATCAGATGCATATGCTTTAAAATATTTTAAGCCAAACCTAAAGCTAAAATTTGGAAAACTCAGCAGTGGCCACAAGGCTGGAAAAGGTCAGTTTTCATTCCAATCCCAAAGAAAGGCAATGCCAAAGAATGCTCAAACTACCGCACAATTTCACTCATCTCACAAACTAGTAAAGTAATGCTCAAAATTCTCCAAGCCAGCCTTCAGCAATACGTGAACCGTGAACTTCCAGATGTTCAAGCTGGTTTTAGAAAAGGCAGAGGAACCAGAGATCAAATTGCCAACATCTGCTGGATCATCAAAAAAGCAAGAGAGTTCCAGAAAAACATCTATTTCTGCTTTATTGACTATGCCAAAGCCTTTGACTGTGTGGATGACAACAAACTGTGGAAAATTCTGAAAGAGATGGGCATACCAGACCACCTGACCTGCTTCTTGAGAAACCTGTATGTAGGTCAGGAAGCAACAGTTAGAACTGGATATGGAACAACAGACTGGTTACAAATAGGAAAAGGAGTACGTCAAGGCTGTGTATTGTCACCCTGCTTATTTAACTTATATGCAGTGTACATCATGAAATGCTGGGCTGGAAGAAGCACAAGTTGGAATCAAGATTGCTGGGAGAAATATCAATAACCTCAGATATGCAGATGACACCACCCTTATGGCAGAAAGTGAAGAGGAACTAAAAAGCCTCTTGATGAAAGTGAAAGTGGAGAGTAAAAAAGTTGGCTTAAAGCTCAACATTCAGAAAACAAAGATCATGGCATCTGGTCCCATCACTTCATGGGAAATAGATGGGGAAACGGTGGAAAGAGTGTCAGACTTTATTTTTTGGGGCTCCAAAATCACTGCAGATGGTGACTGAAGCCATGAAATTAAAAGATGCTTACTCCTTGGAAGAAAAATTATGACCAACCTAGATAGCATATTGAAAAGTAAAGACATTACTTTGCCAACAAGGCTATGGTTTTTCCAGTGATCATGTATGGATGTGAGAGTTGTACTGTGAAGAAAGCTGAGTGCCAAAGAACTGATGCTTTTGAACTGTGGTGTTGGAGAAGACTCTTGAGAGTCCCTTGGACTGCAAGGAGATCCAACCAGTCCATCCTAAAGGAGACTAGTCCTGGGTGATCATTGGAAGGACTGATGCTGAAGCTGAAACTCCAATAGTTTGGCCACCTCATGCGAAGAGTTGACTCACTGGAAAATACTCTGAAGCTGGGAGGGATTGTGGGCAGCAGGAGAAAGGGATGATAGAGGATGAGATAGCTGGATGGCATCATCGACTCGATGGACGTGAGTTTGAGTGAACTTCGGGAGTTGGTGCTGGACAGTGAGGCCTGGTGTGCTGCAATTCATGGGGTCGCAAAGAGTCGGATACAACTGAGCGACTGAACTGAACTGAAATGAAAGTAAAACACTGACCTATTGTACTGTCCTTTTAAAAATGTTTAAATGACAGACCAGCCAACCACCATACCACCCCCTTGCCCTCATCCCTCTAAACACCCTGTCTACAAATGTCTTGCACATGCCACACCTTCTGCCTATAATGGAACATCTTCTCTTTACTAGGTCAGCCCCTACCACCTAGACTACCTAGATAGTCTTCCTTCAGCCCACACATTAGCTCCTTCCTGCAGACATCTTGGTTGGACTCTTGAGTCCTGGTTAGACATCAATCATTCCTTAATCAAATACTCCCAGAAGATCTACTTAAGTGTTAGCCCTGTGATATGGACTGAGGATATAGTGATGAAGATAGTATTGGTGTGGCTTCAGAAAACTTAAAGACTAGTTGCAGAGTCAGGAAAGGGGCTTCCCTGGTAGCTCAGTTGGTAAAGGATTGCCTGCAATGCTGGAGACCCCAGTTTGATTCCTGGTCAGGAAGATACCCTGGAGAAGGTAAAAGCTACCCACTCCAGTATTCTTGGGCTTCTCTGGTGGCTCAGATGGTAAAGAATCTGCCTGCAATGAGGGAGACCTGGGTTCAGTCTCTGGGTTAGGAAGATCCCGTGAAGAAGGGCATGGCAACCCATTCCAGTATTCTTTCCTGGAGAATCCCCATGGACAGAGAAGCTTGACGAGCTACAGTCCACAGGGTTGCAAGGAGTTGGACAAATCAGAGCAACTAAGCACAACACAGCATATAGTAAGGAAAACAAATTGAGTAGAGCAAATCAAGTGAATGCAGCTGACCCTTGAAAAACATGGAGGGGTTAGGGGCTGTTCACTCCGCACAGGACAAAATCTACATATAACTTATAGTCAGCAGTCTACAAACGTCATTCCTCTGTAGTCACGGTTCTGAATCCACGAATTCGACCAATCTGGATCCGACTACTGCAGTATCCACTGTTGAAAAATATCCGGGTATAAGTGGACCCTGTGGTTCAAACCCATGTTGTCCAAAGGACAACTGGCTCGGTGACTGTGAACAATATGACCTGTTTATAGTCAATGAGGATGTTACAATATAAGCTGACATGTGATGGTTTAGTAGCATGGAAAATGCTAGCAATGAAAACTGCTGGAGAGAGAATGTTAATTAGATTATTACAAATTTATATATTAAAATTATTTCATTATTAATCTAAATATATTTATGATTAATTAGAATAATAGTATTTAAAACCATAGGATTGATATGATCACCTATGAAAGGAATACACACACACACGTGCGCGTGTGCACACACACACATATATATATGAAGAGAGAGAGACAGAGAAGAAAGAGAAGGAAAAGTGGGGGAAGAGGGGATGAGTGAAGAATACCCAAGAGTAAACCTTGAGGAAAACTCACATTTAGAGTTTCAGAAGAGAGGAAAGAACTAGCAAAGGAATCTGAGATAAAGTGTTCTCAGAAGCAGAAGAAAATCTGAGAGGCCATGATGTCATAGACAACAGATATTTCAATAGGGAATGAATGTTCTGGTATGTCATATACAACTGAGAATTTATGTAAGATGCAGACATAAAATCACCTAGTAAATTTGTAACATGGTGGGGTCATCAATTGTCTTGACAAGAGATAAAGACAAGCTTGGCTGTGAAGAGGGGCAGAGAAAACTGTTTTTTGCTCAGGGTTTCTTCTAAGTGCCTGCATAGCACAAGACCATATCTCCACCCTGAGTCACAACACGCTGTGTGGTAAATGCTTGTATTCATTCCTTCACTCACTCATTCATTCCTTCCTTCCTCCTTTCATTCATTTACCAGTATATTTTGGACCAGACACTGTCTTCACATTGTGTAGAATTAAAGTATAAACATAGATCTGCATCTATCTGTTTCACAGCTGCATCTCAAGCCCTGAGCACAATACTTCTCATGTAATGAGTGCTGTGAGTTTCCTCCTGCTTGGCAGTTGGAATTTTGAACAGAAGAGCCTGCTCTAAGGGTCACTGTGTTCAGCATGGTGCTTTCAGCCAAGCTCAGGAGCTCTGGTCTCCTGAAGCTAAGAAGACTGGAGAAGGCCTTGTTCCTTTTCTTCCTGAGGCTAGATTATACAACATTCCCCTGGATCGTCTGAGACAATCTCATATATTCCCATTTTGCTTAAAATGATTTAAACCAGATCATCTAATTTAAAACTATATAGGGACTTCCCTGATGGTCCAGTGGTTAAGAATCTGCCGAGCAATGCAGGAGACAGCAATTTGATCCCTGGTCTGGGACGATTCCACATGCCCAGAGCAACTAAGCCTATATGCCACAGCTACTGAGTCCCTGCACCTCGACCCTATGCTCTGCAATAAGAGAAGCCACCAGAATGAAAGGCCACAACCAGAGAGCAACCTGTCGCTACCAGAGAATGCCTGCCATCAGCAACAAAGGCCCAGGGCAGCCAAAAATGAATGCCATGCCGTGCCAGGTCACTTCAGCTGTGTCTGACTCTTTGCAGCTCTATGGACTGAAGCCCCCCCAGGCTCCTCTTTCCATGGGGATTCTCCAGGCAAGAATACTGGAGTGGGTTGTTATGCCCTCCTTCGGGGGATGGGCCTGACCCAGGGATCGAACTCACATCTCTTACATCTCCTGCATTGGTAGTCAGATTCTTTACCACTAGCACTGCCTGAGTATACAAAAAAAAAGTTAATAAATGCACAATTTCTTCCATTTGTGGAATAAATTAGGCTTTCTTAGTCTGGGGTTCATAAATAACCCGAGAAGGTCCGGATGAGGAAAGAGGCACTGAATTTGAAGAAACCTGCTTAAGGTCACTGAATGAGTGAGGGGCTGGCCCAGGACACAGCCAAGCAGTCTAGCTCCAGATTCCTCACTCGTGGCCATGGGCTGTGCAGGGCGGTGCTCTAAGAACGGATGCAGAGCATGCCACTGCTTGTGTGTGCAGGCTCACTCTGAGGAGCCGTTCACCAAAGGTGATCCTGCAGAAACACGAAAGGGCTCAGCTCCTCTTTAACCCAGCTGGCTGGACCATGCGTCTCGTTTATAATATCTGGAAGCACACCCTAGAAATGATTCTTCTGAATATTTATTCTATCCAAATGCTTTTGACAAACATCATGTAGCACTTTGTACTAAGTTGTATTCAGGGTCAAGTGCCTGGAGTGGAACTCTTTTCTTATTGTCAGCTAAATACACACCCATAGACCTTTTCAGATATTTGTGTAGATTTTTTGAAAGTGCATAAAAAGGCTAAGTAAATGCCTGATGACTACTCCAAGTTTCTCCTTTGAAAAGTGGTGTCAATCCATTTTGGTGAGCAAATGCATGGGCTTAACTACATAGAGCATGGCTGCAAAACCAGACACATCTGCAGATTAGAATGCTGGTGCTTTTAAGGTTAATACTGCTTTCAAGCATAGTAAATTAAAAAGGGATAAACCCAGGCACAGTATTTGTGATCAACAAAACATGTTTTTAATCAGGACACCTTGCTTGCCACTACAGTGTAACTGAATATTTGCTTAAATTTGATTTTTATAAGGGTTCCCTGATGGCTCAGCGGGTAAAGAATCCACATGCCAATGCAGGAGGCACAGAAGATGCAAGTTCGATCCCTGGGTCAGGTAGATGCCCAGGAGAAGGAGATGGCAACCTATTCCAGAACTCTCGTCTGGGAAATGCCATGGACAGAGGAGCTGCATTCTAGCAGCTGAGGAGCCAGACGGGAGGGAAGGCATGTAGTATTGGTTGATGGGGAAAAGTCACGTTACCTTTTGCCTTTCTTCTCCCTGTGTCCCACAGTGTGACAGTTTCCTAAGGCTTCTTCCAAAGCTTTTCCTCTTAGTCTTAGCTGCTATCATTTCACATACTACTGTAGTATCTGTTAATCCAACACATGTGCTGAGAAAATTCTCAGATGCAACCATCCATCTTTCCCTTCCTGGGTGACTACTTTTGTGTAGCAATGGCCCTGCATTTACTGAGGCCTGGGTACAACAAAATTTAATTACATTCAAGCCAATTCAAATGTGATTCTACTTGCAAACATCTTCTGGGATGTGAGTGAGAAAAGAAATAATTCAAAAATCATATAAACATGGAGGGCATGCGAACAGAAAATGCTTCTTCCAAGTTCTTTTATATTTGTTTGCCACATAGAGTTTTTCTTTGCCATAAATTGGTTTTGCTGACAAAAGTAATAAGCACAGAAGGAAATGTCCATGCAGTTTTGAAATTTGTGTCTTATAGAAGCTTAGGGCAAATATAACTTCTTTTTCACTGAGAAAAATCTATTGCTGTTGTTTGGTTGTGTCTAACTCTTTCTGAGCCCATGGCCTGTAGCCCTCCAGGCTCCTCTGCCCATGGGGTTTTCCAGGCAAAAATACTGGAGTTGCCACTTCTTCCTCCAGGGAATCTCCTGAACCAAGAGATCAAACTCACATCTCGTGCATTGGCAGGTGGATTCTTTACCACTGAGCCACTTGGGAAGCCTGAGGAAATTCTATAGAACATATTTAAGTCTTAGAACAGCTCTGATCATAAAGATAAGTATAGGCTGTAGGTCAGGGAAAGATGCTGGTGAAAAATAATCTGTAGGACACATTCTATCTTCTCGGATAAGCAGAGAGTAAGATAAGCAGCTCCTGTTTCTTTAGGGATCAGTGTTTGGGTGCATTTACTTGCAGATCTGAAGCACTTGAGATGACACTGAGTACCCAGAAGGCTGTGTTCCCCCCTAGCTTGTATGTATCTGTGTTAAGAACCTGAAAGGGTTATATGGGTATTCTTTTCCCTCAGTGATTCACAAGGAAGCATGACTATATTCTAAAGCTTAAAGGACACTAAAGGCAAGGATGCAGTCTTTATTTTAAAAATATAACTGCATTTTTATGGAGAAACACAAATGATATTTTCATTATGAGGTGCCAAGCACAGCTTCACAAAGAGAAATGTGTGCTGTGTCTTTAAAATGGTTACTTCAGGTCATATCCTCCTGGGGACCCCTATTCTACTTGGAATTACCCCTAAGACCCCTTATTCAGTTTTTACATCAGACACTTAACTCCATAAGGGTTTCTACAATTTTCCATTGCCAAGTGAGTTGAGCTTTCACTCGTATTTCCACAGATGTGAGATAGTATCAGTGGGAGGAAAAATACAACTAAGTGGTCTCTAGAAGTGGATATGGTTTTTATAAGCATGAGAGGTGTAATACATGTTCAATATTCCAATATTTCTTTGAGTTCACCCTTCAGTGTAAGCTCACATATGTATTCAAGAATTAGATGATGTCATTTAGCTAGAGGGGAAAATGACAGGTGTGTCCATTAACATTATAAAGGTGCAAAATGATTAAAAAAAATAACTAGACTTACTTAAATCCCGTCTTTTAGAAGATATATATCAGAATGAATGAGGAAAGGATATATGATATATTACATCATTGCCTATTATTTTACTCATGAGGTATCTTAGCATTCATTTTTAAGTACATACACACTCTTTTAGCTAGGGAAACCTGAAGAAGAAAAGTAATAGATACTATGACTACATTTTGCCATGGAGACTTCCACTGTGTTTCCATTGTGGCTCAGAGGTGGACCTACAGAACTCTGTCAGCATTAGTGAATTGCAAAGGATTGTTTCTGGACTATGCAGTCAAAGCACTGTGTGATATGTAATTGAAGAAGATAGTTTAGAAGACTGCATTTCCTTTAATTAATTGTAACCTTGTACGTGGAGGAAGTGTAGATCCAAATCCTTTAATCCAAATACTTTATGAAGAGAGCAAATGCGGTGTCTATAGAATTAATCTAGTAGTGCCCATTAAGTGAGTATTACTGATGCCATTGTGGCTCGTGGCTGTGTCCTCAGGCTAAGAATAGTCATATCTAAGCTTGAACTTTTTTCTCTTTAAACTTCAACTGCTCTGAAATGCTTGCCATTTCTTGAGTGTGTTCACTTTGTTCCCAAGGTTTTCTACCAGGGTATCTTTCCCTCCCTCCAAAAAGACAATCCCAACAAAATGACCAATGAGTCTCATCCACATTTCTTTATTCTAAATGTCATCTCATCTCTCAGTCTATTTCTGATTCTTCTCAGTTCCCACCACTGCATGTCCTAGGGAGACTTAGGCAACTTGCAATAATGGAAAGAATATGGGGCTGAAGTTTGACAAATTCAGCTTGGAATTCATACACTAACATTTTCTAGCTATGTGACATTGGTCAAAGTCTAAGATTTCTATGAATTCAATTTCTATGGGCCTGGATGGTTGTAAAAATTAAATGAGAGTTTCGACTGTAAAATGGTTACACAATGCCTAGAGCACAACAGGAATTCAACCCAACTCTGCTTTACTTCTGTTGTTTCATAGTAACTTTCAGTTCAGTTCAGTTCAGCGGCTCAGTTGTGTCCAACTCTTTGACACCAACTCCTGGAGCTTGCTCAAACTCATGTCCATTGAAGGCAGGGACTATTTAGTATTTATCTCTATACATTCATTGCCTCACACTACCTCTGCACTTATTAGACACTCCAAAATTTATTTATTTTAATTGGAGGTTAATTACAATATTGTGGTGGAATTTTCCATACATCAACATGAATCAGCCATGAGTATACATGTGTTCCCCATCCTGAACGCCCCTCCCACCTTTCCCCACTCCATCCCTCTGGGTTGTCCTAGAGCACCAGTTTTTAGTGCCCGGCTTCATGCATCAAACTTGCACTGGTCATTTATTTTACGTATCATAATATATACGTGTCAACGCTGTTCTCTTATGTCTTCACATCCTCACCTTCTCCCACATAGTCCAAAAGTCTGTTCTTTACATCTGTGTCTCTTTTGCTGTCTTGCATATAGGGTTGTCATTACCATCTTTCTAAATTCCATATACATGCATTAATATACTACATTGGAGAAGGAAATGGCAACCCACTCCAGTATTCTTGCTGGAGAATCCCAGGGACAGCGGAGCCTGGTGGGCTGCCATCTATGGGGTCGCACAGAGTTGGACATGACTGAAGCGACTTAGCAGCAGCTTAGCAGCATACTACATTGGTATTTCTCTTTTTGACTTACTTCACTCTGTATAATAAGCTCCAGTTTTGTCCACCTCATTAGAACTGACTCAAATATGTTCCTTTTTTTTTTTTATAGCTGAGTAATATTCCATTGTGTATATATACCACAACTTCTTTATCCATTCATCCGTTGATAGACATCTAGGTTGCTTCCATGTCCTGGCTATTGGAAACAGTGCTGCAGTGAACACCGGGTTACATATGTCTCTTTCTTTCTTTTTTTTTTTTTTAGTTTAATACCATTTTTTTTCTTTCTTTCTTTTTTTTTTTACTTTACAATACTGTATTGGTTTTGCCATACATCAACATGAATCCGCCAATGGTGTACATAAGTTCCCACTCCTGAACCCCTCTCCTACCTCCCTCCCCATACCATCCCTCTGGGTTATCCCAGTGCACCAGCCCCAAGCATCCTGTATCCTGTATCGAACATAGACTGCTGATTCGTTTCTTACATGATAGTATACATGTTTCAATGCCATTCTCCCAAATCATCCCACCCTCTCCCTCTCCC
>SJYQ01001103.1:1072244-1091810 GCA_006410935.1 Redunca redunca | reverse complement strand
GGGGGGGGGGGGGGGAGGGAGAGGGATGGACTGAGAATTTGGAGTTGGTAGATGCAAACGGTTACGTTTAGAATGGATAAACAAGGTTGTACTGTATAGCACATGAGATTATACCCAACTTCATGGGATAAACCAAAAGGGAAAAGAACACTTTAAAAAAGAATGTGTGTGTGTGTAAAACTGAGTCATTCTGTGGAACAGCAGATATTGGCACAATATTGTAAATCAACAATCCTTTAACTAAAAAAATGGGTAAAAAGAAATATAACTCATTTAATTTAATGTCACTTATGTTTAACTCCATGTAAAGTTATTGAGTCAATGACTTGTTTTCATTCATTTTTATCGTTAGAATTTAAGAATACTTTCAATTATTTTTGCTTATAAACATTTATTGTCTAATCAAGTATTATCAAGTAAATCCCAGATTTTAAGTTAAAATATACAATTAGCAAATAGCAATTGTTTTTAAGTTTCTTCATATTCAGAAAAAATATTTTTGATTGTAGTTAAAAATAGTTTACATGTGATATTTCCATAGTATTTCAATATAATGTTCCTGTTTATTTACTGTATAATTTTTCAGAGATAAATTGGGGCTTATTGGGGTTTACAGAATGTATTTGAAATTATAAGGCAATTATTTAAAAATTGACTAAATTAATGTTGAAACATCTTCTTCTCCAACGTAGAAAATTCACTGTTGAAGAAGTAAGCTCTTATTCCTTGCTGAAATAGAACAGGAAAAAAATTATTCACTTTTAAAATTATTAGTATATTTCGTATATGAGGTAAGGAGTTTATAAAATGAAACAATAACTATCACATTTCATGTCAATTCTATGATATAAATCAGTTGTATTTGTAGATTCAGAGCTAAGCTTGAAAAAATCTCAGGAGCTAAGGGGCTGATGATCATATAAACTGTAAAATGTGTTAGCAGCAATAAATTTCACCTCCTTGGTTCAAAGGGCATTTGATTATATTCTGCACTGTCAGGGTCCCTCCCGTCAGAGCTCATCTTGGAATGATAAACAAGGCAGGCCTGTAATGTATACCAGAGAGGGACAAGATGCACCTGTCACTACAAGTTTTGAGACAAAACAGTAGGGCTTGCAGACAGCTGTGTCATCCATGAGTGAGTCCATTTGCAGGCTCAGCAATGGGTAGTAAAAAAGAAAAAACGCTCCAGTCAGTCCAGATGGCAACTTCACAGAGTTTGCAAGGTTACATTTTTTAATTTTATGAGATCCTTCTGAATTGAAAATTATATCAACTAAACTCCATCTTTATAAATGTTTGTGTATTATAAAAAGCTGTCGATCCCAAATTATCTTCATTTGTGTATACAATTATAATGTATTATAATAAATGTTTCATAAATAAATGTTGATATTTAATGACAAGAAAATGAATTGTGATATAATATGTTAATAGCATATGTTTTTTATTAGTATAATCTTTAAATATTCTATGAATTCGATATACATCTCTTTAAGATGGAAATTTTTTGGCCTTAGCTGAAATTTCTCTAGCCTAGAATGTTTTACTTTTGTCATTTATGTCTAATCATGCACACCTCTTATAAAGAACCACCACAACAAAACCGATTGTCCTCTAAAACTATTTTCAAGGTGATTAATTGAAATATATATTTTTAAAATCTTAGGTTCTTATTTTTAACACCTGGTACTTGTGCTGGTTTGTTATTCAAGGAATATTTATTGAGCATTTGGTATTACCTACTATTGGAATATATGCGGGAAATGGTTTCTTTTTTTCTTATTATTTGTATTGCAAAGAAAACCTGTGCAACCTTCTGTAAAGAATGTGGTATTTTGTTGGTTTATTTGACTACATTGTTCTAAAAAACTGAATATCTGGCATTCTTGAAGAGTTTATTTCTATTTCTTTGGACTGATTCAGTGAGCATTAAAATCTAAAAAGCAATTTCATATTCTGCTCTAAAACTTTATCTTGACCAAATTATTCCTTTCACTTAGAGGTTTCAAGTTTCTGTTGCTGTTATATTTTGGCATAAACTATTAAAATAGCTTTCAAACTTACAATTTTTATTGAAAATGCTTCTCTTCAAATGATGAATTAGTGACCAAAAAAAAAAAAACAAAACCAAAAACAAAAGGCCTTTACAGCTTGCCTGGTGGTCTAGTGGTTAAAGATCCACCTGACAATGCAGGGGACCCAGGTTCCATCCATCCCTGGTCTGGGAAGATCACACAAGGCACGGGGCAAAGAAGCCTGCGTGCCACGACTACTGAGCATGCGCTCTAGAGTCGGGAACGCACAACTGGTGAAGCCACGACAACGAGAAGCCCAAGCACCATGAGGAAGGGTAACCCCCACCGCCACAGCCAGAGTGCTGTGCACAGCGACGAAGACCCAGTGCAGCCGCAAGCAAATCACCTTTTTTTTTTAATGCCCTTACATGTTGCTAATTCATTATTAAGTGTTAGAGTGTTAATCATTCAATAATAATTTTGCATGTTTTGTACCACATAGTATTGAGCTGGATTTTAAGTGTTATGATTTTCTACTTTCTAAAAGATTTTCCAGTCATGAGCTAGATTTAATAAATTAAGAAATTCTGTGAACAAACAATTAGAATTTTAAAGTTTTAAATAAAAAATAAAATGAGCACTATATGTTTACTAGCAAACAGTGTTTCTAATGCTCAAATAGGACAAACATGAAAATTACATTAGTATTCCTTATATGTTTACACTGATAAAGCTAAATAATTATGTATTTATGTCTTATAGGAATACTATCTCAACTGACAGTGGCACATTCCCATACTAAAAATTTTAAAAAGAGTCTTGCTCTAATAAATGTTTGCTCAGTGAATACAACTGCTGCATTATTATGATTATTTCATGGAGTGTTAATTTATTTTAATTTTACTATACTTTAGATATTGAGCATACTCATGGTACTCTTGGTAAATGAAAAGATGGAACAATTCATGAAATTTAGACAGTGACTTTACCCTATATTTTATGATAAAACTTATTAACAGAAACCAGTCATGTTCTTTCTTTTAGGGAAGAGTATTCAAATCTAATTCCATCTCCTGCATGCATTAATGACCCAAGAAAAGCAGAGGCATAAGTCTCTTTCAGTTTTATGGGATTTATTTTGTGATTTCTCAATGGTTTTCAATGGTTACTATAAAGCTCATATTTGAAGTTAGTACTGAATTTGATTTTTTAATACTTTTATTTCCTTGTCAGCAACTTCTCAAAAGTCAGATCTTTATGTTTCTTTGGTAGATTTTGAAAGAGGGCAGTTGTCATCTATGGCAAATCACCAGACAATATTAACTATGTCAGTTGAGAATAATTACAAAGGTGTGTGTCAAACTCGCACAGGAAATGTGGAATCAGTACAAGCACGGATCACATTCCTGTCCTCTCACAAAGATCTGTTTTCTCTGTTTCATGGAAATGGTGCATTCACTAGGACTGCTTCTGCCATGTGCAACGCTTACCATGTTTCTGGCTTTCAGTGGATACTGAAATAATAAGGGTAGAATTTTTTTCTGTTTGAATGTAGTGGCTCAGCAGATGTCTTCAAACAGCCTCTCATAACACATATATTCAAACCATATTCTTTTGGATACTGTTTAAAATGGCTCTTTGAATCTCAAGAAGTAATTTTTTAAATCTTTTGAAAAATTTGAAAACTAGCATTCTGTCTCCCACCAAAATAAATGACTCTTTCTGCTTGGTCCTTGCAATGTAACAATCACCTACCCTGCCACAAGGGTTTATAATGCTTATAATACACATCTGTGGTCTACAGATGAATTTCTCATCATGTTCAGTCATAATAGGTGTAAAAAACCTAATTTTGGGCAATTTGTCACTAGAGAAAGTGAAAATACTTTATATTAATAAAAGAAATGATGAGATACATCCCACGTGTTCTGCAGACCATGGAGTTGTGTGAAACTCTTGTAAAAGCAACATGAGCGTATCCAGATATAGTTCAATGGGGCAGTAAGACCACAGCCATCAATTACTTAAAGAAAGCCTGTCTGGAGACAGCCATGCCCAGCACCTGAATTCACTTTAATGGTGGAAGTGGACACATGTGCTTGGGGAGTTCAAATCCTTTATGAGTAACACTCACTTATAATATATGGACAGAATGCAAAACTAAAGAATTTTTTTTTTCTTTTAGCAGTGTGGTTGTCGTGAAAGTGTGTGTTGTTGTTGTGCTTTACACACATCCTTTTGAATGTAGTAACATTGTGATTGCTATTTAGAAATGCTTAGAATCTGCTTTCTAGTCTGGTGTTGAATATAAGTGGAATTGATGTCTTCATAGAATCTGACAGGTATAGATGTTTCTATTTTTCTTAACTAAAAATATAGGAACAGTAACTGATTAATACTGAAATAGTGTTTCTCTTGACTAACCTTGTTGGAAGATTCTCATAACTTGTGGACAGACTCATTCCAAGGAGCACCTGTATGTCATTCAGTCATCCCGCTATACATGGGGGAGTGAGGAGGGTGGAGGAGGGGGGATCTAGGACCCCCGTTGATACCAAAAACCATTAATGTGCCTGTCCCTGATAGTTGGTGCTCCATGCCTATGGGCTTGACATCCCTGAATACTGAGGTCTGACTGTATTTATACCTCATTCTCAATTAAAAAAAGATGATAGAGTGAATAATATTTGACAGTAGAGTAACGTGATTTAAAGTTAACCAATAAATGCAGACTGATTAGGCTTATTCATTTTATAATGAGGCGATGTGGAAAGTCACTAAATAGTTCAGTCTTAGGTTCAGGACATCTCTGGACATAAACAATTCATGCTATTCTATGCATAATTTCCATTTTTTACTTTATAACAATATTTAAAAATGAACTTGCGACCCCCTGGATTATAGACTACCAGGCTCCTCTGTCCACGGGATTTTCTAGGCAAGAGTACTGGAGTGGGTTGCCATTTCCTTCTCCAGAGGATCTTTCCAACCCAGGGATCAAATCCAGGTCTCTAACATAGGCTGACACTTTACCATCTGAGCCACCAGGGAAGTCGAACTGAAATATGTATATGACTACAAAGGAGATCGTATAGTAGATTAATAGATAAAAATCATCATTTGCAACTGAAATATATGTACTTTTTCAGAAAATAATTAAATAACACTTTATTCTGATTTATTGGTAAATTAATTATAGTAAGTTGCCAGAATATGTATTTGGGCTTTTATATGCCTACTCTTATAAAACAAATAATTAAATTAATTTTTTTTCCAGTTGTTGAATATACTCATCATAATGTATCAGGAATAAAACATAAATATTTAATCTCAAACTACATTAAATAGCAATAAACAAAGCACAGTGATTAAACTATGTTCATTTGTTCTACTACAGTTTCCTAAAATTCTTCTCTAGTCCCAAAGAACCCATTATCACCTTTAGAGACTGATAAACTAATATAATGTTCTTTGTTGTTTCCAAATATTTCCTAACTAGAAAATTTCGACTTTTGTTTTGCTGTTATTTTTGTTTTCTATTGCCTCAGTTTCAGCAATGAAATAATTCAGTGGAAACCCTAGGAACACAGAAATTAGGCCTATGAGGTTTGTGGAATCTAATATAGTCTCACTGCAGGGGATTTTAATGTGTAAATCCTAAATGCAGCAAAGAGGTGACAGGTCCCTAAAGGTTAATATTTACAAGGATTTCAATTTTTAAAATATCAGTTTCCCCTCAAAATCTATAAACATGTGGGGAGCACCATAGTCTCTGCTGCTGCTGCTGCTAAGTCGCTTCAGTCGTGTCCAACTCTGTGCGACCCCATGGACGGCAGCCCACCAGGCTCCCCCGTCCCTGGGATTCCCCAGGCAAGAACACTGGAGTGGGTTGCCATTTCCTTCTCCAATGCATGAAAGTGAAAAGTGAAAGTGAAGTCGCTCAGTCGTGTCTGACTCTTAGCGACCCCATGGACTGCAGCCTACCAGGGTCCTCCGTCCATGGGATTTTCCATAGTCTCTACATGGAGACAAATAAAGTGAAACTAAAAGAACGAATCATACAACCTAGGTACTTGTGTACAACTTGAATAATTATGGATGCTTTTCTTTCCCGATCACTTAGGGTATGTTACACAGACGTGGTTGAAAATTTCCCCTCTTATCTAAACCCCCAAAGTTCCTACAGGAAAACAGTTGTTCTTTTTTTTTAAAAAAATTAGAAACTCACTTCCGAGTGTTATGGTAGCTCTGGCCGTGTGTGCACGCTACGGTCCACTACCATCCTAGTTAATGCCTTCCTCAGGGAACCACTCACTCAGTGATCTTTCTATGCTGCTGGAAGACAGCAGTATTTATTTCCTGCTCATTTTGTTCTTTGCTTCTCAAATCTTACAACTAGTGTCTGAGGAATCCTGCGATATGTCAAGAAAGAAAAATAAAGAAAATCATGACTATAATTTAGCTAAAAGGAGGAATAAAACAGTGAAAATATTTACCTTTTAGTAATAAATTAAAACAAAATTAAGTTGATCATATTAATATTGAGTCCAGCTGAATATGATACACACAAAAAGAACAATGCCCTGTAGAAGCACCAAACCACAAAATTATTATCAACTGGAAATCATAGAATCCTATATTACTCTCAAGTGACTGAAAACCAGAAAAATTCAGGAATTTTTTTGGATGATAAAGCTAATCAAAATTGAGTATTTTTGTCTCTGGCTATCCTATAATGGCATGAACTCCAGTTTAAAGAAAAAGAACAGAACAGAGAGATTGTGAGAAGTGTTCAAATTATTAGTCTTCTAAAATACTGGAGTAGAGATATCCTTTGAACATTAGGTAATTCTTTTCTTATTATTACTGTAAGTAATTACATAAGGGCATAAACTATAAGCCATAGTATAAGGAAAAGAGACTGATAATATCTACCATCAATTTAAGCATTTCCCTTTTGTTATTTTCACTTTGAATTTGAAGCAAAGTCCTTAAATCACTTTAACGTCTATATTTATGGCTGGCAATACGCAGGCCATGACGGAACGGCAGGGGGCTGAGGGCTCAGTGTTGAACTCTTAGAATGATTCATGAGGAAACATTTCATCTTTGGTGTAACTTCGGAATTTAGGGACAAGCAGAGCCTCTACAGGAAGGGCTCCAAGCAGATCAATGTTACACCAAGGTTATTAAGGTTTAATCCTTAATGCTAAAGATTAAAACAGTGGCAGGAAAAGTTTGGAATTGAAAACTGTGGGAAAAGTTACAGAAAAGGAAAAACTACTAGGTTCACATTTACAAAGGCTGTGCCAGAGCCTTTGTAATCAAATGTTGTATTGACAAGTGATTCAGAGACTTTTAAAAATGGAGCCATTTGATGGAATTACAAAATGCTATAGCCACTAAGCATGCTAATACTCCTAGGCATATTCTTCTAAGAGAAATAAACACATGTCCATACAAATGCTTGTACATGTATATTCATAGAATATTATTCATGATAGCTAGAAACTGGAAGTAAATGTTCACTAGCTGAAGAACAGGTAAACAAATGTGATATATCTATACAAAGAATATTATTCAGCCATAAAAAGGGAGTAAGCACTGATTCAGGCTACAACATGAATGAACCTTGTAAGCATGCTAAGTGAAAGATGCCAGTTTCAAAATGCCGTGTACTGTATGATCACACTAATAAAAAAATGTCCAGACTAGGTAACTGAACAGAGATAGGAGTTGATTACAGGTTGCCAACGGCCAGAGAGCAAGGGACAGGGAACGACTGTTAATAACTATTGGGCTTCTTTTTTGGGATGATGAACATCTGAAAACGGTGATGACAGTTCCAACACTGAATTCATGAAATATCACTGAATTGTAAACTTGACAATCACAATGAATAGAATACACATCTTAATGGGAGCTGTGTTATGATTAGTGATATTTCTGAGTAAAGTATGCTACAATTAATGTGATTAAATGGAAAAAAATTTTGTCTCTGAGAAAAAATATTAACAGTGCCATAAAAACACAATATGCCAAGCACAAGTATTACTATAAACTGAATGTGAAGCTATTCCTAACTTCAGTCAGTTCAGTTCAGTTCAGTTCAGCCACTCAGTCATGTCTGACTCTGCAGCCCCAAGAATCGCAGCATGCCAGGCCTCCCTGTCCATCACCAACTGCCAGAGTTCACCCAGACTCACATCTATTCAGTCCGTGATGCCATCCAGCCATCTCATCCTGTGTCACCCCTTCTCCTCCTGCCCCCAATCCCTCCCAGCATCAGAGTCTTTTCCAATGAGTCAAGTTTTCGCATGAGGTTCCAATGAGTCAAGTTTTCGCATGAAGTGGCCGAAGTATTGAAGTTTCAGCTTTAGCATCAGTACTTCCAAAGAAATCCCAGGGCTGATCTCTTTCAGTATGGACTGGTTGGATCTCCTTGCAGTCCAAGGAATTCTCAAGAGTCTTCTCCAACACCACAGTTCAAAAGCATCAATTCTTCAGCGCTCAGTTTTCTTCACAGTCCAACTCTCACATCCGTACATGACCACTGGAAAAACCATAGCCTTGACTAGATGGACCTTGCTGGCAAAGTAATGTCTCTGCTTTTGAATATGCTATCTAGGTTGGTCATAACTATTCTTCCAAAGAGTAAGCATCTTTTAATTTCATGGCTGCAGTCACCATCTGCAGTGACTTTGGAGCCCAAAAATAAAGTCTGACACTGTTCGACTGTTTCCCCATCTATTTCCCATGAAGTGATGGGACCAGATGCCATGATCTTCGTTTTCTGAAAGTTGAGCTTTAAGCCAACTTTTTCACTCTCCTCTTTCACTTTCATCAAGAGGCTTTTTAGTTCCTCTTCACTTTCGGCCATAAGGGTGGTGTCATCTGTATATCTGAGGTTATTAATATTTCTCCTGGCAATCTTAATTCCAGCTTGTGCTTCTTCCAGCCCAGCGTTTCTCATGATGTACTCTGCATATAAGTTAATTAAGCAGGGTGACAATATACAGCCTTGATGTACTCCTTTTCCTATTTGGAACCAGTCTGTTGTTCCATGTCCAGTTCTAAATGTTGCTTCCTGACCTGCCTATGGGTTTCTCAAGAGGCAGGTCAGGTGGTCTGGTATTCCCATCTCTTTCAGAATTTTCCACAGTTTATTGTGATCCACACAGTCAAAGGCTTTGTCATAAAGCAGAAATAGATGTTTTTCTGGAATTCTCTTGCTTTTTCCATGATCCAGCAGATGTTGGCAATTTGATCTCTGGTTCCTCTGCCTTTTCTAAAACCAGCTTGAATATCTGGAAGTTCATGGTTCATGTACTGCTGAATTCTGGCTTGGATAATTTTGAGCATTAATTTAGTAGCGTGTGAGATGAGTGCAATTGTGCAGTAGTTTGAACATTCTTTGGTATTGCCTTTCTATGGGATTGGAATGAAAACTGACATTTTCCAATCCTGTGGCCACTGTTGAGTTTCCAAATTTGCTGGCATATTGAGTGCAGCACTTTCACAACATCATCTTTCAGGATTTGAAAGAGCTCAACTGGAATTCCATCACCTCCACTAGCTTTGTTTGTAGTGATACTTTCTAAGGCCCACTTGACTTCACATTCCAGGATGTCTGGCTCTAGGTGACTGATTACACTATCGTGATTATCTTGGTCATGAAGATCTTTTTTGTACAGTTCTTCTGTGTATTCCTGCCACCTGTTCTTAATATCTTCTTCTTCTGTTAGGTCCATACCATTTCTATCCTTTATCGGTCCCATCTTTGCATGAAATGTTCCCTTGGTATCTCTAATTTTCTTGAAGAGATCTCTAGTCTCTCCCGTTCTGTTGTTTTCCTCTATTTCTTTGCTTTGATCGCAGAGGAAGGCTTTCTTGTCTCTCCTTGCTATTCTTTAGAACTCTTCATTCAGATGCTTAGATCTTTCCTTTTCTCCTTTGCTTTTCACTTCTCTTCTTTTCATAGCTATTTGTAAGGCCTCCCCAGAGAGCCGTTTTGCTTTTTTGCATTTCTTTTCCATGGAGATGGTCTTGATCCCTGTCTCCTGTACAATGTCACGAACCTCATTCCATAGTTCATCAGGCACTCTGTCTAGAAGATCTAGTCCCTTAAATCTATTTCTCACTTCCCTTGTATAATCATAAGGGATTTGATTTAGGCCATACCTGAATGGTCTAGTGGTTTCCCCTACTTTCTTCAATTAAGTCTGAATTTGGCAATAAGGAGTTCATGATCTGAGCCACAGTCAGCTCCTGGTCTTGTTATGGTTGACTGTATAGAGCTTCTCCCTCTTTGGCTCAAAGAATATAATCAGTCTGATTCCTAGCTTAAATTATACCAAAGCTGCAACAGTTATGTACTAATAAGCTTGCCATAAGGCCAATGAGTTCAAACTGAAAAGAGTTTGGAAAAATGAAAGATATGTTATATAATAACATGATCGAATTTAATTATGCCCCCAAAGTAATTATTAAAGGAGAGATCTAGTGTACAGTTAACATTTTAGAGCAAATATTTTTGAACTGGAAAGAAAGAAAACTATTCTAGATTGGGACCAGGAATGATGCAGGAAGTAATTGTGGGTGACTTTATTAGGAAATACTGATTAGTATACAAGAAATGTCAATATTCTAATAATGCAAGGAAGAATCTAAAGAAAGTAGGTTGTGGTTATGCAATTTTAGAAATAATAACTAACAGAAAATGTGGGAAAGAATGGAGGAGAACAGTGAAATTGAAAACTAAGACAAAAAGGTAAAGCTTAAAAATGATCCAAAATGCTTCAGAGGAAGTCTAAGAAAAATGATCAGTATGGCCCACAGACCTGAAAAATGACCAAACATGCTCAACACAAAAAAATGCCAAATATGATGAAAAGGGCAGCTTTTTTTTTTTTTTTTTTAATGTGGAAAGGAATAACATGAAAGTAAACAAGAATGCTTACCCAAAGTGGCACATAGGATGCAAAGTTGGACAGAGTTGAATCAAAAGCAAACAGAAACATCAAAAATCACTTTTAAAGAATTTTTTTGCTTTGTTTTTGATAAACAATATTCTGTTGTATGCATATAACACAATTTATTTATCCATTCCTTTAGTGACATTGGGGCGATTTTTGGATTGGGATTGTTATGAAAATATCTTAATGTCTATTTTGTTTAGATTATTTGCATGTTTATATATTTTATTTTTTCTTCGGGTGCCACATTCTAGACCTAGGAGTCTAATTTTTTTATATAAGGAAAGTATGCTATTAACTTTATAAAAATTGTCAAATGTTTTCCTAAGGTGGCTTGTTCTTTTATTTTTTGACCAGAAATATACTGGAGCTGCAGTTGCTCTACATGCTCACCGTATCTGATTTTGCCAATATTTATAGTTATACCCCAGAGTGTACTCCAAGACAGCAGAATAGAAAGACATGCACTCAACTTCTCTTGGAAGAACACTAAGATTGCAATTAGCTGGTGAACAACTATTGACAGGAGGGTGTTAGAATGCACCAAAAAAAGATGCCCCACATCCAGGGCAAAGGAGGAGCCACAATGAGATGGTGGGGGGCAATATCACGTCAAAATCAAACCTTATACCAGCCAGAGACTCTTGAGGTAAACAAACAATACCTTGTGCACACCACAATTGTGCTCATTCCACATGCTAGCAAGGTAATGTTCAAAATCCTTCAAGTTAGGCTTTGTGAACCTAGGTACATGTGCCAAGAACTTCTGGATGTACAAGCTGGATTTAGAAAAGGCAGGGGAACAAAGATCAAATTGGCCAACATCTGTTGGATCACAGAAAAAGCAAGATAATTTCAGAAAAAAAACATCTCCTTCATCAACTAAACTAAAGCCTTTGACTGTGTGGATCACAACAAACTGTGGAAACTTCTTAAGGAGATGGGAATACCAGACCACCTCAAATGTCTCCTGAGAAACCTGTATGCAGGTCAAGAAGCCACAGTTAGAACTGGACAGGGAACAACAGACTGGTTCCAAATTGTGAAAGAAGTATGTCAAAAAGGAGTATGACAAAGGAGTATGTCAAAATTGGGAGAAGAGTATGTCTGCTTATTTAATTTATATGCAGAGCACATCATATGAAATGCTGGGCTGGATGAAGCACAAGCTGGTGTCAAGATTGCTGAGAGATGTATTAATAATCTCAGATTTGCAGATGACACCACCTTAATGGCAGAAAGCAAAGAGGAACTAAAGAGCCTCTTGATAAAGTGAAAGAGGAGAGTGAAACAGTTGGCTGAAGACACAGTGTTCATAAACTAAGATCATGGCATCTGGTCCCATCACTTCATGGCAAATAGATGGGGAAACAATGGAAACCATGACAGACCTTATTTTCTTGGGTTCCAAAATCACTGTGGACGGTGACCTGAAGCCATGAAATTAAAACGTTTGCTCCTTGGAAGAAAAGCTATGACAAACTTAGCATATTAAAAAGCAGAGCTATCACTTGCCAACAAAGGTCTGTCTAGTCAAAAATATGTACTCATGTGAGAGTTGTATCATAAAGAAGCCTGAGTGCCAAAGAATTGAACTGTGGTGCTGGAGAAGACTCTTGAGAGTCTCTTGGACTGCAGTGACATCAAACCAATCAATCCTAATGGAAATCAACTCTGAATACTCATTGGAAGGACTGATGCTAAAGCTGAAGCTCAAATACTCTGGCCACTTGATTCAAAGAGCCAGCTTATTGAAAAAGACCCTGATGACAGGAAAGATTGAGGGAAGGAGGAGAAGCAGGTGACAGAAGATCAGATGGTTGGATGGCATCACCAAATCAATGGATATGAATTTCAGCAAACTCTGGGAGATAGTTAAGAACAGGGAAGCCTGCTAAGCTGCAGTCCATGGGGTCACGATGAGCTGGACACAACTTAGTGACTGAAAAACAACAGTAATTATTCCCATTTCTCTGAGTGTGAAGTGACAAATTATTACAGTTTTAATTGTATATCCTTGATAACTAATGAGGATAAGCAACTTTTCAAATGCTAATTGGACATTTGTATATCTTCTTTGATGAAGTATCTGTTTAAGTATTTGCTCCCATTTTAATGGGTTACTGTCTTTGCATTATAGATTTATAGATGCATTTTATAAACTCCAAGTATAAGAACTGCATATTTCTATATAACTCTATTTATACATATTTTGTCATATGTGTGATGGAAGAATTATTTCCCAGTTTATGATTCTACTTTTCATCTTCCTAGCAGTAATTTTGGTGGCATCATCACCTTGATGAATATTAATTTACCAATTTGTGGTTTCCTGGCTCTTGCTTGCTTAGAGTTGCTTAAAAATATTCTTTGCCTCCTCCATGTTCATGAAAATATTCTTCCATATTTTCTTCTAGAAATATAAGAATTTCTATTTCTAGAAAATTTCTAGAATTCTAGAAATTTTATAGTATTAGCTTTTATGTTTAAATATATGATTAGCTCATATTAATTTTTGGTTATGGTATAATGTATAGGTCTACTCAATTTTAAAATATATTATCTAGTTGTTTCTGCGCCATTTCCTGCAAGGCTTATTTTTCCTCCTTTGAATTGCTTTGACTATTTTGTTGAATTGATTATTAATATGTAGATATAGATCTAAGTTCTCTATTCTGTTCCATTGTTCTATACGGCTATCCTTATGTCAGTACTACAGTCTTAATTATAGTAGCTTTATCCTAAGTCTTGGAACAAGATAATAAAAATCTCCAACTTTGTTTTCTGTTTTAAGAATGTTTGAGCAAAAATTAAAATAACATAAATACTATCTGTGCACCCATCCCCCCGCAAAAAATAATGCCTTGGCTATACTAGGTCCTCGGAGAAGGCAATGGCACCCCACTCCAGTACTCTTGCCTGGAAGATCCCATGGACGGAGGAGCCTGGTAGGCTGCAGTCCATGGGGTCGCTGAGGGTCGGATGCGACTGAGCGACTTCACTTTCACTTTTCACTTTCATGCATTGGAGAAGGAAATGGCAACCCACTCCAGTGTTCTTGCCTGGAGAATCCCAGGGGATTCTAGTGGGCTGCCTAGTGGGCTCCTTAGTGGGGAGCCTAGTGGGCTGCCATCTCTGGGGTCGCACAGAGTCAGACACGATTGAAGTGACTTAGCAGCATACTAGGTCCTTTGCATTTCTATATAAATTTTAATATCAGCTTGCCATTTTATTTTTTAAAAAACTGGAATTTTTATTGGAGTTGGAATCCAAACAGTATTAGTCCTTCCAATCTATGAACATGGTATATATCATCATTTGTTTGTCTCTTTTAGTTTCTTCCAGAAAAGTTTCATAAACATAAATGAAACATCTTAGGATATCTTTTGTTAAATTTTTTCCTAAGTGTTTTTAAATAAAGTAAACATTTAAGAAATTGCTCAGTTTTTTTTTTTTCAGGAGTATTTCATAGAAAAGATCTTTACTCCCAGCCAAACAGACATGATTTTCAGTTGTCTTTCTCTGTGTGATATTAGCATCTGTGTTGAATTGCCTCTTGTCAACTTGGCAACATTACTACACTTTTCTAAAGCTGGGAAGTCTATTTTCCAGAACCCTCTTCCCTGAATGATTTCCCATGGGATTTGAAAATGAGAAAAACTCATGCATGACTTGGAAGATGAAAGTAAGACAAAAGTCATTCTGGTGATTTTGGCAGCCAGGCATGAATCCACAATGATCTTAGCAATCATAGTATCCAGACATAACACCATCACAGATCTCTCATGAACTTGTACTTCATGATCATGACAGATGCAGCAATTTCTTGGACTTTTTCACGGACTCTAGCTTCTACTCCTACTTTAGGCTGATGTAAGTTATGATTGTTTCTCTTTCTTGAGGCATCCATCCTTCCAGACTTTTACTTTCCTTACTTTAAGTTTACATTAACTTAAGCACTAATTTCTATATTAAAATTTTATTTCTGAAACACTTAACTAGTTTTCTTTTCCTGGTTAATGCAGACTGATAATAGCAACCAATCATAGTAAATTCCTAGATTTGTTATTTAATTAAAAGTTGATAAACGGAGATAATTTAATTCATTTTCCACATACTAATTAGAAAGCTATAAAGAGAAATCTGTACTCATTATCTCTTTGGTTACCACAAGGTACTATTTTCAGAGGAAAGGCAGGATAAATACTTGATTCTTTTTCTTTATTTGCCACTTTTTGGTCAGTTGCTATTTTATATACCATATTGCTAAATGAGTTGGTTTTTTAACATCCATCAAAATTGACTTTTCAAAAATTGACTTTGGGAAATAATTTATCTGTCTCCCCAATCTACTGAATTTGTTATTCCAAATGTAATATTTTAAAGTTTTAGATTTTAAAAGTATTTTAACCTCTGCTGAGATCCCATATCTGTTTACTCACTGCAACAATATTTCTCTTTAAGTCCTTAGACTACATTTGTAATCTTTCATTACAGGTTTTTATGCTAATGCTAACATCTGGAGCATGTTGTCTGTTCTATTGACTACATGTTTTAGTATCATTATAAACCCATGTATTCAAATATATTAGGAGTGTTTCTGATCATTTTAGTCATCATTATTGATGCTTAAATTATTTCAAGTTCAGAGAGCAGCTGCTTTTTCAAGCTGCTTCCTGGATCCTGTGACAAGATGATCTAGATTGATTTTGTTCATTACTTGCTCAAAGCCAGAAAGTACACATTTCTCCAAGAAGCTCTGGCTGTTTTCTAGGGAGTGATGGTATTTGGAAACTAACTCTACATCCCCAGGGTCTTCCTGCTACTGTTTTGCTTAATGTTTCTAGGATGTATCAGTGGATACATCTAATATATAAGTAGATTTTTTAAACTGATAAAATGCATCATACATTTAGTATTACATCAGGTCAAATTCAGGATTATAAGATTTTATTTAACTCTATAGATCTTAAATATATATCTTTTTCTGGCACATTGGAAAAGTCAGATTTTCAATGTCACAAAAAAACTTACATTCCAAACACTTCAACTCAGTGTTCTAAAAAAGATTAATTTATTTGTCAGAGGTAAAAATCTATTATTTTCAAGAGATTTTAATTCATTGTACTGGGATGCAGCAGTTTCCATTGGCTTGAGATAAAAAGGATAAAAAGTTTCCCAAACATGTTATTAGAAAAAATGTTTAAGCATGAAAAAAAAGCTGAAGGAATTGCATATGGACATCCATATACCGACCACTTAGATTCTACAATTCAATTCAATCAGTTCAGTCCTCAGTCATGTCTGACTCTTTGTGACTCCATGGACTGCAGCATGCCAGGCCTCCCTGTCTATCACCAACTCCAGAAGTTTATTCCAACTCATGTCCATTGAGTCAGTGATGCCATCCAACCAGCTCATCCTCTGTCATCCCCTTCTCCTCCTGCCTTCAATCACTCCCAACATTAAGGTCTTTTCAAATAAGTCATTCTTCGCATCAGGTGGCCAAAGTATTGGAGTTTCAGCTTTAACATCAGTCCTTCCAATGAATATTCAGGACTTATTTCCTTTAGTATGGACTAGTTTGATCTCCTTGCAGTCCAAGGGACTCTCAAGAGTCTTCTCCAATACCACACTTCAAAAGCATCAATTCTTTCTTTGTAATCCAACTCTCACATTCATACATGACCACTGGAAAAACCATAGCCTTGTGTAGACGGACCTTTGTTAGCGAAGTAATGTCTCTGCTTTTTTAATAAGCTGTCTAGGTTGGTCATAACTTTCCTTCCAAGGAGTAAGTGTCATGGCTGAAGTCACCATCTGCAGTGATTTTGGAACCCAAAAAGATAAAGTCTGTCACTGTTTCCATTATTTCCCCATCTATTTGCCATGAGGTGATGGGACCAGATGCCATGATCTTAGTTTTCTGAATGTTGAGCTTTAAGCCAACTTTTCCCTCTCCTCTTTCACTATCATCAAGAGGCTCTTTAGTTCTTCACTTTCTGCTATAAGGGTGGTGTCTGCATATCTGAGGTTATTGATATTTCTCCAAGCAATCTTGATTCCAGCTTGTGCTTCATCCAACCCAGTGTTTCTCATGATGTACTCTGCATATAAGTTAAATAAGCAGGATGACAATATACAGCCTTGATGTACTACTTTTCCTGTTTGGAACCAGTTTATTTGTTCCATGTCTAGTTCTAAGTGTTGCTTCCTGACCTGCATACAGATTTCTCAGGAGGCAGGTCAGGTGGTCTGGTATTCCCATCTCTTTCAGAATTTTCCATAGTTTGTGGTGATCCACACAGTCAAAGGCTTTGGCATAGTCAATAAAGCAGAAATAGATGTTTTACTGGAACTCTTTTGCTTTTTCCATGATCCAGCAGATGTTGGCAATTTGATCTCTGGTTCCTCTGCCTTTTCTAAAACCAGCTTGAACATCTGGAAGTTCATGGTTCTGAATCCTGGCTTGGAGAATTTTGAGCATTACTTTACTAGCATGTGAGATGAGTGCAATTGTGCGGTAGTTTGAGCATTCTGTGGCATTGCCTTTCTTTCTACAATTACATTCTGCTATATTTGCTTTATTACATTATCTATTGCTCTATACAAAATTCTATAGTCTAATAAATTCATCTAACATTTATTTCAAACTGTACTTTCCCCCTAAATACTTTAACACACATATCATTAACAATTTTAGCTTTTTTTAAAAGTAAAACTTGCCTATAATGTAATTTAAAAATCCAACATGTATCATTTTCCGAGTTGTGACAAATGAAAACACCTGTGCAGCTCCAACCTTTACTAGCTTATGGATGAGGGTTCACATGCAAAAGCACCAGTATTTCAGAAAATTTTTTTTTGGTTTTAAATTGTATAGTGTCTGTGGGAATTCTCTAATCCAAGTTCATAAAATAAACATCCAGAAGACAAAACTTAACAATTGGTTTGTGGGAAAATATTTCCATGGATTGTCTGAATAGCGGTGTTAATATTTAAAATAAGCTTACATTTTATAGTTTTCTTCTGAGCAACATTGCAATTCTTTGTGTGGAAGGCACGTAGAGAATAGAGATCATTAACACACAGTAATTTGTGCATTATGTAATGAATATGTTTAGTTATGACTGTCATTCAAACTGAAGAGCTGAGTAGGATAGTAGAAGCTAAGCAGCCTGAACTAGTGTTCTGTTATCACTAAGCTCCTGGGAATGGTCTGACAATTTTGTATGTTGTGAAGAGTTGCAGCAAAGGGGGAAAAGAGAAAAAGTATGCTCTGACATCTTGTTTTAGTAAAAAGACAGATAACTCCCCAAAAAGTCTAAAAGTAACAGGTAGATATTTATTCTTCTTAATATATGTTTGAAACAAGTATTTGGAAAACAAAATATGAGATAAATTTATAAATTCTTTGATAGCAGAGAGAGATTTCTGTTTTTAACAAATAGGAATACCTCACATCCTTTTATGGTGTTGGGCAGTTGGTAGGTAATTATATATCAGAAAGTCTGTGTCATTATGTACATGAATACAAAGGCATATTGGGTGAAAGCTTGTTCATTTCTCTACCTGATTTGTCTGATGATTATAAGATGTTATATCGGTTTTAGAAAGGGCAATTTGTTACTTTTTATCCTGACCATTAATTGATGCCATAGGAAAGCTTCACAGCAAAGAACATTTTATAGGAAAAAAATTAAACTGTACATATAAAGTGATATCTTAATTAAAGAAAACCTGAACCACAAACCTCTCAGCACACATACCATGTAAAATGAAGATATATTTTGTTTTCAAGAACGTTGGAAAATATGTCAGCTTATTACTTATTCAATAACTACTGGAAATTTAATAAAAGGAAGCATGTTTCTTCATTTGGGTTCCTCTAGACCAAAGCCTAGGGCTTCTTCGGTGGTTTAGTGGTAAAGAATCCACCTGCCAATGCAGGAGGGGTTTGATCCCAGGTTTGGGAAGACCCCCTGGAGAAGGAAATGGCTACCCACTCCAGTACCCTTTCCTGGGAAATACCATGGACAGAGGAGCCTGGCAGGCTACAGTCCATAGGACTGCAAAAGATTTGGACATGACTTGGCAACTAAACAGCAAGCAAAGCAGAGTGTAAGATAAGAATTTAGGTGCATGTCCCCTGTGTTCCTAGCAGAACTATCTGCAATAACCTATCCATGGAAATAACCTAAATGTCCATTGACAGATGAATGGGTAAAGGAGATGCAGTATATTTACACAATGGAATATTACTCAGTCATAAAAAAGAATAGAATAATGCTATGTGCAGCAACATGGATGCAACTAGAGATTATCAAACTAAATGAAGTCAAAGAGAAAGATGGATACCATATGATATCACTTTTATGTGGAATCTAAAATACGACACAAACGAACCTATCTATGAAACAGACTCACAGACTGCCTGAGAATAGACTGGTGACTGCCAAAGGAAAGGAGTGGCAGGGGGATGGATTGGGAGTTTGGGATTCACAGATGTAACCGGTATATATAGAATGGATAACAACAGGGTCCTACTGTACAGAAGAGAAAGCTACATCCAA
>SJYQ01001103.1:1060290-1071519 GCA_006410935.1 Redunca redunca | reverse complement strand
GATGCTGGGAAAGATTGAGGGCAGAAGGAGAAGGGGACAACAGAGAATGGGATATTTGGATGGCATCACTGACTCAATGGATATCAGTTTGAGCAAACTCCAGGAGAGAGTGAAGGACAGGAAAGCCTGGTGTGCTGCAGTCCAAGGGATAGCAAATAGCCAGGCAAAACTTAGGGACTGACCAACAACAAAATGTTGAATTATCTGTTAAATTGTGTGTTAAAAATTTAAGAGTTTCCTCCCCTTTCCCCCAATCTTAGTTTTCTGAATGTGAAATCTAGGTGACATTTTCTCCACTTTGATTTTAGGAGTGCCGTCTCCTCAGTGTGAGAACCTTAAGGATAATCATGAAATGAGCAAATAGTGAAGTTTCCTTCCTTCATGATACTGAGAGTGTTATGTACAGTCTAAATCCACACATGTACATGTTCCACAAGTACTACTCTATGAAGAAAGGTTTTCTCATGATTCTTCATTGAATTCCTTCTCTAGGATCAATTATTTGGCATTCTTCTAGAACCTTCAACCACTTACATACTGTTTTAGTGGTTATTCCTTCACTGAATTTTCTTGTACACATTAAGCCTGGTGCTTGGCTGAAATGTTTGTTCATAGTGATTACAGAACTAGGGGTTTCCTAAGTGGAGTTTGCTTACATTTTCTAACGATAGATTATGAAATGAAACCAATCCTACATTGATTAGAGACCTGAGTTCTCCACTGTCCAAGACTCTGTACACTTGACTCCTTAATATTTTACTTCTGGCAAAAAGAAAAATCATGATTACTAGGAAAAGAATATTATCCAATGTCAAACTAGACATGAATACAAAGCCTTCTGAAGTTCACATCAGCACTTTTTCAAGTTATGATAATAAAATCATGAAGTGGATTTAAGGCTTGACATACTTTTTTTTAATGAGATGCACTCATAAATATCAGAAAACATAACCTGCTTAAGGCTAAGTATTCCTTCATAAAATCTGTTTAGTTATATGGAAAGGTGATGTGTGCCTACAACTATGTGTGGGTACTGGGTCACAGTATGAATTGTGTTTTATGCTCCAGATTGTGAGAAGGAGACTTGGAAGCCACAGATCAGAGAAGCAGTAGTGTGAGTGAACAGCAGTTACCTCTGCCTGTAGCTTAGGTCATTTATCGACTGCCATTTTTCAAGTTCTAGTCTTTCTGGGGATCCTACACAGCATTATTATATTTGGGTATTAAGGGAAGAGTAAATAAAATTTTCAGCATCTTTTTCCAAGCAAATTTTCATAGTAGATCTGAAGGAAATTCCTCTGAGAATTTAGCTTTATACCTGTGATGAATTTCTTAATCTCCTCAGCTATAAAATGGGGATAATAAGACCATTATGCACCCATAACTCTTTGAATGAGATAATATAAATGAGGTACTTAGCACAGTGCCCAGCACATAGTGAGTAATCACTAATATTAGTTACTATTACTATAATTTTTATTATTTCACATGAGATGGTTAAACAACTTCCACATGAAAATAAAATAATAATTTACTTGACTTTCCTTGATGTATAAGGAGAAAAAAGCTATAAAGTTAAAATAAGAATCTCTAAAACTACCATAAACTCAAAAACAATCATTTATGAGCATAAATACATAAAATATGCTGATATAGTAACTTTGGAACTTTCACTGTACTTTCATCATTTCATGTTACAATTTTTCAATCTAAAACTATAGCTAAAACCAGTAGGTAACAAGTTGGAATCCAGGGTATAGTAATTTGTCCTTTTACTTCTTGTCAGTATTAAAGCTAATGGCAAAACACATGAGTTGCATAGTATTTTCTCCCAAGGCATCTAGTTGTGTGAAAAGTTTAAATACTTGTGGGAACAATTTACTAGCGGAATCACATATTCATTTACTTCATCGATACATAAAACTTCTCTTTATTTATGGGAAAATATTCACCTGGATCATTTCTCATAAAGCTGTATTTATTTTTAATCAGCAACAGTAGCATTCATGATATGTCTTAACTGTATATCTATAGGTATTTTTAGCATTGCTGTGAAGAGTTAATAAAATGAAATCTGGTTTTGTACCAGGAGACCAATATCTTTGCTGAGGTTGTAAAACCTTAGTCTAGCTTTGCCATGTACCATGATCAAATCAAGATGGCTCACTACAATATATGCTTTATAAACTAAATGATGAATTTGTGTACAGAGAGAAAGAGAAATAAAAGCAGGGAGTGAACTGTAAAAATTGATCCACACAATAAATTTTTTAACAGCAGAGGCTTAAAAAAAATGTTTTGGCTGTTTCATTTTGCACATTACTTTTGGTCTCACTATTTAAATTTGTATTTGTGTTTGAAGTCCAGTGCACAGGGAGGGGCTTGGTTTGCAAAGCACATAGGACAAATTGCCAACACTCTGTAAATGACCTACTGTTAACCTCTGTAAGAACAGCTGAACTAGCAACCAAAAGCACATGCAAGAAGGATACTTATAGACCATCTGGGGAAGAAAAAGGTGCTTGGTTGCTTTTTTTTCCTGCAACAGATCACAATGTACTCCTACTTAAAGAGAAAGAAAAACACCATCAACAAAAGCTTGTCCATCAGTTAGCATTTTCCTTCCACTAATGCCCTTTGAAATTAAATGTGTGAAAGGAAGCAAGGCTAGATGCACCGTCCTGACTGATAAGTGTAAAGGAGGGTATTTTCTGCTCAAGCAGTTTTTTAAAAAAATTCAATAACATAAGACTATGATAAGTGTGCACTTAGTTTCATCTATGGGACTAACATAACTTCTCGGGAAATAAATAAGTGATGTACATAACTGAAGGATGATTCATAGTTAATAAGGTATAAGGATATGGAATATGTGTGTGCTGTCTCTGTTCTGAGAAAATAAAACTTTTAGAAGGACTGTCATTAAGCTTTGCATCAATGAGTAGCTCAAAGCTCAACAACTTGCTGTCTTAAACTACCCCCCAAAATACAAGGTTGGAAAGTTAAAAGCCAAGACAGAGAGAGAAAAAAATCTTACTTTTTAGTGAAGCATGATTTTCTCATGCTTAATTGAAAATGTCTCCACTATATTTCAGAAAAATCTTTAAAATAAACAGAATTTCAAATGTAAATTAGTCTACTCACAAAGTTCCACAACAAACTCTTATGTTGAATAGCTGAGGAATGAAGGAAAACATCCCCGTGTGGCAGGGACCAAGTGAGAGATCCACTTTGTGGGACTGAAAGGAGCTGCTTCTTTCTTTATCATTCCTGTGAATATTTACGAGGGCTCTGGCACAACATGACTGGTGCTCCTGCAATCATGCCTCCCACAGAATATTCATCTTTCCCAACTAGAAAGAAATGTAAGAATACCCCTGGTATGCACAGGGCTTCATTCATGACTAACGGAGACAGGTACTGAACCAGAAGGAGTTTGGGACCCTAAATGTTTTGCTTATTGTTTTGATAGCTTTCAGGAAGGTCAGGACCAATTCTTTCCTGAGATTTTCTTCTTTTACTGAATGGAGAAGAGTCGCAAAAATTAAAATAGTTCTGGGGATCTCCAGGAGATATTCGCAAAAACAAACAAACAAACAGATGAGGTACTTTTCTTTGCAGGCACAAGATTTCATAGAATTGATAGTTAGGTATTTATTGAAATGTAAGGAAATTGTTTTCTACCCTTGTAAAAGAAGACAGGTTGTGATGAATTTGACTCTGTTTATGTGATAGAAAGTGCTGGCATGAGATTAAGACCATTTAGAACTATTTGATTTGAATGAAACACATGCTGAAAACCTCTCACTGCTCTTCCATTCACCCTCCCTTCTTGCATGGGAATCCCCCTGCAGAGGAGCCTAGGGGATGACAGATTGGAGGGACTGCCCTAGGTCTTGCTCTTTGCCTCCCATTCTTCAGCACCTTGAAAGGACCATGCATTTGAGAATAGAATAGAATTACTGAATTGGATAAGGGAGAAAGACAGGCAGCAAGTCTATTGTCATCAGTCAGAACCCCCAAATTACCTGAGGTACTGACGGCCCTCAAACAACACGCACTTGTCTGAAGCTGGCCCTGCTCTACCAATATCCATAAAACATCCACATGACTCTGTGGGGTAACTTTCTTTCATTTCTTGTTCAGTGTTAACACTGAGGTACATTTTTAGATTTCATTTGTATGAAAAACTAGAGGATCAAAGCATGTGGGAATTTGCCCTCAAGTTCCACACTTTCTCACGATAATACGACCACCTCTGTTGTCCTCATGCATTCTATAGTACCCAGAAATATTACTGCAGGTGACACTGTGACATAGACTTACAGATATCTGTTAAGTTATCTCAGGATCATTTGGTGGAGAGCTTTATTTTTATCTGGGAACTATTCTAGTGCTGTAGCACTAACAACAGATGTATAAAAATGTAAAAGAGTGACAGAGAAATTATATTAAAGAATTGAAGGCCAATAATAATTGTAAAAACTGAGCTTTTAAAATAAAAAAACATAACAAGTCTGTGGTTATTTTAACACTATTTATGCCATCAATAGTGTTATCTTAAAATACAAAAGTTACTTTTGTGCACAATTTGAATGAAAATCTGGAGATATCCCAGTGTGCGCTTATATCATGAAAAATTTCTCAGAAATCACACTAGAAGTTCAAGAAAGTATGGCAGACAAGATACAATTGATGGAATAGTCATTTTTGTTATGAAAAAAATTTTCATAAGACTGTTACTCCTTCCCAAAGCACTACAGTGAAAGTACATTTATTTCTCCTAAAGCACAGGCTTCCCTGGTGGCTCAGACAGTAAAGCGTATGCTTTACCCTACAATGTGGGAGACCAGGGTTTGATTCCTGGGTGGGGAAGATCCCCTGGAGAAGGAAATGGCAACCCACTCGAGTATTCTTGCCTGGAAAATTCTATGGACAGAGGAGTCTGGTAGGCTACACTCCATGGGGTTGCAAAGAGTTGGACACGATTGAGCGACTGAACTGACTGACTGACTGACTGACTGATACAAAATGGTTTTTCTTGTAGTCATGTATGGATGTGACAGTTGGACCACAAAGAAGGTTAAGCACTGAAAAATGGATGTTTTTGAACTGTGGTATTGGAGAAGACTCTTGAGAGTTCCTAGGAAGACAAGGACATCAAACTAGTCAATCCTAAAGGAAATCAACCCTGAATATTCATTGGATGCTGATGCTGAATCTCCAATAATTTGGCTACCTGATGCAAAGAGCCAACTCATTGGAAAAGACCCTGATGCTCAGAAAGATTGAGGGCATGGGGAGAAGAGGATGACAGAGGATGAGATGGTTGAATGGCATCATGGACTCAGTGGACAGGAGTTTCAGCAAACTCTGGGAGAAAATGAGCAACAGGGAAGCCTGGCATGCCACAGTCTATGGGGTCTCAAAGAGTTGGAAATGTCTGAGTGACTGATCAACAACAACATACAGTATGAAAAAATAAAGCAATATTCACCCAACACCCTTCCTTCCAATCATTCTAAGTTTCCAGAATACATGTTAAGGCAGTTTTTTCCCCTCAGAAATTATTTTATCTAAAGCAACAACAACTTGTTAATGTTTAATGATAAATAGTGCATCAGGCTGAATTCTTTCTAGTAATTTTATGTGAAAAGGAGATACTAGTAATATAAGTCTACTGTATAGATAAAGAATGGTTGTCATTCTCACACCTCCTACATGTCTTAAGTTCTTAATAATGACTTTTACTCCTGGGGATTACAGTTTTATTTTCCTATTTTAAGATCTTCCATTGCATCGGAGATGACCAAACACCCGTATTAATTCTGGAGGGCATTGTAAACTACATGCAGATTTGGTTTTGTAAGGATAAAAAATGTGAGATGTCATTATAGAAGCCAGAACTTCAGCGTTGTAATGGACCAGATCACGTTTTCAGGCAATGAATGTTACTCTTTAGTTCATTCAGAAGTTAAAATATTTATGCAAAATATTTGAATTTCTTCATAATTTGTTGGCATTCTTTCAAAGTTAGATGTTACATAGGCTGCGGTATTAACTATAAGGCTCAAAGCTTTTAACAAGTGGGAAATGATATTTGCTGCTAAGCTATCTTGTTAACACCATTTTCACTTTGTTCTGCTTTTCTATTTAAAAAAATATGTCAAAGTTTATTTAAAATAATGTGAATTTCTAAAATAAAGTCTAATACTTTGAAAGGAAATCAAGTCCTGAATATTCATTGGAAGGACTGATGCTGAAGCTGAAAAACTCCAATACTTTGGCCACCTGATGCGAAGAACTGACTCATTGGAAAAGACCCTGATGCTGGGAAAGATTGAAGGCAGGAGGAGAAGGGGATGACAGAGGTTGACATGGTTGGATGGCATCATCGGCTTGATGGGCATGAATTTGAGCAAGCTCCTGGAATTGGTGATGGACAGGGAGGCCTGGCGTCCTGAAGTCCATGGGGTTACAAAGAGTTGGACATAACTGACTGGCTAAATTGATTGACTGACTTTGAACTCAAGATCAGTAACTTATTGGGTGCAAAATTATTCAAGATGATTGTAGACACACTTTTAACAAAAATACTTGCATTTTAGTAAGTAAAATAAAATTGTACATGAAAGTGAAAGTTAAGTCACTCAGTCGTGTCCACTCTTTGCGGCCCTATAGACTGTATCACGCCAGGTTCCCCCATCCATGGGATTTTCCTGGCAAGAATACTGGAGTGGGTTGCCATTTTATTCTCCAGGGGATCTTCCTGACCTAGGGATTGAACCCAGGTTTTCCACAATTGCAGACAGACTCTACCGTCCGAGCCACGAGGGAATCCCAAAATTTTACAAGAAAATGCATTAAAATGATTTTAATGATCTTTATGAATTCTGTTTTATGCATGTTTAAAAAATGTAGAACCTAGAAAGAAAATATTATACTCTTTAATAGACACTGAAAATACATACTTAATAAATAATTCCATGCCTAGGTTTCCCATTTATGAAAAAAAGATTTTGTCTTTATAAACATATGTCTTTATGTAACTCATCATTTATACCACCTATTTTAGTAATAAATATTTTTAGTATAAATTACAAGCTTAAATAATAGTTTATGAGAATTTCCAATGGGGAAATACCTCATTTACAAAGAGCAGACACTGACTTCCAAGATTTTGGGAGTAATATGTTCTTAGAATCAAAATCTGTGATTTTATATCAAATTCTCTGGAGATGGAATATGCTATTCCAATTTCACCATCTTTCAGAAATGAAAAAATAATTGGTACAATAACTAGTATTGAAACCCAGAAATAGTCATGAGGAGCCAGATTATTTCCATTGAACCAGGGCAAATTTTTGAGTGAGACAGAGGTGATAACCAAATATTTTAGCACATAAGAAATTATCTCTATGTAAATTTTTCAGACAGCTATTAATCTATTGCTTTCTGAATTTCAGTGAAAACCTTTTTGTGGTTGGGTTTTACTGGTATACTGCTTTGTAATAAAAGTTCACTAATGCTTTGCAGACTTCTGACTTGAGAGCTCTGGGGTGTGACATGGAATAAGGGCTCTTTTCGTAAATTTAGAGATTACAAAACATTTGTAAATGAATATATATCTATTTAAATGACACAATTATATATATGTGTGTGTGTATATATATTTATATATGTGAGGGATAATAGCTGCTGTAGGCTACATTTAAGCAATTGCACTTGTATTACTACTTCTCAGCATAGATAAGTGAGACTAGACCCCTAAAAACTTTTATTTACAGTTAATCCTATAATTTCAAATTAAAAAAAAAAAAACAGTGAAGAGGAAGGAATGCCTCTGAACTTTCTTTTTTAAAAAACTTTTATTTTTACTTTATTTTACTTTATAATACTGTATTGGTTTTGCCATACATTGACATGAATCCGCCACAGGTGTACATGAGTTCCCAAACATGAACCCCCCTCCCACCTCTCACCCCATGCTTCTGAACTTTCCATGAGACCAGAATCACCCTGATACCAAAACCAGACAAAGATACACACACACACACAACTACATGCCAGTATCACTGATGAACACAGTCACAAAAACCCTCAATAAAATATCAGCAAACTGATTTCAAAAATATATTAAAAGGATATACCTTTCAATCAAGAGGAATTTATCCCAGGGATGCAATATCCAGGATAGTTCAATATCCACAAATCAATATGCAATACACCACACTAGTAAACTGAAGAACAAAAATCATATAATCACCTCAATAGATGCAGAAAGAGCTTTTGACAAGATTCAACACTCAATTATGATAAAAACTCTCAGCAAAATGGGTATAAAGGGAACAGGTGTGTGTGCACGTCTGCTCAGTTTTGTCTGACTCTTTGTGACCCCATGGACTGCAGCCCACCAACTCCTCTGTCCATGGAATTTTCCAGGCAAGAATACTGGAGTAGTCATCATTTCCTTCTCCAGGGGATCTTCCCAACCCAGGAATCAAATCAGCGTTTTGTATCTCCTGAATTAGCAGGTAGTTTCTTTACCAGTTGAGCCATGAGGGAAGTCCCATAGAAGGAACATATTTCAACACAATAAAGGCCATTGATGACAAACACTCAATAGTGAAAAGCTGAAAGCATTTCCTCTAAGATCAGAAACAAGACAAGAACGCCAACTATCATCAGAGAGCCCTAGTTATCACACATTAAAGTGTAAATAGATGGATCCTTTTGGATCTCAAGAGTTATTTAATTTGGATTTACTTAAACATAGCTAACACCCTGATATGATAAATGTAAATATTCTTATCCTAGCATCCTGACTTGATTCTAATATTATTTCTTTATATAAAACCTACAAAAAGGCAGAAAATGGAAATATGAGAAGTAGAGTGAATGGTTCCATGCCAGGAACAATGAAATAAGATTCCAGATACCTCTCTTCTGGCCCTGAAGACCTTTTCTGGTTGTCTGTTCTCCCAGCTGGAAAATATGGGGATTCACCCCATGGGCACTTTGCACTCTGACTGTCCATGAGTTTCTGAGGTGCAGCCCGGAAAGAGAAGCCTGGTCAGAGTGCAGGCAGGCCCCTGGGCTTGCTTTTCCCTGTGCATCTGCTCCCTGAGCTACCCTGAAGATGATTTCTCGTCCGTCCAGTAAGCCAGTGTCACGTGACAGAAGGAAATATGTTTCCAATTTTGCTCACATCTGAAAGGAAGTTTTCTTGGAAGATTATGTCTCTACCCTGCAAAGCATTATGGTTCCCTCTGTATCTCAGATCTCATACTATTTTATTTATATATTAAAAGTTAGGATTTTGTCTTTTGACATGAGAAAAATCTCTTGAGAAAATAATGAATAAAAAATCCTGAATTACCGAAAGTCAGCCAAGGAAGTGAGAAAAAAAATAATCACATATCCCCCCAAAAAAGTAAAGTGGACACAGAAATCACACTGAAAGCTGGCTGGCTGCTACAGAACTACTGTCTCTTAGATTTATATTAATATTTAGCCAACAGCTATTCTAAGAAAGAAAGTAAAATTTTAAGATTCAGTCTTAAGCCGCATGTCACTTAGGAAGAAAAAGCCAAGTAAAGCCATGATTATGGTGTACTATTTCACATGTTAAATCTCATTCCAGAATTTGTACAGTCTCACATTTTGAAAAGTAAAATGTGATTTCACATTTCTTTCCATTTTATGATTATACTCAAAACTCAGAAATTTAGACTAATGCAGATAACACTAAAATGAAGGGATCATGCAATTTGCACAGATAAGCTTTCTAGGATAAAGTAACTACTCCCAATATACTCTGACAGATATTAGTGATGTTATATGATTGTAGTTTATTCATAACTCCACTGATTTTCATGACTCACTGTGCACTGTAGAAAATAATTACATTATATTAATTTCTCCACTGATGTCTTTAACAAATGAACTCCTGTGAAATATTTCAGTTGGAGTTTATAGTAAGTTGGTGCAAAAATAATTGTGGTTTTGGACTGTGAATTCTAGATCGTTATAACTATGCTCAAACAAAACACATCTTTATTAATCAAAATAGGAACGATTACAATCAACACATTTTTGCCAACAAGAAATAAGTTTGTTTATTCCTGTAGCATAAAAATCCCAGGCTTTGGGATTTGACAAACTCTTGGAAAGCCTTTTTTGATTGCTGGTTAAGGAAGCATTTTCCTTGCAAAAAGTTGTTGAGATGCTCGAAGAAGTGCTAATTTGTTGGAGAGAAGTCAGGTGAATGTGGCGGATGAAGCAAAATTTTGTAGCCCAGTTTGTTCAACTTTTGAAGTGTTGGTTGTACAACGTGTGGTCAAACATTGTCATGGAGAAGAATTGGGCCCTTTCTGTTGACCAGTTTTGTAGTTTTGGGGGCGTCTCACTGATTTGCTGAGCATACTTCTCAGATGTAATGGTTTTGCCAGGATTCAGAAAGCTGGAGTGGATCAGACTGGCAGCAGACCAGCAAATAGTGAAGATGATCTTTTTTTAGTGCAAGTTTGGCTTCAGGAAGTGCTTTGTAGCCTCTTCTTGGTCCAATTGCTGAGATGGTCATTATCAGTCATTGTACAAAATCCACTTTCATCACATGTAACAATCCGATTGAGAAATGGTTCCTTGCTGTTGCATAAAACAAGAGAAGACAACACTTCAAAATGATGATTTTTGTTTTGATTTTTGGTCAGTTCATGAAACATTTACTTACTGAGATTTTGCAATTTTCTAATTTGCTTCAAATGCCAAATGACCATAGAATGGTTGATGTTGAGTTCTTTGGCAACTTCTAATGCAGTACTAAGAGAATTAGCTTCAATGATTGCTCTCAATTAGTCATTGTCAATTTTGATGGCCAGCCACTGTGCTCCTCATCTTCAAGACTCTCGTCTTCTTTGCAAAACTTCTTGAACCACCAGTACACTCTAAGTTCGTTAGCAGTTTCTGGGCCCAATGTGTTGTTGATGTTGAGAGTGTCTCTGCTGTTTTACAACCCGTTTTAAACTTGAATAAGAAAATCGCTCAAATTTACTTTTTGTCTAACATTATTTCTATAGTCTCAAATAAATACAAAATAAAAAGCAAGTAATAAGTCATCAGCAAAAAAAAAAGATAAAGCGAGGGAATGCACATTAAAATGATGTAAACACAACCACATTTAAGAATGTACTGTAATGTCAAATGCCAAGCTCAACGATGCAAAACCGC
>SJYQ01001103.1:1047383-1060161 GCA_006410935.1 Redunca redunca | reverse complement strand
TTTTTTTTTTTTAATTTTTATTTTAACTTTATTTTACCTTACAATACTGTATTGGTTTTGCCAAACATTGACATGAATCCACCATGGGTGTACATGCGTTCCCAAACATGAACCCCCTCCCACCTTCCACCCCATAACATCTCTCTGGGTCATCCCTGTGCACCAGCCCAATGCATCCTGTATCCTGCATCGTACATAGACTGGCGATTCGTTTCTTACATGACAGTATACATGTTTCAATGCCATTCTCCCATCTCATCCCACCCTCTCCCTCTCCCCCAGAGTCCAAAAGTCCGCTCTACACATCTGAGTCTCTTTTGTTGTCTTGCATACAGGGTCATCATCACCATCTTTCTAAATTCCATATATATGCGTTAGTATACTGTATTGGTTTTTTCTTTCTGGCTTACTTCACTCTGTATAATCGGCTCCAGTTCCATCCATCTCCTTAGAACTGATTCAAATGCATTCTTTTTAATGGCTGAGTAATACTCCATTGTGTATATGTACCACTGCTTTCTTATCCATTCATCTGCTGATGGACATCTAGGTTGTTTCCATGTCCTGGCTATTATAGACAGTGCTGCAATGAACATTGGGGTACATGAGTCTCTTTCTATTCTGGTTTCCTTGGTGTATATGCCCAGCAGTGGGATTGCTGGGTCATAAGGCAGTTCTAGTTCCAGTTTTTTAAGGAATCTCCACACTGTTCTCCGTAGTGGCTGTACTAGTTTGCATTCCCACCAACAGTGTAAGAGGATTCCCTTTTCTCCACACCCTCTCCAGCATTTATTGCTTGCAGACTTTTGGATCACAGCCATTCTGACTGGTGTGAAGTGGTACCTCATTGTGGTTTTGATATGCATTTCTCTGATAATGAGTGATGTTGAGCATCTTTTCATGTGTTTGTTAGCCATCCGTATGTCTTCTTTGGAGAAATGTCTGTTTAGTTCTTTGGCCCATTTTTGATTGGGTAGTTTAAGAGTTCTTAAATTCTGTATCTTTAAAAGGCAAAGACTTCCTGAGTTTTCTAATCTATATACTGGGGATATTATTTCTACCTTGCCAAGTTGTTGTGAAAGTTGAAAATAATTTAATTTTGTAGCTTGAATATCGAAGCATGTGCTGTGGGTGATTGTGAGATATATGTGTGTGTGCATGTGTGTGCCTATTTCACAGAATGTTTTGTGTCATTATTGGTATTAGTAAGCTTTTGACTGCTTCCTGCTTTATCTTAAGTAGTACTGACAATTTTCAACCACCATTGGGTAAAAAGAGTTGAGCAGAATGATTATATTGAATTGCTTTTGAATTTACAATGCTTATACTGTCTACAGGTTATAAGATATTCCCTTTAACTAGTTTACATTCATTTTTTATCTTTTCCCACCATAGTGGTCCTCTTAGACTCTCTCTTCCTCATTTGAAATGAGCGTAAGTAATTAGATATTTACTGAGAAATGTGTGTGTGTGTGTGTGTGTGTGTGTATGTATGCTGCTGCTAAGTCGCTTCAGTCGTGTCTGACTCTGTGTGACCCCATAGACAGCAGCCCACCAGGCTTCCCTGTCCCTGGGATTCTATACGTATGTATGTATNTATATATATATATATATATATGTGTGTGTGTGTGTGTGTGTGTGTGTGTGTGTGTATATATGTCTTTTGATGGCAATTTAAGTACTTTTGTCAAAAATATTGGAAGTGATTTTTTTTTTAATGTTGAGATTTCTAGGGGTTCCTAACCCACTCTGCTCAGCATTCTCATAAAAATACTAAGACATTTAAAACAAAAAACAAACAAAAAAAGTAATTGACAAGTGACTAAATATAAGAAATTGGCAACAGAATAAACTCCTTAATCAATTTTCACTATCTACATTACATTGCTGGCAGTGGAAGATGAGAAACATATTCCAGGACTACACTTTATGAGTTTAAAAGACAACATGAAAAGAAAGAAGAAAGGAACAAAGAAGGAAGAAAGGAAGGGAGGGAAAAAGGAAGGGAGGAAGGAAGAAAAAAGGAAGATAAGAAGGAAAAAGTTCCAGTGAATGGCTGGCTCATCTGTATTACTTCACTGGGTCAAGAAAATACACACTGCACTATAGAGAAAAATACACAATTATTGACTCACTGCAAAAGATTTCCCATCTAAGTCCCCAGAGCCAGAGTCTTAGAACATCTCCTGTACTTGGGAATCATGTACTCAAATACTTAAAAGGGACAAGAAAATAATATAAATAATTGTAACAGACAGACTTCAGTTGTGGAAAGACAAAGACAGTTATCATTTCTGCAGAGAAGTGATTAAATCCATTCAATACCCAAGAAAAAACTAAAATTTTAGAAAGACTTTGCATTCGCTTGGCCTAAAGGTTTAATGTGATGTGGTTTCACACAGAGCAGGAATATTTATCACCTCATCCTCCCCACTAACTTCTATCTTTATGAGACTGGTCTGCTTGGGAGGGTAAAATAAGTTCCGGCTCTGTTCTCCTTTTGAATGTTACCTACACAGACTTGTATTCCAGTTTCTAGTCAACTGTCCAGTTAGCTTACCCGGGCAAGTCGGTCTGGGAGACTTGTGCCTGCTTAGCAATGCTGTGGTTCAGGAATGTCTGCCTAATTCAGGTGTGCAGTATTGCTAAGCTAAGTCTGTCTCTTTAGCTGTCCTTTTCCACCTGTTTTGTTCTTGTACCTACATTTCAGCTGGCTCTAAATCGAAGGTATAATGTTTATTTTCCTCTAAAATTCTAAGAAAAGAAAAAAAATTGAGTAAAAGTAACAAGTGTTTAATAGGATGACCTAATAAAACTATTCAAACATTAATAATATACATATACATATGCATTCATATTTATGCATTACCACTAATCTGTTAGGAAATAAAATGGGAAACATCCCACTCACAATGTTAATAAAATTGCAGTGTCCAGAAATTATCCCAAAACAGAATATATGAAATAAACCATTAAAACTTATCCAGGGCTGTGAAAGTATTAATTCTACTTGTTCTTAGTCTTCCGTTAATATCATTTTACTCTGATACATATAATAGTAGGCTAATTATAACAATATTATCAATAACAATATTATCACTAATTATATTGAAGATTGCTTTTCAGATGTTTATGCCATTAGATTATATCACACTAGTCACCTTTCAGTGTGTCTGCCCTCTGATGTCTGTCTTACTTGGGTTTCTCTTACCTTGGACCTGGGGTATGTCTTCACAGCTGCTCCAGCAAAGCGCAGCCACTGCTCCTTACCTTGGACAAGGTCGCCCCTGACCTTGAACGTGAAGTAGCTCCTCTTGGCCCTCCTGTGCCCAAGCAGCCGCCACTCCTTGGATGTGGGGTTGCTTCTCTGGCCACTGCCATTGATCTTTGGTGTGGGGTAGCACCTCTCGGCCACCACCCAGGGTCCTCCAGGCAGTAGGAGAGGGGTCAGAGCAAAGTCCCAGGTTCCTGGGAAAGGCTCTCAGGGTCTTCAGCGAGAAGGTGATGTCTGGGTGGGGGAGTCAAACCTCGTGGGATTCCCCACCTCTCTGGGGTTTCCCTTTCTCTCCTCTCTGATCGCAGGGACCACAGCCTTGTCTAACTGAATGAAACTAAGCCAGGTCGTGTGGGGCCACCCAAGACCGACGGGTCATACTGGAGAGGTCTGACAGAATGTGGTCCACTGGAGAAGGGAATGGCAAACCACTTCAGTATTCTTTCCTTCAGAACCCCATGAACAGTATGAAAGGGCAAAATGATAGGATACTGAAAGAGGAACTCCCCAGGTCAGTAGGTACCCAATATGCTACTGGAGATCAGTGGAGAAATAACTCCAGAAAGAATGAAGGGATGGAGCCAAAGCAAAAACAATATCCAGTTGTGGATGTGACTGGTGATAGAAGTAAGGTCTGATACTATAAAGAACAATATTGCATAAGAACATGGAATGTTAGGTCCAACAATCAAGGCAAATTGGAAGTGGTCAAACAGGAGATGGCAAGAGTGAACGTCGACATTTTAGGAATCAGTGAACTAAAATGGACTGGAATGGGTGAATTTAACTCAGATGACCATTAATCTACTACTGTGGGCAGGAATCCCTTAGAAGAAATGGAGTAGCCATCATGGTCAAAAAAAGAGTCTGAAATGCAGTACTCAGATACAATCTCAAATACGACAGAATGATCTCTGTTTGTTTCCAAGGCAAACCATTCAATATCATGGTAATCCAAGCCTGTGCCCCGACCAGTAACGCTGAAGAAGCTGAAGTTGAATGGTAATATAGACCTTCTAGAACTAACACACAAAAAAGATGTCCTTTGCATTATAGGGGCCTGGAATGCCAAAGTAGGAAGTCAAAAAACACCTAGAGTAAGAGGCAAATTTGGCCATGGGGTATGGAATGAAGCAGGGCAAAGGCTAATAGAGTTTTGCCAAGAGAATGCACTGGTCATAGCAAACACTCTCTTCCAACAACACAAGAGAAGACTCTACACATGCACATCACCAGATGGTCAACACCGAAATCAGATTGATTATATTCTTTGCAGCCAAAGATGGAGAAGCTCTATACAGTCAACAAAAACAAGACTGGGAGCTGACTATGGCTCAGATCATGAACTCCTTATTTCCAAATTCAGACTTAAATTGACGAAAGCAGGGAAAACCGCTAGACCATTCAGGTATGACCTAAATCAAATCCCTTATGATTATACAGTGGAAGTGAAAAATAGATTTAAGGGACTAGATCTGATAGAGAGAGTGCCTGATGAACTATGGACGGAGGTTCCTGACATTGTACAGGAGACAGGGATTAAGACCATCCCCATGGGAAAGAAATGCACAAAAGCAAAATGGCTGTCTGAGGAGGCCTTACAAATAGCTGTGAAAAGAAGAGAAGTGAGCATCTGCATGCAGAGTTCCAAAGAATAGCAAGGAGAGATAAGAAAGCCTTTCTCAGTGATCAGTGCAAAGAAATAGAGGAAAACAACAGAATGGGAGAGACTAGAGATCTCTTCAAGAAAATTAGAGATGCCAAGGGAATATTTCATGCAAAGATGGGACCGATAAAGGACAGAAATGGTATGAACCTAACAGAAGCAGAAGATATTAAGAAGAGGTGGCAAGAATTCACAGAAGAACAGTACAAAAAAGATCTTTACGACTCAGATAATCACGATGGTGTGATCACTCACCTAGAGCCAGACATCCTGGAATATGAAGTCAAGTGGGCCTTAGAAAGCATCACTATGAACAAAGCTAGTGGAGGTGATGGAATTCCAGTTGAGCTATTTCAAATCCTGAAAGATGATGCTGTGAAAGTGCTGCACTCAATATGCCAGCAAATTTGGAAAACTCAGCAGTGGCCACAGGACTGGAAAAGGTCAGTTTTCATTCCAATCCCAAAGAAAGGCAATGCCAAAGAATGCTCAAACTACCAAACAATTGCACTCATCTCACATGCCAGTAAAGTAATGCTCAAAATTCTCCAAGCCAGGATTCAGCAGTACGTGAACCATGAACTTCCAGATATTATAGCTGGTTTTAAGAAAAGGCAGAGGAACCAGAGATCAAATTGCCAACATCTGCTGGATCATCGAAAAAGCAAGGCAGTTCCAGAAAAACATTTATTTCTGCTTTATTAACTATGCCAAAGCCTTTGACTGTGTTCAGTTCAGTTCAGTTCAGTCACTGTCATGTCCGACTCTTTGTGACCCCAAGAATTGCAGCACACCAGGCCTCCCTGTCCATCACCAACTCCCGGAGTTCATTCAAACGCACGTCCATTGAGTCGGTGATGCCATCCAGCCATCTCATCCTCTGTCATCCCCTGGATCACAATATACTGTGGAAAACTCTGAAAGAGATGGGCATACCAGACCACCTGACCTGCCTCTTGAGAAACCTATAAGCAGGTCAGGAAGCAACAGTTAGAACTGGACATGGAACAACAGACTGGTTCCAAATAGGAAAAGCAGTATGTCAAGGCTGTATATTGTCACCCTGCTTATTTAACTCATATGCAGAATACATCATGAGAAACCCTGGGCTGAAAGAAGCACAAGCTGGAATCAAGATTGCCGGGAGAAATATCAAATCACCTCAGATATGCAGATGACACCACCCTTATGGCAGAAAGTGAAGAGGAACTAAAAAGCCTCTTGATGAAAGTGAAAGAGGAGAGGGAAAAGTCGGCTTAAAGCTCAACATTCAGAAAACTAAGATCATGGCATCTGGTCCCATCACTTCATGGGAAATATGGAAACAGTGTCAGACTTTATTTTTTGGGGCTCCAAAATCACTGCAGATGGTGACTGCAGCCATGAAATTAAAAGACACTTACTCCTTGGAAGGAAAGTTATGACCAACCTAGATAGCATATTCAAAAGCAGAGACATTACTTTGCCACCAAAATCTGTCTAGTCAAGGCTATGGTTTTTCCAGTGGTCATGTATGTATGTGAGAGTTGGACTGTGAAGAAAGCTGAGCACTGAAGAATTAATGCTTTTGAACTGTGGTGTTGGAGAAGACTCTTGAGAGTCCCTTGGACTGCAAGGAGATCCAACCAGTCCATCCTAAAGGAGATCAGTCCTGGGTGTTCATTGGAAGGACTGATGCTGAAGCTGAAACTCCAATACTTTGGCCACTTCATGCGAAGAGTTGACTCATTGGAAAATATCCTGATGCTGGAGGGATTTGGGGCAGGAGAAGAAGGGGACGACAGAGGATGAGATGGCTGGATGGCATCACCAACTCGATGGACATGGTTTGAGCAATCTCCGGGTGTTGGTGATGGACAGGGAGGCCTGGCTTGCTGTGATTCATGGGGTTGCAAAGAGTCAAGCATGACCGAGCAACTGGAACTGAACTGAGTCACAATTCTGTTTTTAAAGTTTCTGTTTTTAATCTAGTCAGATTTATGGATCTCTTTCTTTAATGCCCCTAGCTTTTGGATCTTAGAATATTTTTCCTACTGAGCTACACTTTATAAAGAAATTTATACATATATCTCTTTATAATTTGTATATGTTCCTTTTATTCACTTCTATGAGCCAGAAGCAGATTCAAATATGTCCTCTGCCATATGGCTTTCCAGCCATCCCAACAGTCTTTTCCTCCCATTGGTAGCAGATATTCTTTTTTCTAATATTTTCTAACTTTGTTGTTGTTCAGTTGCTCAGTCCTTTTCACCTCTTTAGGACCCCTTGGACTGCAACACACCAGGCTTCCCTGTCCTTCACCATCTCCTGGAGGTTGTTCAAACTCATGTCCATTGAGTGAGTGATGCCATCCAACTTCTAACTTAGCATATTCCATATGACTTATTTGGGGATTTAAAAAATTATTTTCCATTAGTGTTCGTGCATGGTAAGTCACTTCAGTCATGTCCGACTACTTGCAATCTTACCGACCATCGCCCACCAGGCTCCTCTGTCCATAGTATTCTCCTGGTGAGAATGCTGGAGTGGATTGCTGTGCTCTCCTCCAGGAGATCTTCCAGATCCAGGGATTGAAACTATATCTTTCTCTTAAGTTTCCTGCATTGGCAGGCAGGCTCTTTACCACTAGCACCACCTGGGAAGCCTTTTCCATTAGTATGCATGCGTAATTATCACACTACATGGTTTTGACTGTGTAGGCTTTAGTACTACACATGTATAATATATACAGGTCTAAAAGTCTTTCTTCTTCCTAGCAATTGCTCTTCTTTCCTGCATTTTTATTCTTCTAAAAAATTTCATAATTTGCTTGGCTGGTTCCAAAAATAAGGTTTTTACTGGAATATTGTTAAAATTATGTTTTTAGTGTTGAATCTTAACTAAAAACATGATATGTTTCCTTTCATAGCCTATCCACATTGTTTTCCTCTCATTAAGTCTATAGATTCTTCTTTCAGGAATGATTTTATGCTGTTCCTCACATATAGTTGTAAATATATCAAGATTAAAACTAGGTATGAATGTATTGTTTTTAATAGTGAAGTCTTTCTCTTTCCTGAGAGCTCAGTTGGTAAAGAATCTGCCCGCAATGCAGGAGACCCTGGGTCAATTCCTGGGTCGAGAAGATCCCCTGGAGAAGGGATTGCTACCCACTCTAGTATTCTTGGGCTTCCCATGTGGCTCAGCTGGTAAAGAATCCTCCTGCAATGTGGGAAACCTGGGTTCAGTCTCTGGGTTGGGAAGATCCCCTGGAGAAGGGAAAGGCTACTCAGGCCAGTATTCTGGCCTGGAGAATTCCATGGACTGTATAGTCCATGGGGTCACAAAGAGTCAGACACGAGTGACTGACTTTCACTTTCACTTCACGTTCCTTTTCATCACATTTTCTAACTGGTGAATATTTCTATTTGTGAAGGTTATTGACTTTTTGTAAGTAGAATTTAAAACCTGTTACTTAACTAAATTATCTTAGTTTTTGGGTAGTTCTACACACATTTAAAAAATTATTTTAGATATACATCTCTCATCTTCAACTATAGATTTTTTTTCTTCCTGTGCTTTCCAGTTCTTATAACTAATCACCTCTTTAGTCTAAAGGCCCTCATTAAAAATCCCAACGCAGTGTTAAATATTGAGGATCTGAAAACTATCCTAGTCCCTTCCTGTCTTTAGGATGAAAATTTTTATTTTTCACCAAGAGAAAGATAATGACTTTGGCTGAAGGTGTGTTTCTATATATGCATTTATTTTTAAATATCCATCAATAACTTTAAAAAATTGAGACATAATTCACCTACTGTAAAATCACCCTCATAAAGTATACAACTCACTGTTTTTAGTATATCCACAAAGTAAGAAACTTACCATCACTCTCTAATTCCAGTACATTTTCACCACTGTAAAAAGAAATCTCATACCTTAATCCCATGCTCAGGACTTCCCAGCTGGTGCAGTGATAAAGAATCCATCTTCCCCTGCAGGAGACACAGGTTCAATCCCCAGGTCGGGAAGATCCCCTGGAGTAGGAAATGTCAACTTGCTCGAGTATTCTTGCCTGGGAAATCCTGTGGAGAGAGGAGCCTAGCAGGCTGCAGTCCATGGGGTCACAAGAGTCAGACTCGCCTGCTCAGGTGAGCACACACATACAATCCCATATCCATCAGCAATCACTCCCCACCCACGCTAGTCCCCAGCAGCCATGACAACCTGGAACTAATAAGCAATTATAGCAGTGTCTGAGAATATGAAGTAAATTTATAAAAATCAATTGCTCCTCTCTATATAAAGCAATAAATTTAAATTTTAAAATAAAATGTCATTTATGACAACACCAAAAATCAGGAAATAGGTATAAATATAACAAGATTTACACTGTGTACATATGCAGAAAATTATAAAACTCTGATGAAAGGAATCAAAGCATATTCAAATAAACAACCATTTTTTGTTCCTGGGTTGTAGACTAGATAGTGTTAAGATGTTAATTCTTCAAATTTTGTATACAGATTCAAGAAAATCTCACTGAAAATCCCAGAAAACTGTAGATATCAACAGACTTTTTTTTTTTAAATTTTAATTGAAGGATAATTGCTTTACAGAATTTTGTGGTTTTCTGTCAGACACTAACAAGAATCAGCCATAGGTACACCCATGTCCTTTCCCTCCTTGACCTGCCTCTCATCTCCCTTCCCATTCCACCCTTGAGCCTGTCTCAGAGCCACTGTTTGAGTTCCCTGAGTCATACAGCAAATCCCTATTGGCTATCTATTTTACATACGCTATTGTAAATTTCTGTTATGGCTCCATACCTCTCCCCTTCTCCCTCCTCTCCTCCCACCATGTCCATAGCTCTGTTCTCTATGCCTGTTTCTCCAGTGCTGCCCTGAAAATAAAGTTCATCAGTACCATCTAGATTCCATATATATGTCCATATACAGGAAATGGCAACCCACTCCAGTATTCCTGCTTGGAGAATCCCATGGATGGAGGAGCCTGGTGGGCTACAGTCCACGGGGTCGCAAAGAGTTGGACACGACTGAGCAACTTCACTCACTCACTCACTCATACAATATTTATATTTCTCTTTCTGACTTATTTCACTCTGTATAATAAGCTCTAGTTTCTTCCACCTCATTAGAATAGATTCAAATGGGTACCTTTTTATGGCTGAGTAGTATTCTGTCATATATATGTACCACAACTTCTTTATCCATTCATCTGTCAATGAACATCTAGGTTGCTTCTATGTTCTAGCTATTGTAAATAGAGCTGTAATGAATGTTGGGGTACATGTGTCTTTATCAGTTTTTATTTCCTCATGGAATGTGCCCAGGAGTTTAGAATAAACCTAAGGATTGCTGAGTCATATGGTGGTTTTATTTCTAGCTTTTTAAGGAGTCTTCATACCAAACAGACTGATTTTAAAGCTTATACAAAAAGCAAAAAAAAAACCACCTCATAAATCTGGAAGATTCATACTACTAGATTGTAAGGCTTATTATAAAGTTAGAGTAATTACTACAGTGGTATTGATAAAACAGTAGCAATGTAGACCAATGGAACAGAGGAGAGACCCTAGAAATAGACCCACATAAATACCATCAACTGATCTTTGACAAGCAGCAAAGGCAATGGCAAACAGATGGAGGAAAAGGGAAAACAGAGGCAGATTTTATCTTCTTGGGCTCCAAAATCACTGTGGATGGTGACTGTAGTTATGAAAGTAAATGACCCTCGCTCCTTGGAAGAAATGCTATGACAAACCTAGACAGCATATTCAAAAGCAGAGACATCAAAACTTTGCCAACAAAGGTCTGTATAGTCAGTGTTATGCTTTTTCCAGTAGTCATGAATGCATGTGAGAGATGGACCATAAAGAAAGCTAAGCACCAAAGAATTAATGCTTTTGAACTGTGGTGTTGGAGAAGACCCTTGAGAGTCCCTTGGACTGCAAGATCAAGCCAGTCAATCCTGAAGGAAATCAACCCTAAATATTCATTAGAAGGACTGATACTGAAACTGAAACTCCAATACTTTGGCCACTTGATGCAAAGAGCCAACTCATTGGAAAAGATCCTGAAGCTTGGAAAGACTGAAAGCTTGAGGAGAAGGGGGCGACAAAGGATGAGATGGTTGGGTGGCATCACTGACTTGATGGACATGAGCTTGAGTAGACTCCGGGAGAAAGTGAAGGACAAGGAAGCCTGGCATGCTGTTGTCCGTGGAGTTGCAAAGAGTTGGAAACAACTGAAACTGAACAACAACAAAGGCAACAGAATGGAAAAAAACGATAGCCTTTTCCACAAATGGTTCTGGAATAATTAAATGTTCATCTGCAAAAAATGAAAGTGGGCAGAGACCATGTGCCTTTCACAAAAATTAAATCTATAAATTTTCTAGAAGAAACATAGGAGAAAATCTACATGACCTTGACCTTGGGTTTGCTGATAAGGTTTTAGAATCAATACCAAAAGCTCTATATGCTCAGTTGCTCAGTTGTGTCTGAATCTTTGTGACCCCCATGGACTGCAGCCCACCAGGCTCTTCTGTACATGGAAATTACCAAGCAAGAATATTGTATGGGGATGCCATTTCCTACTCCAGGAAAAGCACTATACTTGCAAGAAAAAATGTTATCTCAGACTTCACTGAAATTAACAACTTCTGTTCTGCGCAATGTTATGTGGCAGCCTGGATGGGAGGGGAGTCTGTGAGAGAATGGATACTTGTATACATAGGACCAGTACGTAGGGCTGAGTCCTTTTGCCGTTCACCTGAAACTATCAAAACATTGTTAATTGGTTATACCCCAATATAAAATTAAAAGTTAAAAAAAAATACCTCTGTGAATGACATCATTCAGTTCAGTTCAGTTCAGTTCAGTTGCTCAGTCGTGTCCAACTCTTTGTGACCCCAAGAATCGCAGCACGCCAGGCCTCCCTGTCCATCACCAGCTCCCAGAGTTCACTCAGACTCACTTCCGAGTCGGTGATGCCATCTAGCCATCTCATCCTCTGTCGTCCCCTTCTCCTCCTGCCCCCAATCCCTCCCAGCATCAAAGTCTTTTCCAATTAGTCAACTCTTTGCATGAGGTGGCCAAAGTACTGGAGTTTCAGCTTTTAGCATCATTCCTTCCAAAGAACACCCAGGGCTGATCTCCTTTAGAATGGACTGGTTGGATCTCCTTGGAGTCCAAGGGACTCTGAAGAGTCTTCCCAATACCACATCAATTCTTCAGTGCTCATTAGGAGAATGAAGAGACAAATCCCATACGTGGAGAAAATATTTGCTAAGACATATATGGAGATGGAGAAGCTCTATACAGTCAGCAAACACAAGACCGGGAGCTGACTGTGGCTCAGATCATGAACTCCTTATTGCCCAATTCAGACTTAAATTGAAGAAAGTAGGGAAAACCGCTAGACCATTCAGGTATGACCTAAATCAAATCCCTTATGATTATACAGTGGAAGTGAGAAATAGATTTAAGGGTCTAGATCTGATAGAGTGCCTGATGAACTATGGAATGAGGTTCCTGACATTGTACAGGAGACAGGGATCAAGACCATCCCCATGGAAAAGAAATGCAAAAAAGCAAAATGGCTGTCTGGGGAGGCCTTGCAAATAGCTGTGAAAAGAAGAGAGGCAAAAAGCGAAGGAGAAAAGGAAAGATATAAGCATCTGAATGCAGAGTTCCAAAGAATAGCAAGAAGAGATAAGAAAGCCTTCCTCAGTGATCAATGTAAAGAACTAGAGGAAAACAACAGAATGGGAAAGACTAGAGATCTCTTCAAGAAAATTAGAGATACCAAGGGAACATTTCATGCAAAGATGGGCTC
>SJYQ01001103.1:986619-1046127 GCA_006410935.1 Redunca redunca | reverse complement strand
GTTTGAAAAGACTCTGATGCTGGGAGGCATTGGGGGCAGGAGGAGAAGGGGACGACCCAGGATGAGATGGCTGGATGGCATCATGGACACAATGGATGTGAGTCTGAGTGAACTCCGGGAGATGGTGATGGACAGGGAGGCCTGGCATGCTGTGATTCATGGGGTCGCAAAGAGTCAGACACGACTGAGCGACTGAACTGAACTGAACTGAAGACATATATGGGAACTCATGTACACCCATGGTGGATTCATGTCAATGTATGGCAAAACCAATACAGTATTGTAAAGTAAAATAAAATAAAAATAAAATTAAAAAAAAAGAATAAGGAAACAAACAACCTATTTTTTTAAATGGGCAGAAGATATAAACAGACACCTCAGCAAAGAAGATGCTGCAAATGATGATATGTACCACAGCTTCTTTATCTAGTCATCTGTCAATAGGCATCTAGGTGCTTCCATGTCCTAGCTATTATAAATAGAGTTGCAGTGAACACTGTATAAGGATATGAAAAGAAGCTTAAGACTATTTGTCATTAAAAAATTGTAAATTAAAATGAGATACCACTACATATCTATTAGAATATCCAAAATTAAAAAAAAAAAACTGACAATGTTAATTGTATAGAGCAACAGGGCCAGTTATTTATTGCTGGTGAGAATGCAGAGTGGTACGGGCATTTTGGAAGGCAACTTGTCAGTTTCTTAAAAAAGCAAAACTAATATTACCATTACTATCTAGCTTTTGTGTCCCTAGATATTTACTCAAATGATCTGAAAGCATGTATCTACATAAAACCTGCATGTGAATTTGTGTAGCATCTTTGGTCACAATAGCCCCAAACTAAAAACAAACAAGCTGCCATTAAGTAAGTGAATGGATAAACAATCTGTAGTACACTTATACAATAGACTAATACTTAGGAATAAAACAAAATAAGCGAATAACCCCTGGAAAGACATGAATGAATCTTAAATGGTCTCATTAAATGGGAGAAGTCAGCCTGAAAAAGCTAAATACCTGATGTGATTGCAGTGTTATGACATACAGGAAAAGGGAAAGCTATAAATGAAGTAAAAAGATCCCTGGTTTTTCAGGGAAATTCAGTGGCAGGAGGAAAATTCAATGGGTAAAGCACAATGGATTTTTCAGTCCAGTGAAACTATTTTGTATGATGCTGTAATGGTGGATGTGTGATATTCTGTCAAAAGCCGTCAAATTTATAGAATAATAAATGAAACAATGCTATACAAAGTTTTAAGAAATTATTTAGGAGGTTGAAGGAATGTATGAAACAAACTTACTGAAGGAAATGGGGAAACGTTGTTGACCTAAGTATCTTTAGAAATGAGAAGAGTCTGCAAGACTAAAGGCATAAGAAATTGCACATGAGCTCTGGATTCTAACTGATAAGATACGTCTCATGGGAGTACAAATTAAAAAGACAGATAATTCTATGCATGTATATTGGGGCTTCCACAGTGGCTCAGCTGGTAAATAACCCTCCTGCCAACGCAGGAGACACAAGAGACAAAAGTTCGAATCCTGGGTTGGAAAGTTTGATCCCTGGATTGGAAAGATCTCCTGGAGAAGGAAATGATAACCACTCCAGTATTCTTGGGCTTCCCTGGTAGCTCAGCCAGTAAAGATTCCTGGGTTGGGAAGATCCGTTGGAGAAGGGAACAGCTATCCACTCCAGTATTCTGGCCTAGAGAATTCCATGGACTCTATATATCATGAGGTCACAAAGAGTCAGACACGACGGGGCAACTTTGCCTTTCACCCTTTCCAGTATTCTTGTCTGGAAAATTCCATGGACAGAGGAACCTGGTGCGGTACAGTCCATGGGGTCTCAAAGAGGTGGACACAACTGACTGCCCAGGCATATTTACAATTTAAAAAGCAAATAAGTAGCAGGTGATGGGAGCTAGTTTCTCACAGTTGAAGTGGGAGTTTACAGGTAAGAAAGGAGTGTGTGTGTGCCTGCTCAGTCATGTCAGATTCTTTGAGACACCAGACTTTAGCCCACCAGTCTCCTTCTGTACATGGGATTTCCCAGGCAAGAATACTGGAGTGCGTTGCCAGTTCCTTCTCCAGGGGATCCTCTCCACCCAAAGATCAAACCATGTCTCCTGCTCTGGCAGGCGGGTTCTTTACCACTGTGCCACCCGGGAAGCCTGGGAAAGGAAGGGGAGGAGACTGGGATGACCCATGGGGTAATGGACGAGGTTTGGAGACATTAGCATAAATTCACGTGTAGTTTAATGTAGATGACAGATGATTAGAAACACATAGAAATATTTACAGATAAATGCATGCACATGCCTCAGTATAAACACATATTTTATTGCTCTATCAGATGAGAAGGCATAAAAACAATAATACCCCACAAGCAATGGGCATATCTAGTGCCTAGATCCTGGTTTTTAATACCATTTTCCAAGAAAAAGAACCAGGATACTTTTGAGAAATGATTGATGCTAGGAGTGGGACTGGATATATAAAAAATGAATCTGGAACATCTTCTGATGTCAGATAACATGGAAGTGCTCTAAAAACAAAAAAACAAACAAAAACTCAACAATAATAAGAATATGTCAGAAGGACACAGGAACCAACTGAAAATCACCCCAGCAGATAAACTCAGAACCAGTTGAACAAAAAATTGAAGAAAGGAGTATTACAAAGTAACTCAAGGTAAAAAGTAAATATACATGAATCCACGTTGATGTAAATAAATGATTATATAATATACATAATGAATAAATAAGAAGAGAACAGACAAATCACCAATGTAAAATAATTATAAGTGATTTAGATGCTCTGCCCTCAAAGAGGTGACTTACATGGCATTTCTTTTTGGGTAAAAAAGTGTTGTGTATCATACATAAATGGGATTTTCTCTGACTGACTTTTATATCTGTTACTTTAGAGTGAATCCTTTTTATCTCCTTATGTCTGATTTCCTCCCATTCTCCTCCTTTTCATCTTCTGTCAATATTTCTTTATGATGCTACCCTGTCTATCGGATCTTTTGCTCCTTTCAATTTAGTTTTCATTTCTGAAATGATTTTTCCTTTTCTGAGAGATGTTAGCAACACTTCGCATTTTCTGTTGTCCAATCTTTCCTCTTTTTCTAGTTCAGCAACATACAACTATTATAGTTTAGACTGGTTTCCTAAACCTTCTTAATTCCTTTAGCTATAATTGAAACACTATATTACAGTTTTTGTCGGTGTTGTAGGCACATTGTTTCTGATGTGTCTTTTCCATGTGTACAAGTATTTCCCGGCTCGTGACTGCTTCCGGAGCCCTTGGCTCCACTTTGTCTTCTCTCCTGTTTCCCATTTTTAGTTTAATACCATACAAACATTGTTGCTTTTGACGTTTTGACTCAGTCAAGCATTTTTCAGTGTGTGGGGTTATTTTTCACTTTGGTTGAACATGCTTAAAATAAATTGTTTCCTTTTGTTAACCTAATTTCTCTGTTTATTGGGTCATTCTCGGAGATTGAAAAATCTATGCTCCTGTACTGCTGTCCTCCAAATATTTAAAAATGATACCATACTATTGGCTGAGATGCCCGGACATGCATCAAATATCAGAAAATACTTTAGGTTAGTTGAAGCAGGTACAAACAAGGCTGCCCAGCAAACAAGGGGCACTTCAATTTAAGTTTTCAACAAGTGACACAGCATAAGGATGAACTTCCTTTTATTTTCCGAATATTTTAAACATGTTTCAGTATCAGTCTCAGAAGCAGAAGGGCAATAGAAGGGATAACATATATATATTTTTAAATGTATCAATATATCTATCAATATTTATAATTATACAGATGGGCTGCTTAAAGATCAACATCATTATCAAAAGAAAACCTAAGCAAAGAGCATTAGGCTATATTAGACATATTTACAACTAAAGATTGTGTATATGTAGGCATTTGTGTGTGTGTGTGTTTCCTGCCAAAAAGAAGGTACTAGAAAAGAGAAGGCTCAAGCTCTGAAAATAGTATGTTTAAAGGTGTGAGGCTTCAAAGGTTGTTACCATTACAGTCTCTCATCACTGAGAGGTACAGTCCCCTAGCCTGCCACGTCAAGCCTTGACCTGGGTGCACCAAGCTGTCCTCATCAGTATAAAAGGAACTCAGTTCCTTTGCTCTCCCTGAGTGACTTCTCCTTCAAGGTAACCAAAGCCCTGGGACTCACCATGAGCTGTAGCTTATTTTACTTCCAAATAGATTTGGCTGAAGACTACAGATGGTTTGGAAAGACTGGCGTGAACACAAATATGTGGACCTAACAGAAGCAGAAGATATTAAGAAGAGGTGGCAAGAATACACAGAAGAACTAAACAAAAAAGGTCTTAATCACCCAGATAACCATGATAGTGTAACACTCACCCAGAGCCAGACATCTTGGAATGTGAAGTCAAGTGGATATTAAGAAGCATCACTATGAACAAGGCTAGTGGAGGTGAAGGAATTCCAGTTGAGCTATTTCAAGTTCTAAAAGATGATGCTGTGACAGTGCTGCACTCAATATGCCAGCAAATTTGGAAAACTCAGCAGTGGCCACAGGACTGGAAAAGGTCAGTTTTCATTCCAATCCCAAAGAAAGGCAATGTCAAAGAATGCTCAAACTACCGCACAACTGCAATCATCTCACATCCTAGAAAAGTAATGCTCAAAATACTCCAAGCCAGGCTTCAGCAGTACATGAACCTTGAACTTCCAGATGTTAAATTGGATTTAGAAAAAGCAGAGGAACCAGAGATCAAGCTGCCAACATCTGTTGAATCATCAAAAAAGCAAGAGAATTCCAGAAAAACATCTACTTCTGCTTCATTGACTACACCAAAGCCTTTGATGGTGTAGATCACAACAAACTGGAAAATTCTGAAAGAGATGGGCATACCAGACAACTTTACCTGCCTTCTGAGAAAACTGTATGTGGGCCAAGAGGCAGCAGTTAGAATTGGTCATGGAACAGACTGGTTCCAAATAGGAAAAGGAGTACGTCAAGGCTGTATATAGTCAACCTGCTTACTAAACTTTTATGCAGAGTACATCATGTGAAATGCTGGGCTGGATGAAGCAAAAGCTGGAATTAAGATTGCCGGGAGAAATATCAATAACCTCAGATATGCAGATGATGTCACCCTTATGACAAAAGGCGAAGAAGAACTAAAGTGCCTCTTGATGAAAGTGAAAGAGGAGAGTGAAAAAGCTGGCTTAAAACTCAACATTCAGAAAACTAAGATCATGGCATCCAGGCCCATCACCTCATTGCAAATAGATGGGGAAACAATGGAAACAGTGACAGACTTTATTTTTGGGGGCTCCAAAATCACTGCAGATGGTGCCTTCAGCCATGAAATTAAAAGACACTTGCTCCTTAGAAGAAAAGCTATGAACAACCTAAAGAGCATATTAAAGAGCAGAGACATTACTTTGCCAACAAAGGTCCATCTAGTCAAAGCTATGGTTTTTCCAGTGGTCATGTATGGATGTGAGGGAAATAGATGGGGAAACAGTGGAAACAGTGTCAGACTTTATTTTTGGGGGCTCCAAAATCACTGCAGATGGTGACTGCAGCCATGAAATTAAAAGACACTTACTCCTTGGAAGAAAAGTTATGACCAACCTAGATAGCATATTGAAAAACAGAGACATTACTTTGGCAACAAAGGTCTGTCTAGTCAAGACTATGGTTTTTCCAGTGATCATGTATGGATGTGAGAGTTGGACTGTGAAGAAAGCTGAGCGCCAAATAATTGATGCTTTTGAACTGCGGTGTTGGAGAAGACTCTTGAGAGTCCCTTGGACTCCAAGGAGATTCAACCAGTCCATTCTGAAGGAGATCAGCCCTGGGATTTCTTTGGAGGGGATGATGCTAAAGCTGAAACTCCAGTACTTTGGCCACCTCATGTGAAGGGTTGACTCACTGGAAAAACTGTGATGCTGGGAGGGATTGTGGGCAGGAGGAGAAGGGGATGACAGAGGATGAGATGGCTGGATGGCATCACTGACTCGATGGACATGAGTCTGAGTGAACTCTGGGTGTTGGTGATGGACAGGGAGGCCTGGTGTGCTGCATTTCATGGGGTCGCAAAGAGTCAGACATGACTGAGTGACTGAACTGAACTGAACTGATGGATGTGAGAGTTGCACTATGAAAAAACCTGAGTGCTGAAGAACTGATGCTTTTGAACTGTGGTGTTGGAGAAGACTCTTGAGAGTCCCTTGAACTGCAAAGGAGAACCAACCGGTCCATCCTAAAGGAAATCAGTCCTGAATATTCACTGGAAGGACTGATGCTGAAGCTGAAACTCCAATACTTAGGCCACCTGATGCGAAGAACTGACTCCTTAGAAAAGACCCTGTTGCTGGCAAAGGCAGGAGGAGAAGGGGATGACAGAGGATGAGATGGTTGGATGGCATCACCTTCTCAATGGACATAAATTTGAGCAAGCTTTGGGAGTTGGTGATGGACAGGAAAGCCTGGCATGCTGGAGTCCATGGGGTCACAAAGAGTCGGACATGACTGAGCGGCTGAACTGTACTGAACTGAATAGATAATTTGGATAAAAAAATCCAAGGAGAACACTGTATTCCTATGGGGCTCTTTCGCTGGTACTATTACCCAACTTGGTCCAGTTCCAAGTTATCAACCCCTATTTAACAGTCTCACATTAAGTTTTTGATACTTGTTCATTCTTCATATGTCACTCTGATTTCATTTGAAACATAAAGTGATCCAAGTATAACACCAAAGTATGAACGTGAATAATATCTAAACTTACAGAAATGGATAAAAGTGATCTACTGAGGATCAAAGAAATGAACTTCAGGTTTGACACAGAGCTACATTTTACTTGTGACTACCCTGTTGGGATATATTTAATAACTGAAATCAAACTCAAATACTTCTTGTAAAATATTATCTCAGTGTAGAGTTATTATTGGTGATCTTTTCAAAATGTATACAAATACTCTATACTGTACACCTGAAACTAATACAGTGTTACATGTTAATTACACTGCAATAAAAGACAATATAAAGAATCACTAAAGGAAACGGAAGTATAGTCTTGACTGAAGAAATGAGAAAAATAAAGTCTTGAGGGCTTTGGCTGCCCCAGAATAAATGGGGGATGGTGATTAAGAAATTTTAATTGCGGGTCCCCAATCCCCACAAGACTCCCCACAAGTTTATTTTTCATCTTTCCTTTCTCGTTAAAGACTACTGTCTGATTTTGGAACTTGTGTGTGGGTGTCACATCAGTGCTTTAGATGGTACCTCAGTGCTGGCATGAAACATGCAAAGGGTTATTCTCAGTTAGATTTGCAGCCACTGTGCTGAATAAACCTAATAATAATAATACTGACTGTGGCAGGCAAAATAATGGCCCCACACAAATGTCAGTATATTAATCCAAGAAATGTGTGCGTTTGTTACTTTATGTGGAAAAGGGGGTTTTAAGATGAGAACACTAAGGTTAAGTGGAAAGAAACACTAAGGTTAAGGTTGATATGGAAAGAATATCCTGAATGTGGACTAGAGACCAGTGTAACCACATGAGTCCTTAACTATGGAGAATGCCTCCCAGCTTCAGTGGCCCAAGGAGGCTGGCCATGTGAGAGGAGCTCACTCACCACTGGTGGCTTTGAGGAAGGTGCAAGAAGTGCCCCCAGGAAGGAAGGCAGCAGGCCCCTAGATGCTGGAAGAGGTGTCAGACCTTTCCAAGTTAGGGTTCCACATAAAGCCGGGAACCCAAGGGTTACACCACCAAGGTGAGGTACAGCAGGAGCGGTGTGACCCTTCCTGGCCCTCTGGGGTCTACAAGGCCAGTTTCTTTGTCACTGTAAAGAGAAGAGAGTGAAAAACAAAGCCCCCTGATAAAGTGCAACTCAAAGCTTAAGTTACTTCCAGTATAGACTTGCAACACAAATCCATGTTCCCTGGATAGTGCCAGCTTGGTTTAAATGGCCTTGAACTTGGGGCCTGCCAGACACATTCACAAGTTCTCCTTGGAGAAATCTACCCTCATCTTAACTTCTTCTGCAGTCTCCTACCTCTTAGATAAAGGAGCTTTGATTTTTTCCAGCTACCTAGGCCAAAAAATTTAGTATCATCCTTGGCAATTCTGTCTCTCACACCTCCCATCCAGTCTGTCCAGTTCAGTTCACTCACTTAGTCGTGTCTGACTCTCTGAGACTCCATGGACTGCAGCACGCCAGTCTTCCCTCTCCATCACCAACTCCTAGAACTTGCTCAAACTCATGCCCATCGGTGTTGCCATCCAACCATCTCATCCTCTGTCATCTCCTTCTCCTCCCATCTTCAATCTTTCCAGTACATCAGGGTCTTTTCCAATGAGTCAGTTCTTCGAACAGATGGCCAGAGTATTGGAATTTCAGCTTCAGCATCAGTCCTTCCAAGGAGTATTCAGGCCTGATTTCCTTTAGGATGGACTGGTTGGATCTCCTTGCAGTCCAAGGGACTCTCAAGAGTCTTGTCCAACACCACAGTTCAAAAAAATAAATTATTTGGCACTCAACTTTCTTCAGTGGCCAACTCTCACATCCATACATGACTGCTAGAAAAACCTTAGCTTCGATAGATGGACTTTTCTTATCAAAGTAATGTCTCTGCTTTTCAATATGCTGTCTGGGTTGGTCATAGCTTTTCTTACAAGGAGCAATCATCTTTTAATTTCATGGCTGCAGTCACCATCTGCAGTGATTCTGGAGCCCAAAAATATAAAATCTCTCAGTATTTCCACTGTACCCCCATCTATTTGCTATGAAGTGATGGGTCTGGATGCCATGATCTTAGTTTTCTGAATGCTGAGTTTTAAGTCAACATATTTCACTCTCTTTTCACTTTCATCGGGAGGCACTTTAGTTCTTCGCTTTCTGCCATAATGGTGGTGTCATCTGCATATCTGAGGTTATTGATATTCCTCCTGGCAATCTTGATTCCAGCTTGTGCTTCATCCAGACCAGCATTTCACATGATATACTCTGCATATAAATTAAATAAGCAGGGTGACAATATACAACCTTGATGTACTTCTTCCCCTATTTGGTAGGAGTCTATTGTTCCATGAAAGTTCTAACTGTTGCTTCTTGACCTGCATACAGGTTTCTTAGGAGTCAGGTCAGGTGGTCTGGTATGCCCATCTCTTTCAGAGTTTTCCACAGTTTACTGTGATCCACATAGTCAAAGGCTTTGGCATAGTCAATAAGGCAGAAGTAGATGTTGTTCTGGAATTCTTACTTTGTCTATGTTCCAATGGATGTTGGCAATTTGATTTCTGGTTCCTATGCCTTTTCTAAATCCACGTGAACATCTGGAATTTCATTTTTCATGTACTGTTGAAGCCTGGCTTGGATAATTTTGAGCCCTACTTTCCTAGTGTGTGAGATGAGCGCAATTGTGCAGTAGTTTGCACATTCTTTGGCATTGCCTTTCTTTGAAATTGGAATGAAAACTGATCTTTTCCAGTCCTGTGGTCACTGCTGAGTTTTCCAAATTTGCTGGCATATCCACAACCTTTCACAGCATCATCTTTCAGGATTTGAAATAGCTCAACTGGAATTCCATCACCTCCACTAGCTTTGTTCATAGTGATGCTTCCTAACATCCCCTTGACTTCATATTCCAGGAGGTCTGGCTCTAGGAGAGTGATCACACCATCATGGTTATTTGGGTCATGATGGTCTTTTTTGTACAGTTCTTCTGTGTATTCTTGCCACCTCTTCTTAATATCTTCTGCTTCTGTTAGGTCCATACCATTTCTGTCCTTTATCGTGCCCATATTTGCATGAAATGTTCCCTTGGTATCACTTATTTTCTTGAAGAGATCTCTAGTCGTTCCCATTCTATTGTTTTCTTCTATCTCTTTGCATTGCTTACTGAGGAAGACTTTCTTATTTCTCTGTGCTATTCTTTGGAACTCCACATTCAAATGGGTATATCTTTCCTTTTCACCTTTGCCTTTGGCTTCTCTTCTTTTCTCAGCTATTTGGAAGGCCACCCAGATGGACAGGTCATGGTGGAGAGTTCTGACAAAACATGTCCACCAGAGAAAGCAATGGCAGATGACTTCAGTATTCTTGCCTTGAGAACCCCGTGAACAGTATGAAAATGCAAAAAGATATGACACTGAAAGATGAACTCCCCAGGTTGGTAGGTGCCCAATATGCTACTGGAGAAGAGTGGAGAAATAACACCAGGAAGAAAGAAGAGATGGAGCCAGAGTGAAAACAATGCCCAGTTATGGATGTGACTGGTGATGGAAGTAAAGCCTGATGTTATAAAAAGCAATATTGCAAAGGAACCTGGAATGTTAGGTCCATGAATCATGGCAAATTGGAAGTGGTCAAACAGGAGATGGCAAGAGTGAACACTGACATTTTAGGAATCAGTAAACTAACATGGACTGGAATAGGTGAATTTAATTCAGGTAAGTATTATATCTACTACTGTGGGCAAGAATCACTTAGAAGAAATAGAGTACCCATTATAGTCAAAAAAAGAGACTGAAATGCAGTACTTGGGTACAATCTCAAAAATGACAAAATGATTTCTGTTTGTTTCCAAGGCAAATCATTCAATATCATAGTAATCCAAGTCTATGCCCCAAACACTAATGCCAATGTGAACAGTTCTATGAAGACCTTGTCTAACTCAATGAAACTAAGCCATGCCATGTGGGGCAACCCAAGACATGCAGGTCATGGTGGAGAGGTCTGATAGAATGTGGTCCACTGGAGAAGGGAATGGCAATCCACTTCAGTATTCTTGCCTTGAGAACCCCATGAAGAGTATGAAAAGGCAAAATGATAGAATACTGAAAGAAGAACTCCCCAGGTGAGTAGGTGCCCAATATGCTACTGGAGATCAGTGGAGAAATAACTCCAGAAAGAATGAAGGGATGGAGCCAAAGCAAAAACAATACCCAGCTGTGGATGTGACTGGTGATAGAAGCAAGGGCTGATGCTGAAGAGCAATATTGCATAGGAACCTGGAATGTCAGGTCCATCAATCAAGGCAAATTGGAAGTGGTCAAACAGGAGTTGGCAAGAGTGAATGCTGACATTTTAGGAATGTGCAAACTAAAATGGACTGGAATGGGTGAATTTAACTCAGATCACCATTACATCTACTACTGCGGGCAGGAATCCCTTAGAAGAAATAGAGTTGCCATCATGGTCAACAAGAGTCTGAAATGAAGTACTTAGATGCAATCTAAAAAATGACAGAATGATCTCTGTTTGTTTCCAAGGCAAACCATTCAATATCATGGTAAACCAAGTCTATGCCCCAACCAGTAATGCTGAAGAAGCGGAAGTTGAACGGTTCTATGTAGACCTCCAAGATCTTTTAGAACTAACACCCAAAAATGATGTCCTTTTCATTATAGGGGAATGGAATGCAAAGTAGGAAGTCAAGAAACACCTGGGGTAACTGGCAAATTTGGCCTTGGAATACAGAATGAAGGATGGCAAAGATTAATAGAGTTTTACTAAAAGAATGTACTGGTCATAGCAAACACCCTCTTCCAACAACACAAGAGAAGACTCTACAGATGGACATCACCAGATGGTCAACACAGAAATCAGATTGATTATATTCTTTGCAGCCAAAAATGGAGAAGCTCTATACAGTCAGCAAAAACAAGACTGGGAGCTGACTGTGGCTCAGATCATGAGCTCCTTATCTCCAAATTCAGACATAAGTTGAAGAAAGTAGGGAAAACTACTAGACGATTCAGGTATGACCTAAATCAAATCCCTTATGATTATACAGTGGAAGTGAGATATAGATTTAAGGGACTAGATCTGATAGATAAGAGTGCTGGATGAACTATGGATGGAGGTTCCTGACATTGTACAGGAGACAGGGATCAAGACCATCCCCATGGAAAAGAAATGCACAAAAGCAAATTGCTGTCTGAGGAGGCCTTACAAATAGCTGTGAAAAGAAGAGAAGTGAAAAGCAAAGGAGAAAAGGAAAGATATAAGAATCTGAATGCAGAGTTCCAAAGAATAGCAAGGAGAGATAAGAAAGCCTTCTTCAGCGATCAATGCAAAGAAATAGAGGAAAAGAACAGAATGGGAAAGACTAGAGATCTCTTCAAGAAAATTAGAGATAGCAAGGGAACATTTCATGCAAAGATGGGCTTGATAAAGGACAGAAATGGTATGGACCTAACAGAAGCAGAAGATATTAAGAAGAGGTGGCAAGAATACACAGAAGAACTGTACAAAAAGATATTCACAACAATGATAATCACGATAGGGTGATCACTCACCTAGAGCCAGACATCCTGGAATGTGAAGTCAAGTGGGCCTTAGAAAGCATCACTATGAACAAAGCTAGTGGAGGTGATGGAATTCCAATTGAGCTCTTTCAAATCCTGAAAGATGATGCTATGAAAGTGCTGGACTCAAGATGCCAGCAAGTTTGGAAAACTCAGCAGTGGCCAAAGGGCTGGAAAAGGTCAGTTTTCATTCCAATCCCAAAGAAAGGCAATGACAAAGAATGCTCAGACTACCACACAATTGCACTCATCTCACATGCTAGTAAAGTCATGCTCAAAATTCTCCAAGCCAGGCTTCAGCAGTACATGAACCATGAACTTCCTGACGTTCAAGCTGGTTTTAGAAAAGGCAGAGGAACCAGAGATCAAATTGCCAACATCTGCTGGATCATGGGAAAAGCAAGAGAATTCCAGAGAAACATCTATTTCTGCTTTATTGACTATTCCAAAGCCTTTGACTGTGTGGATCACAATAAACTGTGGAAAATTCTGAAAGAGATGGGCATACCAGACCACCTGACCTGTCTCTTGAGAAACCTGTATGCAGGTCAGGAAGCAACAGTTAGAACTGGACATGGAACAACAGACTGGTTCCAAATAGGCAAAGGAGTACATCAAGGCTGTATATTGTCACCGTGCTTATTTAACTTCTGTGCAGAGTACAGCATGAGAAACACTGGGCTGGAAGAAGCACAAGCTGGAATCAAGATTGCTTGGAGAAATATCAATAACCTCAGATATGCAGATGACACCACCCTTATGGCAGAAAGTGAAGAGGAACTAAAAAGCCTCTTGATGAAAGTGAAAGTGGAGAGTGAAAAAGTTGGCTTAAAGCTCAACATTCAGAAAACAAAGATCATCTGGTCCCATCACTTCATGGGAAATAGATGGGGAAACAGTGGAAACAGTGTCAGACTTTATTTTGGGGGGCTCCAAAATCACTGTAGATGGTGATTGCAGCCATGAAATTAAAAGATGCTTACTCCTTGGAAGGAAAGTTATGACCAACCTAGATAGCATATTGAAAAGCGGAGACGTTACTTGGCCAACAAAGGTCTGTCTATTCAAGGCTATCATGTATGGATGCAAGAGTTAGACTGTGAAGAAAGCTGAGTGCCAAAGAACTGATGCTTTTGAACTGTGGTGTTGAAGAAGATTCTTGAGAGTCCCTTGGACTGCAAGGAGATCCAACCAGTCCATTCTAAAGGAGATCAGCCCTGGATGTTCTTTGGAAGGTTTTATGCTAAAGCTGAAACTCCAGTACTTTGGCCACCTCATGCGAAGAGTTGACTCATTGGAAAAGACTGTGATGCTGGGAGGGATTGGGGGCAGGAGGAGAAGGGAACGACAGAGGATGAGATGGCTGGATGGCATCACTGACTCGATGGACATGAAATTGAGTGAACTGTGGGAGTTAGTGATGGACAGGGAGGCCTGGTGTGCTGCGACATGGGGTTGCAAAGAGCCAGACATGACTGAGTGACTGACTGAAATGAACTGAAGTGATGAAGACCTGAGACCTTGTAGAACTGACACCCCAAAAAGATGTCGTTTTCATAATAGGGAACTGGAATGCAGAGGTAGGAAGTCAAGAGATACCTGGAGTAACAGGCAATTTTTCCATGGTGTACCCAATGAAGCAGGACAAATGCTAACAATTTTGCTAAGAAAAAGACACTGGTCATAGGAAATAGCCTCTTCCAACAAAAGAGAAGACTCTACACACGGACATCACCAGATGGTCAATACCAAAATGAGATTGGTTATATTCTTTCCAGCCAAAGATTGAGAGGCTTACACAATCAGCAGAAACAAGACTGGGAGCTGACTGCAGCTGATATCACTAACTCCTTATTTCAAAATTCAGACTTAAATTGTAGAAAGTAGGGAAAGCCACTAGACCATTCAGGTATGGCCTAAATCAAATCCCTTACAATTATACAGTGGAAGTGAGAAATAGATGCAAAGGATTAGATCTGATAGACAGAGTGCCTGAAGAACTGTGGACAGAGGTTCGTGACATCCAGTCTGTTAGCAAATCCTATTTACCTTTCAGTACTCTACCCTCTTTCTCTGTTGGAATATCGAATCAGCCTCTCAGTGGTGTCTTTGCTTCTATCTTTGTCTCCCTAGGAACTATTCTCACTCTAGCAGTCAGAGTAAGCCTGTTAATATGTAAATTATGTAATTTCTCTGCTCAAAACATTGTACATGATTCTGACCTCATACAGAAGAAAAGCAATAAGTCTTTGAAATGACCTCCAGGTTCTCAAACTTCTGCTCCCTTTCCTTTTCTGCCCTCACAATCTTGCCACTCTCCTCCGTATTCTGTGCAGCAGTTCTTCCATTCACCTTGCAGGACACACGTATTTATTGGCTCTTCTCTCACTGAAATGTAGGCTATCTGAGCGAAGGGAAGGCTTCCCTGATGGCTCCTGTGGTAAGGAACCTGCCTGATAATGCAGGAGACACAATGAGAATCAAATCATTTGTCACAAAGGAAGTGCTAAAGAAATGTCTGTTAAATGCATGAGAGAATCAAAATAAATAATATTCCTAGGGTAATAAATAGGTCAGAGGAAGAAAAGTTCCAAAGCCCAAAAGCAACAGAAATACCCTGAATGAGAGCCACCAGTAGTCATTTTTCCAGTAGTCATGTATGGATGTGAGAGTTGGACTATAAAGAAAGCTGAGTGCAGAAGAACTGATGCTTTTGAACTGTGGTGTTGAAGAAGACTCTTGAGAGTCCCTTGGACTGCAAGGAGATCCAACCAGTCCTTCCTATAGGAAATCAGTCCTGGGTGTTCTTTGAAAGGAATGATGCTAAAGCTGAAACTCCAATACTTTGGCCACCTGATGCAAAGAGCTGACTCATTGGAAAAGACTGTGATGCTGGGAGGGATTGGGGGCAGGAGGAGAAGGGGACGACAGAGGATGAGATGGCTGGATGGCATCAGTGACACAATGGAAATGGATCTGGTTAAACTCCGGGAGTTGGTGATGGACAGGGAGGCCTGGTGTGCTGCAGTTCAGGGGTCACAAAGAGTCGGACACGACTGAGCTACTGAACTGAACTGAACTGAGAGCCAACAGAAACAAAAGATGCAGAAAGAGATCTACAAAGACTTCAGTGTGAAATGATCACAGAGATTATATTTGTGTGCTACATTTAATTGAGAAATATGAGACATATCTGGAGCTGAACACTATAAAAATAACTAAACAGATATGAAATTAATTTCTTCAGATAAAAACACAATCTACTATAAATGATGTGTTTATCAGCATGTTAGATTCAGCTGAAGAGAAAATTATTGAAATATAAATCAAAAGATTTTTTCTAGAGTCCAGGTTAGTAGCTCAGCAGCTCAGTTTACTTTCGAGTTATTTACTAGTTTACTTCCCTGGTAGCTCAGTTGGTAAAGAATCTGCCTGCAGTGCAAGAGACCTGGGTTCGATCCCTGGGTCGGGAACCCTTGGAGAAGGAAATGGCAACCCACTCCAGTACTCTTACCTGGAAAATCCTATGGATTGAGGAACCTAGCATGCTACCGTTCATGGGGTCATAATGGTCAAACACGACTTAGTGCTAAACCGCCACAGAGTCCAGCACAAAAAGAAAGATATGAGATATGTGAAAAGCGGTTAAAAGACTCAAAGAATAAAGTGAGAAAATGTAGCATATACCTATCACAAGCAGGACAGGAAAGGGAAATTTTAGAGTCCTGTGCAAGGGGAATAATATTTCCTATTCTTGACAATAGCCATTCTAATATTAATCTCTTTAATTTGCATTCCATTGGGTCTAACTTTTTATTTTATTTATTGAAAATTTTATTAATTTTTAAAATAGAAATTTGTTTTAATTGGAGGTTAATTACTTTACAATACTGTATTGGTTTTGCCATACATCAACATGAGTCCGCCACAGGTGTACACTTGTTCCCTATCCTGAACCCCCTCCCTCCTCCCTCCCCGTACCATCCCTCAGGGTCGTCTCAGTAATATTTAACACATTCAATCTTTAATGCTTGATACTTAATGGCTTTAATTATCTTGTTAACTTGAATTTTATTGTTTCACTTATTACTCATTTTTCCTTAGTTACTTAAAATATAAACTTTATGTGACTTTAGAATTTCCCTCTCCTACTCTTTCACATCCTTTATGAGTTGTTTTTAGAACTGCCAATAGACAGACCTATTCATGAAGGTTGGGGTAAGAGGAATGCCAAACCACTCTCCAGGGGTTTGAATTTCTTCTTTTCTATGCATCTGTTCCTGCTCTCAGAATCTCCCTACTATTTATCCCAGGATGATTAATGACCAGTTTCCCAAAACAGCTGCATTCTTGCCAATCTTCCACCTCAAGTGTCACATGATAGGTTTCATGTCTTTTAACTGACAGAGTCCAAGACCTCGAATCTGTTACTCTACACCTGCCCATCCCTTGCCACAAGAAACAGCCAACTGCTTGGTATTTGGAGAAAAGTCTGCTTAAAAAACATAACACCATATCTAGAGAATGCAGCCAACAACTGTAAGAGCCACGACACCATTCAACTTTGAGGGCTAGCATCAGATAACTGTTTTCATCCTGAGAAGTACTTGGGTTCTCACCTTGTCACTCCCAGTCTGTGGGATTACTCATTTCACTGAATTTGCTAAACTTACAGCAGGCATTTTAGATTGGTTCACAAATATCCTAGTATTTTGTGGTTTTCAGCTGCTAAGTCGTGTCTGACTCTTTTACGACCCCATTGAGTGTAGCCTGCCAGGCTCCTCTGTCCATGGGATTTCCCAGGCAAGGATACTGGAGTGGGTTGCCATTTCTATCTCCAGGGGATCTTCCCGACCCAGGGAATAAACTCGTGAATCCTGCATTGGCAGCCGGGTTCTTCACCACTGAACCACCAGCGATGCCTGGCCCTGGCATGAGTGGCCACCGTGTCTATGCCTTGAAACAGCTCCCCAGTGTATGCATTAACTAAATCTCCTGTATGGGAACTGGGAAATGATGGTATTCCTCTGTCTTGTCTAGTAACACTTCCAAAATAAGCTCAAGAAATCGATCACGAATAGACATATATTTATCTTCCATCCAGTATTTAGAATTGCTTTGTTGTTGGAAGTACCCTTGGTTATTCCCAAGTTGGACAGGCTTCTCTTATGAGCTAATTAGCAGTTGTAGGAAATTCAGTCAGGCAACTGTGAGGACCTTGTAAAGGGCAGGAGAAAGAAAAAGAGACAGAGGAACAGTTTCCTTTTCAACTTTACAGTGAAAGTCAGGAATGACAATGTTGTCACGGAAAGTATGTCACATCAGGGCACACAATTCTGATTAGGAGACAAATAACCATAGCATTCAGGAGGAGTGAGTTTCATCTGTTTTAAAAAGCAATAACATTTGGACAACAGGAACTTAGACTGAGTGCTATTTAACATTCTCCATCACTTTGCTGTACAGTGACGGCAATGTTTTCCACATCAATTTGAAATTCACCTATGGAGCCTCAATTATGTTGTTGAGGTATCAATTTTAATCCTGAATTTCCCTTAGAATGCAATGTTCCTCATACTAAGAAAATTTCTGATTTGTGATATTATAAAAACAAAGAAAAACCATAATCAACACTTGCTTTTTTTAAAAAAAAAAAAAACCACATTTGGAATTGCTGTAAGACTATTTTTGCTGAAATACTTCCTACTTATCCAAACACATGGGCGAATGTGTGAATATGTAGGATGTGAAGGGATGTGGAGAATGAAAGCTCTAGTACCCTGGTCATCATATACAAACAAAATTCCCACTGGTCCTTATGAAACGGATGAAGGCTAGCCTTTCCGGGTGTTGGTTGTTCCCCTTCAATCATGACTTCTGGCAGAATGAAAGGAAGGAGGGAAGAGGTAATTCCACTTAGAAGGTGTTTCTGCTTCCACACCTAACCTTCACACTCGTTTTTTTTTTTTCGTTCTGGATCCTTGGTCGCTGCTGCCAAGAATATAAATTTCATAACCACAGAAAACACAAACCTGGCTCTATAGTTCATTCAAACTTAAATAAAAAAAACATAAATGAAAGCTTTATTTTCTTACCCCAAACTTATTAACTTAAAAGTGACAGAGACACTAGATTTGTGGGGAAAAGGAGTGATGGAATGTGGAATAAGTATATAACAGAAACAAAATAAAATAAAACTGGGAAATCTTGGGTATTTTTAAAATTTTTTATGAAATTCTTTCATTTTATTTTCCTTTTAAATTATGTATAGGGGCTTTTATCTGCTAAAGATTCAGAGAAAAAATTGTTGAAAATAATAGAAGTTAACATTAAACAACTACATTATCTTTTTCTCTCAAAGTAAAACTAACCTTACAGGGTATTTTTCTAATTACAAAACAACACTTATCTAGGACATATTTAGTTCGAGAACACTTCTGACATCAGAAAGGTAGGGAGAAAAAGCAGTGAAAATTACTTATATTCCCCCTACCCCAATTTTTAACTATTGTTAGCATTTTGCATATATTTTCCCAGATTATCTTCTATGTTCTCGCATGTTTACTGAAAATAAGATCATATTATAAATGCTCTTTCACAGTCTCATGTGTTCATGTGTGTGGACACTCAATCATGTCCAGCTCTTTGTGACCCAATGGATTGTAGTCTGCCAGGCTCCTCTGTCCATGGGATTTTCCAGGCAAGAATAATAGAGTGGGTTGCCATTTCCTACTCCAGGGGGTTGTCCTGACCCAGGGATAGAACCCATGTCTCCTGCATCTCCTACATTGGAAGGTGAATTCTTTACCACTGTGCAACCTAGGAAGCCCTGTGTGTTCATATTGTAACAAATAATGGTCATCTTTTCATTCAGTGACTAGAGTTACATTAACATTTTAAAGGAAGTAAAATATTAAGCATTGTAGATATTCTATAGATTATTTAAATAATCATTAACTGGATGGATCTTTAGGTCGTTTCTTAGTATTTACTATATGTTATTTGTTCGAAGCCATTATCATATTATAAACTGCTTGCCTGAATATGAATAAACAGGTTTATCTATAAACTCAGAACAAATCAATGAAAATTATGACCATACAGCCAATCACAAATGTTAATTACATGAAGCTGTTCATTCCAACAGCTCACAACCATCTAATACTGCTTTGTAAAGTACTCACCCACTCAGCAAATATTTGTTGGATACAGGAGCTGCCAGGCCCAGCGCAATGCACTGGGAGCTCATGGGTGAGCAAGGCATTAGCAGTTTTTGTCTGAAGAGATGTACTCTACAGGGTGCAGACACTCAATAAACATGTACATAAACAAGAGCATTAGAGGATTGATAAACACTTTGAATGAAGTGAAAAGTGTAGCATGATAGATTTTAACTGTAGAGGTTTACTAAACTAAGATGGCCAGGATCAAGTTCTTTCAGATGATATTTAGTGGATACTTGAATAATAAAAAGGAACCAATCATTCATTCAAAGAATGAGAAGAGAGGGAAGGAGAAAATAGCAAGTCAAAAGCTCTGTGTAGTAAAAATTTTTGCATGGAAGATCCAAATATAGCTGAGGCGGACCAAGAAGATGTTGCAGGACGTAAGTTTGTACCAGATGGCCTTCCTGATTGGCAGGGCCTTCTTTACTAAGCTAAAGTGTTGGGTAAGGACTAACAAAAATCTTGGAAGGATGTTAAGCCGGGCAGTTGATTTAATGTGAATTAACTTTTCAAAGGGTCATCCACTTTACTCTATGAGAAATTGATTATGGGGAGAAGAAAAGAAACTGAGAGAGTATACAGGAGGTCATTTTAACAGTACAGGTCCAGATAAAATCATAAATTGAAAAGATTCCCTGGTGGCTCAGATGGTAAAGAATCTGCCTGCAATGAGGAAGACCTGGGTTCAATCCCTGGGTTGGGAAGATTCCCCTGGAAAAAGCAATGGCTACCCACTCCGGTATTCTTGTCTGGAGAATTCCATACACAGAGGAGCCTGGCGGGCTACAGTCCATGCAGTCACAAAGAGGCGGACATAACTGAGCAACTTTCACTTCCAGTGTTCACAGGAGCACTGTTTACAATAGCCAAGACATGAAAGAAAACTGTGTCCATCAACCAATGAATAGATAAAGAAGATGTAGGATGGTATAACAGTATAATAATAACATATAATGGAATAGTACTTGGCATAAAAAAGAATGAAATGATGCCATTTGCAGCTACATGGATGGACCCAAAGATACTGAGTACAGTTAAGTCAGACAAAAATATCATATGATATCTTTTATATGTGGAATCTAAAAAGCAATGCTACAAATGAACTTATACACAAAACAGAAATAGATCCACAGACGTAAAAACAAACTTATGGTTACCAAAAGGGAAAGACATGGGTAGGGATAAACTGGAGTCTGGGATTAAAATATTCAACAAGTACCTACTAGATAGCACAAGGAACTATACTCAGCACTTTGTAATGACCTATAAGGGAAAAGAATCTGAATATGTCTGTGTATAAACTGAATCACTTTGCTATACACATGAAACTAACACAACGTTGTAAACCAACTATATTTCAATTTAAAAAAGAGAAAATTATACAAAAAAAAAAACCAGTACAAGATACTTTGGAAAAGTGTNAAAGTGTGGGCAAAATATATAGATGCAAGTAGTCATTTTAAGATATGTTTTAGCAGTAGAAAAACAGGAATTGCTGACCAATTGGAGATGAGAGATTAGAAAAACATGGGAAAAATTATTCATATACTTTCATTTCAGCAGTTGGGTACATAATTAATTGAGAAGGGAGAGGTTGGGGAAAGCCACATTTTGAGGCTACATTTAATTGGGATCCAACAGTCAAAATTTCATGAACAAATTAAAATGGAGACAGAGCTCAAATGGTTTAAATTTAAATGACATTTANTGGGATTAAAATATTCAACAAGTACCTACTAGATAGCACAAGGAACTATACTCAGCACTTTGTAATGACCTATAAGGGAAAAGAATCTGAATATGTGTGTGTATAAACTGAATCACTTTGCTATACACATGAAACTAACACAACATTGTAAACCAACTATATTTCAATTTAAAAAAGAGAAAATTATACAAAAAAAAAAACAGTACAAGATACTTTGGAAAGTGTGGGCAAAATATGTAGATGCAAGTAGTCATTTGAAGATATGTTTTAGCAGTAGAAAAACAGGAATTGCTGACCAATTGGAGATGAGAGATTAGAAAAACATGGGAAAAAATTATTCATATACTTTCAGCAGTTGGGTACATAATTAATTGAGAAGGGAGAGGCTGGGGAAAGCCACATTTTGAGGCTACATTTGATTGGGATCCAACAGTCAAAATTTCATGAACAAATTAAAATGGAGACAGAGCTGAAATGGTTTAAATTTAAATGACATTTAGTGGCAAAATGGAAGAGACCACTTATGGCAAGAAGGTACAGCAAGAAGAAATCTCAGGAACCAACCAAGGGGCATTTCAAAATTTAGCAAGGAGATTGAGAAACAGGAGACAGCAAAGAGGTCAAGAGTGACAAAGATCAAGCAAATGATAAAGAAGAAACGCCATAGAGTGTGATATCATGGAAGTTACGGGAGGAGAGAGTTTCAAGCTGGAAGTGTGTGGTCAACAGTGACAGGGAAGGCTGAGAGAGATGAAGACAGGTTCATGTTTATAGATGTGGCAGCAAAATTAGGTTCACCATGAAAATAAATCTGAGGCAGTTGAAGAGTTAAAGGAAAACTTTTTTTGGCATTAGAGTGGAATAAATATAAAGAAAACTCCCTCCTGATATAGCACATATGAAAACTATGTGGAACATATTTGAACAAGATGATGAAGAAAAAACAACACCTATTTAATGCATGGCTGAGTGATGGGAAGCAAGGCTATTTCTCAATGGGCAAAAATTATAAGAAGGTAAAAGAGGCAGTTGGTCTGCGGGATTTGCCAACCCTGAGAACTCAAGTGTCCCAAATGGGCAATTTCATTAATTTTTCTTCTATTCTTTTGTGGACTGAGAACTTTATTTATTTATTTACCTTTTGTCAGATACTATGGTGCATCCCACGTAGTCTCCTGAGCTCTGGTGAGATCGCTTTCTTTATCAGATCTCCATGCTCATCAATCTAAATCATATTTAGGAAAGCACTATCACCCCTCTAATACATGCAGAGTTTCTAAGTGAAAAACCACAGGGGGATGTGGACAATCTGGTGAATATTAAAGCAAAACAGAAGTAGTCCAGAGGTTAAAAATAAGTCTGCTGCAGCAATCAATAAGTAAAAAGTTTATCTCTAACTGATCAAAAACACCAGCGTGGATGCAAAATTCTAAAATAATTAGCAAACCAAATCCAGAAACGTATATAAGAGATATTGTTGTTAGCACACTGGGTTTATTTCAGGTATGCAAACTTGCTAAAACTAGCATATCTGTTAGTGAAATTCATTGCAAAGACATATTAAAAGAAAATTTTATATAAACATTTCAATAGATAGAGGAAAAAAATTAGCTAAAATTCAACTTAAAATTCCACTTCTTGAGTTTTAGCCAAGCCCATAGGCTGCCAGCTAAAGACTGTATTTTCCAGTGTTACTTGTAGTGACCATATGACTTAGTTCTTACCAATAGAATGTGAGCAGAAGTGATGTGAGTAACCTCTGGGACATGCCTTTGTGATGAACGAAGTTTCCATTCCTCACACTCCTCTTCTAGCTTCTGTGCTATCCAGACCTGCCATATCCCCACACTTATTCTTAGTTCACCATAAAATTAGGCCCACTCCAGGTATTTGTTGTTGTTGTTGTATAGTAGTAGTGTCCCACTTTTTGTGACCCCGTGAACTGCAGCACACTAGGTTCCTATATCCTCCGTTATCTCTGAAGTTTGGTCAAATTAATGTTCATTGATTTGGTGATGTTTTCTAAGCATCTTACTTTCTGCCACCCTCTGCCACCTGCTTCTCTTTTTGCCTTCAATCTTTCCCAGCATTTGAGTCTTTTCCAATGAATTGGCTCTTCACATGAGTTGACCAGAGAATTGAAGCTTCAGCATCAGTCCTTCCAATGAATATTCAGGGTTGATTTACTTTAGGATTGACTGGTTTGAACTTCTTGCAGTCCAGGGGATTCTCAAGAATCTTCTGCAGCAACACAATTTGAAAGCATCAGTTCTTTGGTGCTCAGCCTTCTTTACGGTCTAACTCTCAGATCTGTACATGACTACTAGAAAAAGGAATATCTTTTAATTTTCTATTTTCTATTATCATTATGAGTGTTCTTTATCTGTGTTAATAAATTCTAAATTTCCTAAAACAGGGAGTTTTATTTCTTCATCTTTATATTCTTTAAGAATGTGACATAAAATTTAGTTCACAGATACTATTTTTAAATATATATATGTAATTGTCTTCAACTTTTTTCACTTATTCCTGCTGCTAGCTAAATGTGCTGCTGTTTAATTGATCCAAATTCTTACTAAGCTAAAAAATTAAGCTACAATTTTGAAAATTTGAGTCCATTTAAATCCTCATGTTGCACTTAATTGCAGAAATTTAATAACCATTTGTCTCCCAGTGGAAAAGAAACAGCCTAAATCCCATGGAAGCCAGAGCTAGAATGCCAAGAGTTGAGAGCTTTTTTTTTTGCTGAATTTTCCTATACTCAACTACTATATTCTTATAACACATGAAAGTGAAAATGAAGCCTCTCAGTTGTGTCTGACTCTTTGCAACCCCATAGACTATAGCCTACCAGGCTCTTCTGTCCATGGGATTTTCCAGGCAATAGTACTGGAGTGGATTGCCATTTCTTTCTCCAGGGGATCTTCCCAACCCAAGGCTCAAAGCCGGGTCTCCCGCATTGTAGACAGACGCTTTACTGTCTGAGCCACCAGGGAAGTCCTTATAACACATAACAGGCAGATAATACAAATTTCTCATTTCTTGGAACATTCCTAGAATAAATTATATAGAGATCTCATATTGATTTCAAGCTAAGCTTCAGCAGTATGTGAGCCAAGAACTTCCAGATGTAAAAATTGGATTTCGAAAAGGCAGAAGAACCAGAGATCAAATTGCCAGCATCTGTTGGATCACAGAGAAAGTAAATGATTCCCAGAAAAACATCTACTACTGCTTCACTGACTAAGTTAAAGTCTTTGAATGTGTGGATCACAACAAACTGTGGAAAATTCTTAAAGAGAGGGAAATACCAGACCTCTGTACTTGCCTCCTGAGAAATCTGTATGCATGTCATCAAGCAACAGTTAGAACTGGATATGGAACAATGGACTGGTTCCAAACTGGGAAAGAAGTACGTCAAGGCTGTCTATTGTCACCTTGCTTATTTAACTTCTATGTAGAGTTCATCATGTGAAATGCCAGGCTGGATGAAGCACAAGCTGGAGTCAAAATTTCTGGGAGAAATATCAACAATATCAGATATGCAGATGATACTACTTGAATGGCAGAAAGCAAAGAGGAACTAAAAAGCCTCTTGATGAGGGTGAAGGAGGAGAGTGAAAAAGTTGGCTTAAAACTCAACATTCCAAAACCAAAGATCATGGCATCCAGTCCAATCACTTCCTGGCAAATAGATGGGAGACAATGGAAAGAATGACAGATTTTATTTTCTTGGGCTCCAAAATTCCTACAGATGGTGACTGCAGCCATGAAATTAAAAGATGCTTGCTCCTTGGAAGAAAAGCTATGACAAAATTAGATGGTGTATGAAAAAGCAGAGACATCACTTTGCCAACAAAAGTCCATCTAATCAAAGCTAGGGTTTTTCTAGTAGTCATATATGGATACGAGTGTTGGATCATAATGAAGGTTGAGTGCTGAAGAACTGATGCTTTTGAGCTGTGGTGCTGGAGAAGACACTTGAGAGTTCCCTGGACTGCAAGGAAATCAAGTAAATCAATCCTTAAGGAAATCAAACCAGTCAATCCCTAAGGAAATCAACTCTGCATATTCATTGGAAGGACTGATGCTGCAGCTCCAATTCTTTGGCCACCTGATGCAAAGAGCTGACTCAGATGCTGGGAAAGACTGAGGGTAAGAAGAGAAGAGGGCGACGGGGCATGAGATGGTTGGATGGTATCCAACTCGATGGATATGAGTTGAGCAAACTCTGGGAGATGTGAAGGACAGGGAAGTCTGGTGTGCTGCAGTCCATGGAGGTCACAGAGAGTTGCATGTTACTTAGCAACTGAACAACAACATCATATTAGTATAAGTTTTCATAAATGTTTTGGAATTTACAGAATATAAAAAGATGAGGTGCTTCTCTATTTCTAGAATCAATAGGCAACAATTATTTATTGGGTAGGAACTAGTAGTGATAAGACCTTCAGTAAATTTTAAGAGTTTCCCAGGTGGCTGAGCAGTAAAGAATCCACGTGACAACACAGGAACTACAGGAGATGAGAGTTTGATCCCTGGGTCAGGAAAACTGGAGAAGGAAATTACAGCCCACTCTTGTATTCTTGCTGGGATAATCCCATGAACAAAGGAGCCTGATGGGCTACCATCCAGGCTCTCTAACCCTGAGTTCTTCATTTACAAAAAGATTTTGAACTAGATGAATGCTAAGATTGCCTCAGTTATAAAAGTTTATCTTGTTTTAAGAACTATATTGTTACTGAAAAATATTTGTGAAAAAGTATTATGCTGGGTCTCTTTAGATAAGCAGTTAGAGCCATCTGGGCCAGTCCTCTTTAACAGAACAAACATGAATCAGTGAACCTGAGTCTGAATGGGACTTCACCATGTGGTAATGTATTAGATATTGCCAGAGTGGAAAGCAGAGGATGAACTAGGTAGAGATGGATAGATTGACACTTCATTGCAGAAATTTCATATTGAAAAAAGATAGTCATGAGAATAAAAATACATGCGGTGAATGAGTCAATACAAGTTAACAAATATTTATTAAATACCTATAGTAAGTCATTAGAAAAGTCAATCTTTCCCCTGATGCTGGGAAAGATTGAAGTCAGGAGAAGGGCATGACAGAGGATGAGATGGTTGGATGGCATCACTGACTTGATGGACATGAGTTTGAGAAATCTCCAAGAGATGGTGAATGACAGTGAAGTCTGGTGTTCTGCAGTCCATGGGGTCACAAAGAGTCAGACACCACTGAGCGACTGAACAACAAGTCATGTGCTTGGGTTACATCAGTGAACTAAACGAGGAGCCCTGTTCTCATGGGGCTACATACAAGTGGGATGATGTTTTCACTTTTTGGAAGACCTCAGTCAGATGAGTCACATGAGGAAGATGAAGAAGTAGCAGGTACCAACAGTGAGGAATTGGTTCTCGAATATATTTGAGCAGGAGAGATACTTGTAATAGCAATGGCACAAGCATTAAGATACAAGGTCACATGAGATGACGTGCCTATGTTGTGTCCATGTGTGGAACTTAGTGGAGCATGGACATTTCATAACAGCTATGAGCCTAATAGGTGGTGTGTGATTTAAGGACAATAGAAAAGTTTGCAGTCTGGGGTCTGATGAGTGTTCCAGGTAGTGATCCATTTTCTCTCCTACCCTGCTAACCAGCAGCCCCCTCAAGGTACTGCCCCCTGAAACCGGTGGGCCACCAACATTTGTGAGCAGGTCTTGTACAATTACTCATTTGCTACCAGGCACTGTAAGGGATATTTTTTTTATTAAATTGTTTTTAAATTTTACTTTACAATACTGTATTAGTTTTATCATACATTGACATGAATCCACCACGGGTGTACATGAGTTCCCAATCCTGAACCCGCCTCCCACCTCCTTCCCCATATCATCTCTCTGGGTCATCCCAGTGCACCAGCCCCAAGCATCCTGTATCATGTATCGAACCTAGACTGGCGATTCATTTCTTACATGATAGTATACATGTTTCAATGCCATTCTCCCAAATCATCCCACCCTCTCCCTCTCCCACAGAGTCCAAAAGTCTGTTCTATACATCTGTGTCTCTTCTGCTGTCTCGCATACAGGGTTATCATTACCATCTTTCTAAATTCCATATATATGTGTTAGTTTGCTATATTGGTGCTTTTCTTTCTGGCTTACTTCACTCTGTATAATCAGCTCCAATTTCATCCACCTCATTAGAACTGATTCAGATGTATTCTTTTTAATGGCTGAGTAATATTCCATTGTGTGTATGTACCACAGCTTTCTTATCCATTCATCTGCTGATGGACATCTAGGTTGCTTCCATGTCCTGGCTATTATAAACAGGGCTGCGATGAACATTGGGGTACACGTGTCTCTTTCCGTTCTGGTTTCCTCGGTGTGTATGCCCAGCAGTGGGATTGCTGGGTCATAAGGCAGTTCTGTAAGGGATATTTTAACATGGTACATACTTTGTACTGGAGCAAGTTTATAAGAAAAGACTCTATCAATGCAGGGCGTGTTCCTCAAGCCCATTGTGTGTGTGGCATGTTTTGGAGCAGTTTGTTTCCTAGTGCTGCAAACAGGCACAGATAGACTCTGCATCTAGTAAACAAAGATAATAGAAACAGAAGTGAAAGAAGGGACATACCCCGCCAGACTTCAACCCTCTCACCCAGCCGGGTGAGGGCTGGAGTTTGCTTCTTGCCTTCCTCCTCAATATCTGACAGTGCAGTCACGGAGTCAGGGTTGTAGGCGGCTCTGTGTCTGTCTTCTGTGCTAGAGGAAGGCTCAGTAGGTTATTTTCCACAGGGCACTCCTTAGCATCATGTAGCCAGATAGTGTTTCAATCCGAAGGCATCCAGAGATGTCTGAGGAAACATATAGTCTAGGAATTATGTAAACGAAATGTACAAGACTTTAGCCTTAAAATGAAGTACACTGGGAATTTCAATACATCTTAGCTCAGGCTCTCTTAACTATTTCATGCAATCCATTTATTTATTAAACATGATTTTCCTTAACATATCACTGTAATAGTTTTTTGTGCATCCATATTCAGTCCTTTTTCTTTCTGAATTAATTATTCTTGTTAGGTTGCAGGAAGGGGAGGAGGTCCCAAGCTGTCCTCAGGTGAAGGATACATTCCTGATTCCTGGCTTTGGTGTTTTTTTTTTTTTGTTTTTTTTTCTTGTTCCCTTTCCAGCAAGTCCTGGCATTGAAACTCTGTGAGACTTCTCAATTCACTTTGGTTTGGGCCCTTTCCTGTTCTGGAATTGCCAGATATTGTTGTCTGACATATCTTTGAACCTGAACTGAGCCAGAAAATTAGGGCCCTGGAATGAGAGTCCAAGTGAAAGAAGTGATTCCATGCAACCTGGCTGGGAGTCCAAGTGGCAAAGTCTCAACAACCTCACATGGGCCAGGTGGGTGCTTTTTGCCAGTGCATCCTCTTGTGATACAAGCTCAAAATAGCAAATTTCAAGCAGATATTTTGAATGAAAAATGGCTTTAGTAATTTTATAAAACAAAGTCAATGACATAAATGTTTCACATTTTCTCAGCACCTGGTATCTTTTAAGTGTATTTATGTATACATTTCTATGTGCTCCCAGAGCACTTGCACATTGTGGATTTATGCCTGAACACTGAGGGTTGGCCTAGTTCCATTTGTGTGTATGCAAGAAGCATCAGAAGTTAGACACAATTTGAATATACTCAAGACAAAAAAATCATGCATGCAATAAAACGGAAATTAGAAGAATCAGAAGGCATGGCTTCTGCTAAAATTATCATAAACATTAGCAATTTTAGTTTAGGAGCTATACTTATGTCCATGCTGTACTTATCAGGCCAGGCCAGTATCAGCCACAAGGGGCCCCACACTTGTCTAGGAAGCCCAGATATGGTCCACAAAGGACTCTTAGACATGGTTGGCAGGCTGTGCTGCTCTGCAGTCTGCGTATCCAACAGACCTAAGGGCAGTTAGTCACATCTGCAAACATCAAACTGATAAACCATTCTTTCTCTCTTGAAGAGAAATGAATAAGGAGGTAGGGAGAAGCTAAATGGATTCCTTTTACTTCCCACCCTCCCAGAGAGGTAGTGGTTTAGTCGCTAAGTCGTGTCCAACTCTTGTGACCTCATGGACTGTAACCCCCCAGGCTCCTCTGTCCATGGGATTTTCCAGGCAGGGATAATGGAGTGGGTTTCCATTTCCTTCTCCAGGGGATCTTCCTGACCCAGGAATCGAAACTGGCTCTCCTGCATTGCAGGCAGATTCTTTACTGAGTGCAAAATTTCCCCTTTTATATAAATAGGAGGAATGGTAAATACATAATCTACATTGCTTTAGCAACCATATTTGTTTGGTAACTATGTATGCTTGTTTACATTACCTGAGGTTATTTTGCTATATGATCATTAGTTCTATTAGTCAGCTTCAATAATTAGTTTGAATTTTTATTCTGAGTCACAGCAAGAATCCAGATTCAGTTACTAACTTTGTAAAGTATTATTTATAGTCAAGTCATATACTAGCCACATGACATAGCAGCGTATTTGGCCATTCAATACAGTCTCATCTACCATTTCATTGTTTCTAGAAATCCCACCAAGAAAACCTATTCTTTATTTTTTTTTTTTACAATACTATCTTTTTGTTCAGGAAATTTATTTTAATTGCTAACAAACATTGTAAAGCTCCACAGTAGGACTGAGTGTACAGTGTTTATCAATATATTTCATCAGTGTCTCAAGTGAGTGAAATGTTACAAAATTTATCAGTTAACAAATTATCCTCCTTCAAAACAAGACTATGAGCCAAAGCTGTCCTATAAACTTGAAAACCATCATTTCACTTCATGGATATTAATGTTTAATTTTTAGAAAACAAGAGCACATACACAATTAATTAAAACCCATTGTGACATTGCTGGGACATAAAAATAACATGTTTAATAATTTTCCAAAGCTGCAAAGAGTGCTGTATTCTTGTGTTACTTATAAAATATAATGTACTGTAATTAGATGATATGAATATAAATGAAATTAAGCAAAAATAGGAAAAAGTCAAGGCAAAATTTTGATATAGCTTCAGAATTCTTCTCCTAATTAAATGGCTGGTCCCAAGCAAGCATATGCAACCATTTATTAACTCATGCCATGATGTAATGTCTATTTCCTATATTCGATCCAGTGCACTTGTGTTTTTCATGTTATTTTTATTGCTATGGCTAAGAGACAAAGTCTATTGAATGTTCTAGGCAAACTTCAGTTGTTTTGTTTTTTTTTTCCTCTCAGGGTTTCTTTGTGTATTTTATTCATAAAATACAAGGATTTTTCATATTAGTATGGACTAGAAATATTTGACTGCCAGTTTACATGGCCTTTCTCTGATAGTGAACTATTGATATAAGAGGTGTAACAGAAATGGTTTAGTTTCAAATAAACTTTGGCACTGGCTGAAGCCTGAAGCCTAATATCAGAGAAGTGGTGGGGATGGTTATCAGGAAGAATTTAAGAGTTGAGGCCAAGCATATTTAAAAGAAATCAGAAAGCTGATTCATACTGACCATAGATAATAAAAAGTAATACTTATTGAGAATATACAGAATGTCATGCATTGTTCTAACATGTTATAAATGTTTAACCATTTTATTTGCATAAGAACACTATAAGGTAGCAGCTAATATTAATTAATCCCATTCATATATGGAAAAATTGGAGATTCCAAGAGATGTTTCCCAGACTCCATTAGTATATGGTGAAGTTAGGATTTAAACACCAGCAGTGTGACTAAAAGAAAAGAAGGGAGGCAGGCAAGGAGGGAAGCAGGGAGGGAGAGGAGGAAGGAGGAAAAAAGAAAAGGGAAGAAAATGAAATTAAGGACATAGGTGGAAAGAGAGAAAAAAGACATTATTTGCACATTACATGATCCTACTGGTAAAGTTCCCAAGAAATTAAAAAAAAAAAAAAGAACCAACTTCTAGAAAGTTGCAGGATACATGATCAACACAAACATACTTATTTTTCTAGTTTTCTAGTAATGAAAAATCTAAAAATTAAGAAAACAATTCCATTCATAATAGCATTAAAAAGAATTTGGGGATAAACTTTAAAAAATAAGTGCAACTGAAAACAATACATGTTTACACTGAAAACAATAAAATGCTGCTAGAATAAGTGAAACAAGATCTAAATAGATGGAGAAATAATATGTATTCACTGAATTAGAGTACTCAATATTACCAAAGTGTCAATTCTCCCAAAATTAATATACAAATTGAATGCAATTCCTATCAAATTGCTAGCAGGGATTATTTTTATTCTCAAAATGAACATACTAATCCTAATAGGCCTGGAAAAATGAAGGGCACCACCCCACACCAGTCAGAATGGCCATCATTAAAAAGTCTACAAATGAAGTTACTTTCAAAATAGTAGAGTCCCAGGTGTAGAAAACAACTTTATGGTTACCAGGGGATTAGGGGAGGGATACGATGGGAGATTGGGACTGACATATACACACTACAGTATATAAAACAGGTAACTAGTAAGAACCTGCTGTATAGTACAGGGAACTCTACTCAATACTCTGTAATGGTCTATATCAGAGAAGAATATAAAAAAGGGTGGATATGTGCATATGTATAACTGATTCACTTTGTTGTACACCTGAAACTAATACAACATTGTAAATCAACTATACTCTAATAAAAATTTCTTTTAAAGCCTACAAATAACAAATGCTGGAGAGGGTGTGGAGAAAAAGGAACCTTCATCCACTGTTGGTGGGACTGCAAATTGGTACAGCCACTATGGAGAAAGGTATTGAGGTTCTTCAAAAAACTAACAGTAGAGTTGCCATATGACCAGAAATCCCTGGACAAAAATACAGTTCTAAAAGATACATGGACTAATATTCACTGCAGCACTTTTTACAACAGCCAAAGCATGGAAACAATCTAAATGTCCATTGATAAATGAATAAGGAAGCTGTGTATACACATGTACACACACAATGGAATATTCCTCAGCCATAAAAAACAGTGAAATAATGCCATGTGCAGCTACATGGATGGACCCAGAGATTATCATACTTAGCAAAGGAATTCAGAATGAGAAGGACAAATGCCATATGATATCATTATATGTAGAATTAAAAAGAATAACACAAATGAACTTATCTGCAAAATACAAAGAGACTCACAGACACAGAAAACAGACTTGTGGTTTGCTGTATACTAGAAACTAATTCAACATTATAAATCAAGTATATTCTGATAAAGACATTTAAATTTTTTTAAAATTAAAATAAAAATTGTTTTTATATGTTGGATATCCAACTGGCCTAGCTCTGTTGAAAAGATTACTCAATTCTGTATCTAAAATTATTTCCAAATGAAAAGAAGATAACCAGATATTCTTTAAGATTTTTAGACTTGTTTCCCCTGAGATGCGTGAGGCCAGGCACTGTGAGGTATGTTCATGTCTGAACACACTCTCTGCCCCTGCTATGCTAGGGAGTGGCCATAGTGACTTTAAGCAGAGAACTATTACAGCTAGTTTATGTGCTGTTGGGAGAGGGAGAAGGGGACATGGATGCTGTGGGAGAGAACAAGTGATTACAGGAAGAGGTCGAATATGTGAGAGGGGTGGCACCAATGAAGAAGTGAAAGGCTTGTTCCTAGAGAGCAGCACACAGTTCCCTGTGCCACTGTAATGGAAGGAAGGGGATGCAGGGGCATCAGAGGATATGGTGCTGGCAGGGATGAGGTCATTCCTTTTGCTATCTTTTATTTTGTGAAAGAGGAGGCAAGGTCATTAGCTCTAAGTAGAGTGATGACGAGAGGAAAGTGTGGATGTGTCGATGAGTCTTCCTGGAGAATGAAACAGTCAACTGACTATGGAAATTTAGGAAAATTGCTCAGGCCTGGTGAAGTCTTTACAGTTTGCTGTCATAAACTTAAAGCATGCCCAGTGAGCACAATAGAATGCTCGTGAAGCAGATGGGATTTGTGTAACTAGGTCTGCAGTGTTGCCACTCCAGTGTGATGAAGAGGAAAGAGAGCAAAGGAATTGAGGAGGTGTGTAAGGAGTGGTCATTATGATGGTTATGAAACCCAAGTTCAATAACAGAGGAAATGAGAAGGGCATAGACATTGAAAAAAATGTTGAATCATACAACATGCATTCATAGATTGAAAAACTGTCCTACTGTAATGACCTAGAAATCTGGAGGAGAAACAGCAAGCACTTTTAAAATGCAAAATTGTGCTCAGAAGATGCATAGACAATCCACAGAGGCCAAAAATGAACAGTGAGCTGAAACTAGAATTGTAAGATAGCACAAAACCAAGATACACTGTGGATATTTCAAACCTGAAGCCTTAAGTTTCAATGACCCTATTTGGGAAGGAAAGATAAATTATTGTAGGGACTGAAACTCAGACCACCACCTCAAGATGGAAGCTTTCAGAGACTACATCCTCAGTGAAAGGGTCAACTGGCATGAATAAATAAATGAATTTAAAATACAATTTCTTCTTGTATTAGAAAAAAAAATGTATAATAATCACTCAATATCAAGGGTAACATAAATATATTTTTAGGTCAACAAAACCAGAGATGTTTAACATTTACTTCAAGAAAACATACCCCTCCAAAATGTAAAACACTAGAAAAATGGTGAAAAAAGTAAAATGGAAGGTAAACACAAGAAAAACTGCTGCATATACCGAAAGCAATAACATGCATGGCTAGGGCAGTTAAAATAGGATACAATTAAAATATTAAAAAGTAACAACAAAAATAGTAAAGGAAGGTGACTGGAATTAAATGATTTTTATTTTTTAGAGAAAGGGTAAAGACTTTGATTAAATTTAAATCTTACTAAAATAAATGCATTGTTAAAATTTCAAAGATCGGATACGGTATAAAGCATTTCAAAGAGCACAGACAAAAAGACATTAAGAGCTTAATTTGAAACAAGGCAAAAGAGAAACGAGACACATATAAAAGGAACAAAGAAAAGGCACAAAAGTGAGTAGAATTAATTCCGAACGTGTTAGTATTAACCTTAAATGTAGATGAATCAATCTGTTTTGGTAAGATTCAGTTATATATTAAAAAATAGATGGCTTATGTCACTTCTGGGCTTCCCTGGTGGCTCAGAGGTTAAAGTGTCTGCCTCCAATGCGGGAGACCCGGGTTCGATCCCTGGGTCGGGAAGATCCCCTGGAGAAGGAAATGGCAATCCACTCCAGTATTCTTGCCTGGAGAATCCCATGGACGGAGGAGCCTAGTAGGTTACAGTCCACGGGGTCTCAAAGAGTCGGACACGGCTGAGCGACTTCACCTTCACCTTCATGTCACTTCTAAGACACTCTTCTAAAATAAAGACAGATATTTTGAAAGTAGAAAGCCTGAACAAAAATACATATATCATGCAAATATTAACTAAAAGAAACAACTATGGTAGCTACATTAAAATCAGACAATGTAGTTATTATAGTGAAAGGAATTATTAAGGAAAAGGAGATTACTTTTTATTGTTGCTGTCCCTAAAAGTGAAGATGAGAGTATCAGTGAAGAGAAACACTGTGTAAAACTTGGCAAGCATTTCAGACCAAGCCTTTAGAGACACAGCAGGTAGAAATGTCTGACAGAAGCACAGAGGCGCTAAAGTTTTGAAGAAGGACCTGTATCAGTGAAGGAAGGCAAGGGGTCCTGCGTCTGTCTTTCAAGCTCATAATCTTCAGAGGACTATACATGAATCATTATCCTTAGGGGATAAACTAGATTCAGTTTAACCACAACTAAAAATAAATTCACATATGAGATTTTTAAAAAGTGAACATAACATTATAATTTTGTGGGTTTATTTTTTCAATCTTAAGATTGCTAAAATGACACACTGAAAGGAGAAACATTCTCAGAAAAGGGAAAGGCAGATTTACTAAAATAACTGTATACAACTGAAATTGCATAGAAACATGAATTTCAAGTTATGAGTGCTATTTGGATAGCAATACTGGATACACTTTCCTCAAGGCATTTTTGAGAGGTACATCTAGGTGTAAAAGAGACTTCAGACTTAAAAAGAAAATGGTGATTTATCCTAAAATATTTTAAAATGCTTTCTTCTTGAACTAATAGAAAAATAATAACAGCCTTTTTAAGACACAACAGTTGATTAATAATATTAGAATATTCATTCAATGTGAAGACATTAGAAATGGAGTGGTAAGTATATATTTACCCCTAGCACATGAAACGTTAGTTAGATGTTCCTTAAATTCTTTCCAAAACTAAAAAAACTGATGGGTAAATGTCAAAAGAAACTAAAAAAGAACTGAGTTCCCATGCTTTATATTTTGCTTCATTTCATGTGTTATTTTTTTCTAGGTAGATTCAGTTCAGTCAGTTCAGTCACTCAGTCGTGTCAAACTCTTTGTGACCCCATGGACTGCAGCACGCCACGACTCCCTGTCCATCACCAACTCCTGCAATTTACTCAAACTCATGTCCATGGAGTCGGTGATGCCATCCAATCATCTCATCCTCTGTTGTCCCCTTCTCCTCCTCCCTTCAATCTTTCCCAGCATCAGAGTCTTTTTCAATGAGTCAGTTCTTCAAATCAGGTGGCCAAAGTCTTAGAGTTTCAGCTTCAGTATCAGTCCTTCCAATGTGTATTCAGGACTTATTTCCTTTAGGATGGACTGGTTGGATGTCCTTGAAGTCCAAGGGACTCTCAAGAGTTTTCTCCAACACCACAGCTCAAAAGCATCAGTTTGTTCTTGCCTGGAGACCCCCAGGAATGGGGGGAGCCTGGTGGGCTGCTGTCTCTGGGGTCGTACAGAGTCGGACACGACTGAAGTGACAGCAGCAGCAGCTTTCTTTATAATCCAGCTCTCACAACCACACATGACTACTGGAGAAACCACAGCTCTGGCTACAGAACCTTTTTGTCAAAAGAATGTCCCTGCTTTTTAATATGCTGTCTAGGTTTTATTCTGTAAGACCACAATAAAAAAGTTAAACACTAAGCAAAATGAGCTTATGGTCGGTTAGGCAGTTTTCAGATTTCAGTTTATGAATTAATTCACCAGTGGTCCTTGATAATTAGAAAATAGCTCAATATTTTTTGCTGAATTATGTATTAATAGATATTATCTTTTATTGCACTGATCTTTAAGGCTTATCATTCTAAATGCAACCAAGAAACACAATCTAAGTTACTACATGGGAAATAACGTAGCTAAAAGCATTAAAAAAATTTTAAGTCTTTCAACTTAGGTGAACATAGCTCAAAAGGAAATGAATGCATTTGCTTGAAATGAGAAGCATTATCATTTATACTCAAGGGCATGATTTATTTCTATTACTATTTAGTGAAGTATTAAAAGCCAAAGGGTCAAATAAATATTTTTCAACTTAATCAATTTAATTATTATGTTGGTATCTGATTTCACATATAGTACTTCTTTAAAACTTTAGAAGTTCTTTATATTCTTATTAAACATGGTTTAAGACTTAACTTAAAATGTTCTATGACCCAAATGCATGTGCCTCTTCTGTGCTGTGCTGTGCTTAGTCACTCAGTTCAGTCATTCAGTCGTGTCTGACTCTTTGTGACCCACTGGACTGCAGCACGCCAGGCCTCCCTGTCCATCACCAATTGCCAGAGCTTACTCAAACTCATGTCCATTGAGTCAGTGATGCCACCCAACCATCTCATCCTCTGTCGTCCCCTTCTCCTCCTGCCCTCAATCTTTCTCAGCATCAGGGTCTTTTCAAATGAGTCAGCTTTTCCCATCAGGTAGCCCAAGTATTGGCATTTCAGCTTCAACATCAGTCCTTCCAATGAACATTCAGGACAGATTTTTTTTAGGATGGACTGATTGGACTTCCTTGCAGTTGCTCAGTTGTGTCCAACTCTTTGCAATCCCATGGAGTATAGCCCGCCAGGCTCCTCTGTCCATGGAATTCTCCAGACAAGGATACTGGAGTGGGTTGCCATTCCTTTCTCCAGGGAATCTTCCCAAGCCAGGGATCGAACCCCAGTCTTCTGCATTGCAGGCAGCTTCTTTACTGTCTGAACCACCAGGGAAGCCCTCTACGTGGCTTCAGTCCTGTCCAACACTTTGTGACCCTGTGGGCTGCCAGGCTCTTCTGTCCAGAGGGATTCTCCAGGCAATAATACTGGCGAGGGTTGCCATGTCCTCCTGCAGGAGATCTTCCCAACGCACATCTCTTACATCTCCTGCATTGGCAGGCAAATTCTTTACCACTAGCATCACCTGGTAAGCCCCCTCTAAGACTCACAGTGCCACATTATCAGTGCTTTAGATCAACAGAACACTCAAGAATCTAAACACATTTTACCTCTTTACAACAAGTCCAGAAAGTCTCTTCTCCATGCAAGCAAACAAGACCAAAATTTACATTCTCTAAGAAGATTTTACTAATCAGAAGAGAGCATTTTCCTGTATCTCTAATCCTTGGGCCAGAATAATACGTTTGATGTATTAACATATGTTGGTTTTGCCCATGGCAAAATTATAGCAAGGTTGAATGTAGATTAAGAAAAACAAATTCCTTGATTTTATTTTTCTTAAAAACTCTAAATTCTCAGATTTCCTTTTCTAATTAAGATTAGAATGTCTCAAGAGACAATCGCTCCCAGCTTAAACTATCAATCCATTCCAATATTCTTGCCTGGAGAATTTCATGGACACAGGAACCTGGTGGGCAACAGTCCATGGGGTCACGAAGAGTTGGATGTTACTGAATGACTAACACTAAAATACAAAAGTTAGATAACCTACCAGATGATAGATTTTGTTATCAGTTAGTTCAAGCTAACCCAGTTGATATCGAGAAAAAAATAAACCCTATACCAGGTAAGAGAAGCCAAGAGCTGGGATCATCTTTAAAGGAGCAAGAACAAGAGCAGGGAAGTTCACCATATGCGGAGGGAAGGAGACACGAACAGAACTTCAGTGGGTGCGTGTGGCTAAGGCTGCGGGACTGGAATCTCAGGGGGCACCCAGCCACAGAGGGTGTACGAGCCCACAGCTGGCACTCTCCTACGGACCAAACACATTAATGACGTTTGTTTACCACAGACTGGAAGCAGAGCAGAGGAAATGAAATGATGCCTCTCGGGATACATAGGCATTTTCCAAGGGTGATATAGTAGCCTGCTTAAAGAAGAGAGAAGGTCAAGAGGCCTGAGAGAAATCCTTCAAGGTATACTAGGACTTCACAGAAAACCAAGGTTGTGACAAAGGAGCTGAATTTCTGAAGGAAAAATCCAGGACAAAATAGCACAAAGGGCAGAAAGGGTAAATGCAATTGAGTATTATAAAGTTTTTACAACAGTTGTAAAATAGTATGAAATAGTATGTTACTTGAAATAATACAATGCTTGAAATATAATATTTAAAATATATTATTAATATATAATATATAGTATTGAAATGCTACATACACAAAAAGATGCATCTAAAATTCAGTTTGAGATGTAAAACTGAATACAAAAATATTAGAGTCACCTAAATGATTCAAAAAAGAAAGAACAAAGAAGGAAAGGATAAATGGAATTTAACAGTTAGACTTAAATACAGTAATATTAACATCATTTAAATGTAAATGGACCAAATATTTCCTTTGAAAGGCAGGGATTTCCAGGCTCAACAAAAATACAAAAGTTAAATAAATGATATTTATAAGAAAAATATTTAAATGTAGAAATGTGGCAAACAGAATCCTAAAATAGTTATCCTGTTATCCCTGTCTCCTGTTGTTCAGACCCTTATGTGATCCATTCTCCTTGACTGTGGGGGAATGGTGTGATTTGCTTGCAAACTACAGTATACAGCAAAAATGCTGCATTTAAGAGATTTTAAAAACACTATTAATATATTTTAGCTAATTGATATCTATACACTATTCACAGGTATTTATATTGCATTTCCAGATGAACATCAAACATTCACAAAGATAGATCACATTATGGATTTAAAATGTCTTAGTACATTTCAAGAAATAGGAAACACATAATGTAAGTTTTCAGTTCACAATGGTAATTCATTAGAAATTAAACACAATATATAATGTATAAAATCTCCAAATGCTTATAAATTAAGCAGCACACTTCTAAATAACCCATAAGGCAAATTTGAACTAGACAGGAATGCCAGTGTAACATCTCATGTGGTCTAATGGTAAAAGAAGTTACATAGTCAAAAAGGACACCAAAAGGACACCAAAAAGTATAATGTGATCACACTGAATGGATGAATAGATACATTTGTTTGTGTGTGATTGTGTTTATCTTTCCACTGTAGTAAGTTAGTAGATTATATTTTTATTGAGAAATCAAAAAACACTAGTATATTCATGTTAAGTTGGTTCGCTTGCCTTTTTCTNTTAAGTTGGTTCCCTTGCCTTTTTCTGCAAGTATTGGGGACTGTTCTTTAAAACTATGTACATGTAGAACTTCGATAAGATATTGCATTAATATATCAGTATCATAGAAGAATCTACACAATCATTAAATACTTCTGAAGGACAGTATTAATGGCATATACATATATGAATGCATATACATATCTGGCTTTAATAAAACACCAGAGTAACATACATTAAAATGTAATTGTGGTTATTCTGAGTAATATTCTTTTCTGTAGCCTCTGGATTTTTACTAATGGACAATTTTTAAATCACTTTTGGGTGTTTCCTATTTATTTGTCAGGGTTTGCATATTTCTAAATAAGCACACACTCACATGCATACACACATACACACACACACACACACTCTCACCACTCTGATTTAGGAATCTAAACCAGTTTCTCTCCATAGCAAGGGAAGGTGACTGATGTAATCCTCAGCAGAACCGCAGAGAGGAGGTTTAATTTTAAAGCACTGAGAGTCAGGTCTCAGAGGGGAAGTACAGTCTCTGTGTCACTGAGTGAGACCTCACATGGGGGACACACAGAAAGATGTCCAGGCTGGTCTAAAAGGAAGAGCCCAAAGACACACAGATGGCCAACAAATACATTAAAAGATGCCCAACATCACTCATTACTAAAGAAATGCAAATCAAAACTATAATAAGGTATCACCTCACTCCAGTCAGAATAGCCATCATCAAAAAGTCTACAAACAGAAAGTGATGTTGAGGATGTTGGAAAAAAGGACCTTACTGTACTGTTAGTAGGAATGTAGATTGATGCAACCACTATGAAGAACAGTATGGAGGGTCCTTAAGAAACTAGGAATAAAACCACCACATGACCCAGCCAATCCCACCAGTGGGCATATACCCTGAGAAAACCGTACTTCAAAAAGACACATAAACCCCAGTGTTCATCACAGGACTTATTTACAATAGTGAGGACACGGAAGCAATCTAAACGTCCATCCACAGGGGAGTGGATAACAAAGTTCTGGTACATATATACAATGGAATATTATCCATAAAAAGGAATGAAATTGGGCCATTTGTAGTGATGTGGATGAACCTAGAGTCTGTCACAGAGTGGAAGAAATCAGAATGAGAAGAAGAAATCAGAATGAGAAAAACAAATATCATTTATTAACATATAGATATATATGGAATCTAGAAAAATGGTCCTGATGAACATATTTTCAGGGCAGGAATGCAGACCCAGATGTAGAGAGACGTGTGGACACAAAGGGGAAGGAGTGGGTGGGATGAATTAAGAGAACAGGATGGACATACATGCGCTACCATGTATGAAATAGATAGCTACAGGAAGCTGCTGTGTAGCAAAGGAGCTTAGCTCGGTGCTTGGAGGGAACCTAGAGGGGTGGGACTGGGGGATGTGAGAGGGAGATCCAAGTTGCGGGGGATATATGCATACATATAGCTGATTTAGGCTTCCCAGATGGCTCAGTAGTAAATAATCCACCTGCCACTGAAGGAGATGTAGGAGATGAGGGTTTGATCCCTGGGTTGGAAAAGTCCCCTGGAGCAGGAAATGGCAACCCACTCCAGTATTCTTGCCTGGAAAATCCCATGGAAGAGGAATCTGGTGGGCTACAGTCTATGGGGTCATAAAGAGTCGGACACAACTGACCACACATAGCTGATTCGCATTGTTGTACAGCAGAAACTAACATAATATTTAAAGTAATTATATTCCAATTTTAAAAGATAAAGAAAGAGCCCAAGAAAGCAAGGGAGTTCAGAAATTATATTTGGCAACCAGCTTCAGCCAATTCAGACCCAACTGCACAAGTTCCTATTCATGGTGTGCTGAAAGTCATCAATAATCTGTAAAACAGAATAATTTTATAAAACAGAATTCTGTTATCAGGGGCTTCTTTTATGTTCATTACTGATTTTCTTGAAAACAAAGAGCAAGTGACTCTATTCTCGACCCAACAAGCATCATTTAAGCATAACCCTGACTTTCATATGTGAGGGGAAAAAAATCAAGATTATTTTTAAAGTGCTAAAGCACAAAGTTTTTTGTTGTAGTTTTATGAATAGAAATATTTGCTATTGTAATTGTTTTTGTTGCTATATTTCCCTCTGGAGAGATCCAAGAATATAAGACATACTATGTCTAATGGCAGATGTCTCCAAGAAAGACATTCAAAGTAGGTACCACAAGACCTGAGAGGAGGCGAAGAGTTTGCCAGCAGTAGGATTAAAAGAACCAGAAAACACTTAAACCATTGTTGAGAATCGTTCATTGCTGTGTGAAAAAGGAATCGGTTCTTGGAAGTCTGTTTTAAAAATAACTTATTGGTCAATAATCATTCTGATAATCTTTTTATTCCTTTCAAACCAGAAAGAGCAATTGATCACTCTGTAGCTAGTTAAGGTTTTTAGCAATGGAAACTAGAACAGCCTCCTTTTCATTTGTTGCTCTGAAGAGGCAATTCTGAAGCAAGAGCAAGAACTTGGTTTTTGTCTCACGTTCATGAAACATTTTCTACGGAGTGAAATTAACTCAGAAGTATGTCAAACAGCAATTCTCACTGCAACCCTGATGTAAATGAATGTGTTGTATGCCTGACATCTACACTGAATTCCACTAGTCCTCACACCATTCGCCATTTAAAAAGACAACATCTGACCGTTTCTTGGAGTGATGGCAAATTCCATTTGGACACCTGTGCACCAGATGTGTGTAGCTACACATGCACCCTGTTATTCTGCCTGCAGTGTTTACCACAAGCCACTTTTCCCCTTTGGCTGAATTGAGAGAGCCATCAGAAAGCACTACAACTCAAACATTTTTCCTCATTACTCTTTTATCTTGTCATTCACATGTTTTCAGTTTTCCTTCTAACTCTATTTTTATATAACATCTCTTATTCCAAATCCACAAGTCATTTCTTTTTTCCTTACTTAACAGATTGAGAACTGAGGATTAATTGGGGCATTTAACATTTATTTTTATTTTTAAAATGTATGCAGTGATTAATGGAAGGGTATTATGATTCATTTTCCCATTGGATCAATCATAGGCAAGAGAACAAATAGACCTTTTGAAGTCTTAGTGAATCTACTCCAAATCCATTGAAAGTATTAGACCACATCTATTTTTAAACATTATTTAATACAATCGATCTTTCATGTTAAATGAGGGGTTGTTCTTTCTCACAAGTCTGGAAGGAAGAGTCACAGAGCAGATGGACATTAAAAAATGGAAAGATCAAAGGATGACATCATTGGAACTCAAGGTCCAGGAGTAGAGATCCAGGTGGACACCAGAAGGATAAAGTTAATATATTTTGCTGCTACCAAAAGGCAAGAAGACCAGAGCAAACACAACTACATAGGCAGAAATCCTCTATCAGCTGTTGGCAATTTGCTTGGATTATCCCAAATGGCTTGCTTAAATCCATGTCATATAATATTACCACATGAATTCATGGTAGTCCTTGTACCAAGTCAATGTGCAGAGTTTTAAAATGAGCTGTGAATCTCATGTCAAAAGTATTCAGGTAATATTACTGGGTTAAGTCCCTTACAGATTACCAAGGACTAATTTTAGCACTATGTAATTCCATGGGTTTCATTTCCAGTATAAAAAGTTGAATTTCTTATTTACACAATAATAGTTTAAAAAAATCTTTTATTGAACACAATGTGAGGAACTAGTTTAAGTACTTAACATGCATTTTGTCTCTTAACTTTCACAACAGTTTTACCTGCAAGGTACTAATGTTATACCGATTTTGAAGATATGGGGAAGACTGACAGTTTAAGTCATTTCCTAAGCTAGTCCAGCCAGCAAATTGTGGCCCTGAAACCTAGGCTGTTCGATTCTGGAATACCTGCAACCACACATGACGGATTTGGAATAGTACTGTAATTTAATGACATTTTCATGAAATTTGTCTTATTAGTATGTAGAAGTTGTGCTTCTTGATGACCATTATATGCACATTTCATCAAACTTGTATTTGGCCAAGTAGAAAAGTAGATTGTCTCCAGGTTCTTTGGACATATTATTCTATTTTTCTCACTATAATATCAATAATATCTTGCTAGATTTAAATTCTGATGCTTCCACTATCATGGGTTAGAGCCACTAAACTAAGAAAGGTCACCAAGTCCCTTCATTTCTGAGAAATGTAATTTAATTAAAGAAATTAATTGGTGAAATCTACACTTATATTCATAATTCATTGTACATTGCAACAATATACACAGATGAACTTTATACAAGTAAATTCTGATATATTAACAATGAAAGTAGAAATTAGAACTTTCTAATCACTTCATTCGATTATTGAATTATCTTCATATATACTGTATTTTAAGTTTAAACAGGATCCTTTCTGTGCCAAATAAAAGTAAAACTAAAAATAATTTCAGATGAGCAATCATTCTTCAATTATATGTCATCATATTGCCTCTCATGTGGTACTTGTAAATCTAACAAAATAAGTACTGCATTCTTCAAACAAACAGATATTCTTTGAAACTCAAGGCTAATAGTGTATGAGAGGCACATGAGAAGCTGGAAACAGTCCTCAGGGTTTCAGATTTAGTAGGACTGGAATGGGATCTGGGAATTAGTATTTCTAGCAAATGCCCTGGTAATGAAGATGCTGCTGGTTTGGGACTGTACCTTGAGAATCACTGGTCTAGAGTACTAGAAAAACTCCATCATCTAAGGGGAAGTCTCCAGCCTTGGATCTTATCTCCCCTCTAATGATTCCCATAGTTTTTGTTTTCATTTTTATTTGGTCTCTTTCAGCACCTTTTTTCCTCCTCAAACTCATTGATTCACCTCTTTCTGTTGCTTTAGGACATCTGTTGTCACCCATTTGGTCCAATCTTTCCCCTGTATTGGCAGTGTATTAATTAGGGGGTGGGGGAAATTCCTCACTGTAGACTAACCTCAGGATAAAACAGCCACAAGCAGACCCTGCCAAATTCAAACTCACACATTCTCAATAAAGCCTCAACCCTGGAAACTTGGTCAGAACCCCCTCCTCTACCCATTCCTTGTTCCTTGTACTCTTTCTCAATTGCACATACCATGATTCTAAATGATGTGTTTCAGTGGTCATTTTATTTCTGAGTTCCTCCCATTAAGCCTGTGAAGCCCAAGAAGGAAAGACTCTTATCTGGTTTTATTTATTATTGAACCCCTAGAGCCTGACAATTAACACTCAACATACACTAGTTTGACTGAAGGCCCTGTTGATATTGTACAAGGATCTCTTAGAATGGGAAGCATGGAAATAGTGATGCATTTTTTTACTGCATACTTTCATAAGCTTACATAATCTCTTAAACTATGCCAAAACATATACTGAAAATCTGGGACAAACACACACATTTAGGAAGCTATTCTCATGAACAAATATAGCATCACATCATGACTGCAGCTGAAAATGCTCCTTGATGAGAAGAACCAATTATGTTTTCTTACCTGCCTCTTCTGCATGGTCTCCCTTAGACCTGTATTAACCTCTTAAGATTTATGTAAATTCCATTTTCCTGACTTCCTTGTTTCCCACTTGAGTTACTGGATTTGAGCTGTGGATGTAACTTCTTTTTCTGCTTCCTTTATTATATTGGGGCATTTATCAATAAGGCTTTCTAGCTAATTTTTCCAAATTTCTCTATTTTAAGTTTTATACTATTGTCTTTTACTTATATTTCCCTTGATGATTTACTTTTTCTTTTCTGTCTTCACATCCTTGAACTGTCAAGGGCTTCTCAAGAGTCTTCTCCTTCCAAGAGAAACAGGGCAATGTGCAAAATGCCAGGGATGTGAGATGATACTTTGCCTTTAGCAAACTTTAGGAAAATTCTTAAAGAGATGGGAATACCAGACCACCTGACCTGTCTCCTGAGAAACCTGTATGCAGGTCAGGAAGCAACAGTTAGATCTGGACATGGAACAACAGAATGGTCCCAAATTGGGAAAGGAATATGTCAAGGCTGTATATTGTTACCCTGCTTATTTAGCTTGTGTGTAGAGTACATCATGTGAAATGCTGGGCTGGATGAAGCACAAGCTGAAATCAAAATTGCCAGGAGAAATATCAACCTCAGATATGCAGATGACACCACCCACGTGGCGGAAAGCAAAGAAGAACTAAAGTAAAGGGCTTCTTGATGAAAGTGAAAGTGGAGAGTGAAAAAGTTGGCTTAAAGCTCAACATTCAGAAAACGAAGATCATGGCATCCAATCCCTTCACTCCATGCTAAATATATGGCGAAACAGCGGAAACAATGTCAGACTTTATTTTCTTGGGCTCCAAAGTCACTGCAGATAGTGACTGCAGCCATGAAGTAAAAGATGCTTACTCCTTGGAAGAAAAGATATGACCAACCTAGACAACATATTAAAAAGCAGAGACATTACTTTGCCAACAAAGGTCACTCTAGTCAAAGCTATGGTTTTCCCAGAGGTCATGTATGGATATGAGAGTTGGAATATAAAGAAAGCTAAGAATTGAAGAATTGATGCTTTTGAACTATGGTGTTCGAGAAGGCTCTTGAGAGTCCCTTGGACTGCAAGGAGATCCTATCAGTCAATCCTAAAGGAAATCAGTCCTGAATATTCATCAGAAGGACTGATGCTGAAGCTTTGGCCACCTGATGCAAAGAACTGACTCACTTGAAAAGACCCTGATGCTGGGAAAAATTGAAGGCAGGAGGAGAAGGGGATGACAGAGGATGAGATGGTTTGATAGCACCACCGACTCTATGGCCATGAGTTTGAGTAAGCTCCAGGAGTTGGTGATGGACAGGGAAGTCTGACGTGCTGCAGTCCATGGGGTTGCAGAGTCAGACACGAATGAGTGACTGAACTGAACTAAGACGATTCGTAAGTTGGTAAAAATCCAATAGTGAGTTTAGATGACCTTTCATATCAAATATACCAGTATTCCCAAGCTGCAATGAACAATGGTTTCATCTTTATGAAAAACTCCCTCTCTCCCTTAATGGCCTACATTTTGTAGGTTTCTACTAGTCAGAACTGGGAGTAAGTGATGTTTTAAATTTACTTTTCTCCATCTTATGTAATGATTCTTGTGGAAAACTCACAGTTAAGTGCTCTTCTTTGTAAAATAGCCAGAGAAAGTGAAAGTGAAAGTCTTTCAGTCGAGTCCAACTCTTTGTGACCCCATGGACTATACAGTCCATGGAATTCTCCAGGCCAGAATACTGAAGTGGGTAGCCTTTCCCTTCTCCAGGGGATCTTCACAACCCAGGGATCAAATTCATGTCTCCCACATTGCAGGCAGATTTTTACCAGCTGAGCCACAAGGGAAACCCAAATAACCAGACATAAAGCATCAAAAGATGGAATTATCCTGGAAAATTTCATTGTTATATAAATGTCTACACAGTCACTGAAAATAAAGAATTTCTGGAACTTCTGCAATGGTTTTATGACATTAAAACTATTTTTATAAAGTTTTTATAAAATGAATAATGATTATGGAGGAAAAAAAATGTTTCCTTGGCCAACTCATGTTACTTAACTGTTGACTGAACATACAATGCTCTACTGATAAAATCTCACACTTTAAGTGAATGCATGAATGTCTTCGATTTGACCATATTTTTAAAAATAACATTTATGAAGACTTAACTTCACAACATATAGTCCTTAAATCTCTTCCTCTGTATTTTCTCAAACTTACAATGTAAAGGGGAAAAAAGGCAAAACTTACCACTACATTGACACTGAAATGTCTAAAGTCTAAAAGATCTGATGAACATTTATAAAACATTCCAAAATTAACTGATACGATTAGCAATTAATCTAAATTAATCACCTTTCAATGGTATACATGAACCGAGAGTGGGAGTTACTGATAATGCCTATTGATAAACATATTGCTTTTATTTTTCAAATAATATAGGTTCAAGTAATTGATTCTCTTAAAGAATTTTCTCTCATTTCATTTCTTAGTTTGTATTCCTATGCCTTCGTTGTTTAAAGTAAAAAGTAAATTTTATACCACTTTTATTTGACTTTTTCCTTGATGACCTGGCATTGGAGACTGGATATGATTTGTCAGTCATGGAAATTTATACTTATAGTTCAGTGAAAGAAGTCTCACCTCAATGTGATAATTCTATTTTCAGAAATATTTCTATGGTAAGTTTCAAAGAACTTTGAAATTTAAAAAACTAAAATCATGGCATCCAGTCCCATCACTTCATGGCAAATAGATGGATAAACAATGGAAACAGTGACAGACTTTATTTTCTTAGGCTCCAAAATTACTGGAGATGGTGACTGCAGCCATGAAGTTAAAAGATGCTTGTTCATTGGAAGAAAAACTATGGCAAAACTAGACAGGGTATTAAAAGGCAGAGGCATTACTTTGCCAACAAATGTCCACATAGTCAAAAGTATGGTTTTTCCAGTAGTCATCTATGGATGTGAGAGTTGGACCGTAAAGAAGGTTTAGAGCTAAAGAATTGATGTTTTCAAACTGTGGTGTAGGAGAAGACTCTTGAGAGTCCCTTGGACTGCAAGGATATCAGACTAGTCAGTCCTAAAGGAAACCAACCCTGAATATTCATTGGAAGGACTGATGCTGAAGCTGAAGCCTCAATACTTTGGCCACCTGATGTGAGGAGCCAACTCACTGGAAAAAACCTTGATGCTGGGAAAGACTGAAGGCAGGAGGAGAAAGGGACAACAGAGGATGAGATGGTTGGATGGCATCACCAACTCTATAGGCATGAGTTTGAGCAGGCTCCAGGAGATGGTGAAAGACAGGGAATCCTGGCATGCTGCTGTCCATGGGGTTGCAAAACGTCAGACACAACTGAGCGACTGAACAAGTTTCAAAAAAAGATGCTTGTGGACATCAGCAAATATTTGTAGAAACGACATATGTTGATTCAAAGTATATACATTTCATGTCTCTTTTGCTAGACTGGGAGAAACAGACCTTGGACTGGGCAGATGGTAATCCTGAACAGTGCCATGTACAGTACTTATATGACATTACTCAGAAAGCAAGGAAAACCCCTGGAATGAGAAGTGCTACAGGTATTTAAAGTCTGAAATTATGAGACATATTCTTATAATTTCATCTTGCTAGAGTGCTCATAGTTTTCTCACTTCCTTACCCATACTTTCTCATCTAATTCTCTTGATTCTAACCAGGATCCACAAAGGTGTCCAATGCTCTTTACATGCCTATCTGGAAGAAAGAAACTCCATTCACAGTCAGAGGGAGCAACTGGACAAGTATAACATCCCCAAATGAAACAACCAGACCAGAACAAGATTAGTCTCATTGCATTTGCAGGCCCTCTACTATTGGTGGGGTCCTGTGAAAGATGCAGAGTAACTACTATGCAGAGTACATAATGAGAAACACTGGGCTGGAGGAAGCACAAGCTGGAATCAAGATTGCTGAGAGACATATCAATAACCTCAGATATGCAGATGACACCCCCCTTATGGCAGAAAGTGAAGAGGAACTAAAAAGCCTCTTGATGAAAGTGAAAGAGGAGAGTGAAAAAGTTGGCTTAAAGCTCAACATTCAGAAAATGAAGATCATGGCATCTAGTCCCATCTTTTCATGTGAAATAGACGGGGAAACAGTGGAAACAGTGCCAGATATTATTTTTTTTAGGCTCCAAAATCACTGCAGATGGTGACTGCAGCCAGGAAATTAAAAGATGCTTACTCCTTGGAAGGAACGTTATGACCAACCTAGACAGCATATTGAAAAGCAGAGACATTACTTTGCCAACAAAGGTCCGTCTAGTTTAGGCTATGGTTTTTCCAGTAGTTGTGTATGGATGTGAGAGTTGGACTGTGAAGAAAGCTGAATGACAAAGAACTGATGCTTTTGAACTGTGGTGTTGGAGAAGACTCTTGAGAGTCCCTTGGACTGCAAGGAGATCCAACCAGTCCATTCTGAAGGAGATCAGCCCTAGGATTTCTTTGGAAGGTTTGATGCTAAAGCTGAAACTCTAGTACTTTGGCCACCTCATGAGAAGAGTTGACTCATTGGAAAAGACTTTGATGCTGGGAGGGATTGGGGGCAGGAGGAGAAGGGGATGACAGAAGGTGAGATGGCTGGATGGCATCACCGACTCGATGGACTAAGTTTGGTTGAACTCCAGGAGTTGGTGATGGACAGGAAGGCCTGGTGTGCTGCAATTCATGGGGTTGCAAAGAGTTGGACACAACTGAGTGACTGAACTGAACTTCCTTGTATGTGCTCTGGAGATATCTGTTCTTTTCTATCTCAGATCGGGGATAAAGATATACAAACCACAGTCCTCAATGTCAAACCTTCAGGCCTTTCATGACTCTGTTTAGCCCTTCAGCTAGTGATGCCCTTTCTCAGCAACTCTCTCAAGGCTCTGGTCATGGGAACAGTCACTAATGGTTTTCCATCGGTCACATCAGTACTTCAGCATCTTGTTTTCAAGATGTCTTTCCACGATGTACTTTTTACTGCTCCAGGGGGTGATGAGAAAGCCATTCTTATTTTTCAAAGAAGCCCTATTAATTACAGTTCGGGGCTGTGCATTCCCTATACAACCTAATTCAGTTCTCTTGCCTGGATAATCCCATGGGCAGAGGATGGACTACAGTCCATGGGGTCAGAAAGAGTTGGCATGACTGAGTGACTTCACTTTCTTTCTTTAATTTCTAAAAGGAATAATTATAGCTCTAAATTCACTAAGTAGAAATTATTTTTTACTGAAAAGAATTATATAAGAAATAAAACATATTTCTTTTTTACCTTCCAGTTTTATTGTGATACAACTGTGTGTGTTTCAGGTATACAGCACAGTGAATTGACTACATACTGATTGTCACAATTAGTTTAAGGACTATCCATCACATCATACAGATAAAAAAATTAAGAAACAGATTAATTATTTGCCAGTTGCTTCATTTGGTATTATTTTCTCCCATTCTGAAGGCTGTATTTTCACCTTCCTTATAGTTTCCTTTGTTGTGCAGAAGCTTTTAAGTTTAATTAGGTCCCATTTGTTTATTTTTGCTTTTATTTCCAATATTCTGGGAGGTGGGTCATAAAGGATCCCGCTGTGATTTATGTCGGAGAGTGTTTTGCCTATGTTCTCCTCTAGGAGTTTTATAGTTTCTGATCTTACATTTAGATCTTTAATCCAGTTTGAGTTTATTTTTGTGTATGGTGTTAAAAAGTGTTCTAGTTTCATTCTTTTACAAGTGGTTGACCAGTTTCCCCAGCACCACTTGTTAAAGAGTTTGTCTTTTCTCCATTGTATATTCTTGACTCCTTTGTCAAAGATAAGGGGTCCATAGGTCTGTGGATTTATCTCTAGGCTTTCTATTTTGTTCCATTGATCTAAATTTCTGTCTTTGTGCCAGTACCATACTGTCTTGATGACTGTGGCTTTGTAGTAGAGCCTGAAGTCAGGCAGGTTGATTCCTCCAGCTCCATTCTTCTTCCTCAAGATTGCTTTGGCTATTCGAGGTTTTTTGTATTTCCATATAAATTGTGAAATTATGTGTTCTAGCTCTGTGAAAAATAATGTTGGTAGCTTGATAGGGATTGCATTGAATCTGTAGATTGCTTTGGGTAGTATACTCATTTCCACTATATTGATTCTTCCGATCCATGAACACGGTATATTTCTCCATCTATTTGTGTCATCTTTGATTTCTTTCACCAGTGTTTTATAGTTTTCTATATATAGGTCTTTTGTTTGTTTAGGTAGATATATTCCTAAGTATTTTATTCTTTTCATTGCAATGGTGAATGGAATTGTTTCCTTAATTTCACTTTCTATTTTCTCATTATTAATGTATAGGAATGCAAGGGATTTCTGTGTGTTGATTTTATACCCTATAACTTTACTATATTCATTGATTAGCTCTAGTAATTTTATGGTGGACTCTGTAGGGTTTTCTATGTGGAGGATCATGTTGTCTGTAAACAGAGTTTTACTTCTTTTCTAATTTGGATTCCTTTTATTTCTTTTTCTGCTCTGATTGCTGTGGCCAAACTTCCAAAACTATGTTGAATAGTAGTGGTGAAAGTGGGCACCCTTGTCTTGTTCCTGACTTTAGGGGAAATGCTTTCAATTTTTCACCATTGAGGATAATGTTTACTGTGGGTTTGTCATATATAGCTTTTATTATGTTGAGGTATGTTTCTTCTATTCCTGCTTTCTGGAGGGTTTTTATCATAAATGGATGTTGAATTTTGTCAAAGGCTTTTCTGCATCTATTGAGATAATCATATGGCTTTTATTTTTCAATTTGTTGATGTGGTATATTACATTGATTGATTTCCAGATATTGAAGAATCCTTGCATCCCTGGGATAAAGCCCACTTAGTTATGGTGTATGATCATTGTAATGTGTTGTTGGATTCTGATTGCTAGAATTTTGTTAAGGATTTTTGCATCTATGTTCATCAGTGATATTGGCCTGTAGTTTTCTTTTTTGTGTGGCATCTTTGTCAGGTTTTGGTATTAGGGTGATGGTGGCTTCATAGAATGAGTTTGGAAGTTTACCTTGTTCTGCAATTTTCTGAAAGAGTTTGCATAGGATAGGTGTTAGCTCTTCTCTAAGTTTTTGGTAGAATTCATCTATGAAGCCATCTGGACCTGGGCTTTTGTTTGCTGGAAGATTTCTGATTATAGTTTCAATTTCCGTGCTTGTGATGGGTCTGTTAAGGTTTTCTATTTTGTCCTGGTTCAGTTTTGTAAAGTTGTACTTTTCTAAGAATTTGTCCATTTCTTCCACGTTGTCCATTTTATTGGCATATAATTGCTGATAGTAGTCTCTTATGATCCTTTGTATTTCTGTGTTGTCTGTTGTGATCTCTCCATTTCTCAAAAATACACAAGCAACTCCTGCAGCTCAATCCCAGAAAAATAAATGACCCAATCAAAAAATGGGCCAAAGAACTAAGTAGACATTTCTCTAAAGAAGACATACAGATGGCTAACAAACACATGAAAAGATGCTCAACATCACTCATTATCAGAGAAATGCAAATCAAGACCACAATGAGGTACCATTTCACACCAGTCAGAATGGCAGCGATCCAGAAGTCTACAAGCAATAAATGCTGGAGAGGGTGTGGAGAAAAGGGAACCCTCTTACACTGTTGGTGGGAATGCCAACTAGTATAGCCACTATGCAGAACTGTGGAGATTCCTTAAAAAACTGGAAATAGAACTGCCATATGACCCAGCAATCCCACTTCTAGGCATACACACAGAGGAAACCAGAATTGAAAGAAACACGTGTATCTCAGTGTTCATCACAGCACTGTTTATAACAGCCAGGACATGGAAGCAACCTAGATGTCCATCAGCAGATGAATGGATAAGAAAGCTGTGGTACATATACACAATGGAGTATTTCTCAGCCATTAAAAAGAATACATTTGGATCAGTTTTAATGAGGTAGAAGAAACTGGAGTCTATTATATACAAAGTGAAGTAAGCCAGAAAGAAAAGCACCAATATAGCAAACTAACACATATATATGAAATTCAGAAGGATGGTAACAATAACCCAGTATGCGAGACAGCAAAAGAGACACAGATGTATAGAACAGTCTTTTGGACTCTATGGGAGAGGGAGAAGGTGGGATGATTTGGGAGAATGGCATTGAAACATGTATATTACCATATATGAAACAAATTGTCAGTCCAGGTTCGATGCATGATACAGGATGCTCAGGGCTGGTTCACTGAGATGACCAAGAGGGATGGGATGGGGAGGGAGGTGGGAGGGGGGTTCAGGATGGGGGACACATGTACACCTGTGGCGGATTCATGTCAGTGTATGGCAAAACCAATACAATATTGTAAGTAATTAGCCTCCAATTAAAATAAATAAATCTATATTACATTTTTTTTAATTAAGAAATAGAAAAAAATATCCTTGTGATTAGAGCTTGTAAGCTTGACTCTCTTGACAACTTTTATGTAGAATGTTTTGCAGTGTTAATCAAATCTATCACATTGCATATATTGCATCCCTAGAAGGCAATGGCAACCCACTCCAGTACTCTTGCCTGGAGAATCCCATGGACGGAGGAGCCTGGTAGGCTGTGGTCCATGTGGTCACTAAGAGTCGGACACGACTGAGTGACTTTACTTTCACTTTTCACTTTCATGCATTGGAGAAGGAAATGGCAACCCACTCCAGTGTTCTTGCCTGGAGAATCCCAGGGACAGAGGAGCCTGTTGGGCTGCCGTCTTTGGGGTCGCACAGAGTCGGACACAACTGACGCAACTTAGCAGCAGTAGCAGCAGCAGTACTTACCTTAGTGGAAGTCTTTACCTTTTGATTGCCTTGGTCCAATCCCCCTTGTCTTCACCCTCTGCCTCTGCTATGAACAAACGTGATCTCTTTTTCTACAAGTTTGTTTGTTCATCTGCTTATTTTTGAAGTATAAGTGACCTACAACACTATTTTAGTTACTGGTACATAGCACAGTAATTTGATATCTCTATACATTTCAAAATGACTGCCAAACTAAGTCCAGTTACCATTTGTCACCACACAAAGATGTTACATAATTATTGACTATATTCCTCACAGTGTACATTTCATACCCATGATTCACTTGTTTCATAATGGAAAGTTGGTATCTTTTAATCTCTCTCATCTATTTCTAAATCTGACTTTAAAATAAAAAGACAACTCTCTTTAAAACTTGAACAGCTAAACATCTCTTAAAAACACTGTCAATTGCATCATGCCATGTGAATTTCTGAAAAGTTTTAGTGAATATGTTTTAAATGATGTAATTTTAGTTCTTATCTCTTGACTATAATTAGGTTTGAGCATTAGTTAATGAATAAATTCAGCCTTTACCCAGATTTTGTCTTCTTTTGAATTTCTTGTTCTACTAAGTATGCAGGGAACAATCCAGAAACTTTAGAATGTGACTGAATGAGTGAATTACTAGAGAATGGATTTTATCCACATTTTTGAAAGAATGAAAGAGGCAAGAAGAAGAGTAAGTGACAAAACAAACAGAACACAAAATCCCAACTTTGGTCCACTGCCACCATCAACAGTGGCTACTGTTAGATTTGTGCTAACTCTTTTTACCTCTCCTGAAAGAACAATAATCTATCTTCAAATCCTCAGAGAATGGAAGAGCACATTCAACAGGTTTTAATGTAAAGAAAATGGGCATGCTTTCTATGAATATCTGTTTTATAACAGTCATGGTTGTCATCATAAATATGATTAATTAGCTTTTTGTCACCAAGAAGCCTTTCAATTCTGAGACAGTGGCAATGATGAATACTGAAAAGACTTCATCATTCTGTAAAGCTGCAATTTTAAAGAATGTGAATCTTATGATGAAAGAAGAAATGTGGCTGAATTATGTGCAAACTGCAATTTGACCAATATTGTTTTTCATAACTACTCTTAATATGTCAGCCATATTTCTTCTCTTGCATTAAAGTCATATTTCTTTGAAGTGACAGCAAATTGTTTTTCCTGCCTTTATTCCCTTCAATCAATTGGTGCTGAATGACCAAAATGGAAACCTACACATTTCAACATACACATTTTGTTTTCTTACTCTTTTCAGAGTTATCACTGAAATCAATTCATTCTGGTCACAAACATCTTGCTCTTATTTAATCATTTCTAGCACATTTGATGCAATTTACTTTAAGACCTTTCAAACTCAAAGATTTTAGAAAGACCAAGATATGCCATTTTTTGTTACACTGTGAAGATGCATTTTATTAGCAATAAGATTCTCTTTACTCAATAAGAGGTCCTAAGTCATATTGTGTAGGTTTGGAAAAGAGAATTTATATGAGTTCACTCAATAATGAATCCTTGTATACATTTTTATATTTGTTAATACATATTTTGGATTTGACGTTTAAGTGTAATTATATAAAATTTTCTACATATTTAATATTTGTGCAATTTTCTTCTAATCTGGAAAGTATAAAGTCAAAGAAATAACCAATCACTATCATTTTTCCAGTAGTCATGTATGGATGTGAGAGTTGGACTATGAAGAAAGCTGAGCACTGAAGAATAGATGCTTTTGAACTGTGGTGTTGGAGAAGACTCTTGAGAGTCCCTTGGACTGCAAGGAGATCCAACCAGTCCATTCTAAAGGAGATCAGCCATTGGTGTTCTTTGGAAGGAATGATGCTAAAGCTGAAACTGCAGTACTTTGGCCACCTCATGTGAAGAGTTGACTCGTTGGAAAAGACTCTGATGCTGGGAGGGATTGGGGGCAGGAGGAGAAGGGGACAACAGAGGATGAGATGGCTGGATGACATCACCGAGTTGATGGACGTGAGTCTGAGTGAACTCTGGGGTTTGGTGATGGATTGGGAGGCCTGGTGTGCTGCGATTCTTGGGGTCACAAGAGTTGGACATGACTGAGAGACTGAACTGAACTGAACTGAATAGGGTTAAATAAGTTAAAGTGAAAATGATCATTCTGTTTAACTATCAAACATTCTATAGAAGATGTCAGTGAAAAAATACTCATAATAAAGGCTGAAATGTAGTTACCCTTAAAACTTCAGACATTCATTTATTCAAAGCTTTTAAAAGGTTTTCCTTTCTCCTTTCTGCAGAATCTTTCATGTACTGAATGTGTGCAAAAGAGTACTGGGCAACGATGAAGTCAGAGAAGTGCAAAATTTGAAGAGATTAAGTTGAACTGTGCTTTCATTTTTAAAGGGAGGTTAGCATAAACATATTTTATAACTTTTGGCCTTTTAAGTTAAAAATGAATAAAGTTTTTTTTTTTTAATTGGCACTGATTTCACTACAAATAGACCAAAGAAAGAAAGAAACAAACAAAAATAAATGAATACCAGCTTATAAATGGGAAGTCTTTTGTGTTTTCACATACACGTGTAAGATACCATATTACCATGATAGGCACTTCAGAGGATGTAGAAAATAGAGAAGAGAGTGTAGCTACACTCACAGGTTCGTCCTTCTAGTTGAGGATGACATAAGGCACACACATAAGGCATAAAGAGGTAAATATGAGAAAAGTTCTAATACAGTGCTCTCAGTATTCTCAAAAGAGAAGGACTACTTCCATCTGGGAATTTGAAGAAACCCAAAAAGTGATGCGACAACTTGAAATATATCATATTATACTATATGGAAACGAAAAGCATTCATAGTAAATGAAACAAATTGAACAAAATTCAGGAAAATGTGGGTCAAAGAGAAAAAAGTAAACATACGTCCTATTTGGGAGGTGCACATGTATAAAACTAAGCGGTACAAAATGTATTTTGACACATGATCTACAGAGAGCTCCCAGAGTCTCAGGTACCAGGAGTGAGGCTTAGACTCTACTGAATACAACAGGTACGTGAAAGTCTTTGAACAGGACAATATCGTGATTTTTTCAGCATCTTCAATGCTGTATTATACAGAATATTAATTCTCTATATGTCTCACTTGGAAGAGTTTTCTCTACACCAAATTCAAGAAGAGCTTCTCTAACAGTATCTTCAGGAAATTTTATTGGGACTTCCCTGGTGGCCCAGTGGCTAAGACTCTATGCTCCCAACACAGGGAGCCAGAGTTCAAGTCCTGGTCAGGGAACTCCATCACATGACCACATGTCTCAGCTAAAGACCCTGCATGTTGCAGCAAAGGTCCTACATGCCACAACTATGACTTGTCATAGCCAAATAAATAAAAATATATACATAAAGAGAGATAATTCCTAAGACTGAAAAAATAGAGACCTTTTTAAAAAATTAAAAAGAAGCTTTATTGTTTTATCATTTCATTTATATCTTGGAACTACCCAGAACTGATTTTTTCTGGAGGGTGTGAGGTAGAGGTCAGGCTTTTTTTTTGTCCCCCTTAAATGGAGAGAAATGTTCATCTTTCTAATTTCCTGATTCTTGGTGCATGTTTCACTATATGATCAAAATGTTAAAGGATACTTGTTAGTAATCAAAACATGAAAAATGAAATGACATTATTTATTTTTGCCTGATTGAAAAAGGCTTTTTCAAATGTTAGTATTTAATACTTGTGATGTTTTAGATTCTTGGCATTGGAGTTACTTCCTAAGAAACTGTTTTGGCATTATCAAATACTTTAAAATATTAATAACTTTTGACCAAGAAATTCTATTTATATTAATATAATCTATTTTGAAAATAGAAAAAGAAAATGGCAAATAAGGTGGGGGAGAATAGAAAAGAAAGGGATGGTAAGTGGTTAACAGGATAATTTAAACTTTAACAGGATAATAAAGAAGGGCTCACTAAGAAGGTGATGTTTGGTTAAAGATGGGAGGGAGGCAAGGAGTTGCCAAATGCCTTTGCCTGGGAAGGAAGCATTCCAAGCATGGAGATCCCAAGGTTCTGAGAGTATGTATTTGACTAACAGTGAGATGGTCAGTGAGGGAAAGGAAAGAAGAATTAAGCTGGTTCAGAGAAGAGGTGGGGGCTATATCAGGTACTCTTTTTAAGATAGTATAATGACTTTGGCTTTTACTCTGAATAAGACTGTATCTACTGAAAAGATTTGAATAGAAGAGTGGCATAATCTCACATACGATTTCACAAATTTACTGTGGCTCTTATATTTTGAATAGAAGGGAAGGGACACAAAAAACACCAGATGGAAATTCAATGATCTAGGCCAGAACTGTTAATTTTCCAGACCAAAGTATTAGCAGAGAGACTGGTGAGAAGAGGGACACAGGTCCTGAATATATTTAGAAGGAGCTAACAGAATTTGCAGCTTGGATATGGATACAAGATGGAGTCAGAGAGGTGTCTAAATGACTCTAATGCTTTTGTCCTGAACATTAGAAGAATAATTGCCTTTAAATGAGATGTACGAGACTGCAGAAGAAGGTTGGGGTGGGGGGGGCAGAAATTTGAATTTGGCATAAATGCATCCAAGTGAGTTAGTTGGATGTAAGACTCTGACATTTAGAGGAAAGGCCTAGTTTAAAGATGGACACTTAAATATAAGCATGGAGATGGTATTTAAAATCATGAATCCAAGTAAGATCACTCAGAGAATGAGGGTAACAGAGAAGCAAAGTTAGAAGGCAAAGTTGATTCCTAAGCCACACCAATGTTAGAACCTTAGCAATGTGAGGACTATCTAACAGAGGAGATTAGGAAGAACTAAAGAATGACTTACGAGGAAAACCTGGAGTCTGGGAATCTGGAAATCAGGAGAACTGGAAATCTGGTAATTTCAGCACGGAGGAGAAATTTTCTAACAGTATAATCCAATAACAAACAAATACCTTAATATATGGGGCTTCCCTGTAGCTCAGATGGTAAAGAATCTGCCTGCAATGCAGGAGTCCTGGGTTCGATCTCTGGGTTGGGAAGATCCCTTGGAGGAGGAAATGGCAATTCACTCCAGTATTCTTATCTGGAGAATCCCATGGACAGAGGAGCCTGGAGGGCTCCAGTCCAGGGGGTCACAAGGAGTCAGACAAACTAATTAACACTACTACTACCTTTATATAACCATTTTTAAAAAATCACATGTTTTATACACCTGAAACTAATATTGTAAATCAACTATACTTCAATTTAAAAAGTCATATGTTTTGGATGTTACTACATGATGGAGAAAAAATGTTCCTTATCTATTAAAGTAGAACACAAGATATCAACAATGATCCTCATTCTTAAAAGTCAATATATATGATGCATATTTAAATAGAAAAAAATGACTGAAAAGTATTATATCAAAAAATGACTGAAAAGAATTTTCTT
>SJYQ01001103.1:958199-986552 GCA_006410935.1 Redunca redunca | reverse complement strand
GCAGGTTTATAGACAATTTAATTTTTTCTATATTTCCCATATTTCCTACAAAATATAAGATAAAATTAATTATTCTTTCATAATCATGATTAAACCAAATCACAGAGTTTAAGAATTTGAAGAGGGCATTATAGTTCCTCTGTTCATATTCAAATGAACCTCATCTTCCACCTAAATATCATTGCATATACTTTTTGGTTAATATAATGTACACACACACTTTTTGGTTTATATAACGTACACACTCAGAACACACACACACACTTTGGCCAACACACTTGAGAAGAAGGTGCAAGTGCTTTAACACTTTATTTCTAACTACTTCAACTTGAATCTCGTAGGAACAAGGACAAGAAACTATCTCACTCAAGCATTTAACACCAATGCAGCAACATTGCCAAGTATAGACTAAAATTCATATTTCCCAAGGTTGCCCCAATTGGTTTTAAAAGCCTTTAATTTTCATTTAATCCATCACTGAATCTTTGATCACACAATTTGCTTTTAGTTGCCATGTCCGTATGTCCCTTTTATCTCCCTTAATTGAGACAAATTCTCTCTCTCTCTCTCTCTCTCTTTTTTCTGCCTCTATTTCTATCTGGTCTTTCATGACATGGAGGTTTTGAAGAATTCAGGTCTGTTTTTCTGTAGAATGTCCAGAGTCTTTCCTTTTGATTGGATTCTGGAAAATAGCAGGAATCTCTCCTCAGAATATCACATCAGTTTCAGTTTCAGTTCAGTCGCTCAGTCATGTCCAACTCTTTGCGACCCCATGAATCGCAGCATGCCAGGCCTCCCTGTCCATCACCAACTCCCAGAGTTCACTCAGTTTCACGTTCATCAAGTCAGTGATGCCATCCAGCCATCTCATCCTCTGTCGTCTCCTTCTCCTCTTGCCCCCAAACCCTCCCAGCATCAGAGTCTTTTCCAATGAGTCAACTCTTCTCATGAGGTGGCCAAAGTACTGGAGTTTCAGCTTTAGCATCATTCCTGCAAAGAAATCCCATGGCTGATCTCCTTCAGAATGGACTGGTTGGATCTCCTTGCAGTCCAAGAATATCACATCAGGTCTCATTATTAATGATAGTAAATTTGATCACTTGATTAAGAGGATATTGCCAGATCTCCCCACTGGAAAAGTACCTTTTCCCTTTTGTAATTAGTAAGTAATTTGTGGAGTGACATTTTGAGAGTGGGACAGCTAGTTTCCAAATAACTGTTCATTCATTGGTTTTAGTATCTTAGTTCAGTTCAGTCACTCAGTCATGTCAGGCTCTTTGTGACCCCTTGGACTGCAACACACCAGGTTTCCCTGTCCATCACCAACTCCAGGAGTTTTCTCAAACTCATGTACATCGAGTTGGTGATACCATCCAACCATCTCATCCTCTGTTGTCTCTTTCTCCTCTTGCCTTCAATCTTCCCCAACATCAGGGTCCTTTCCAATGAGTCAGTTCTTCATATCAGGTGGCCAAAGTATTGGAGTTTCAGCTTCAGCATCAGTCCTTCTACTGAATATTCAGGACTGATTTCCATTAGGATTGACTTGTAGGATCTCCTTGCAGGCCAAGGGACTCTTAAGAGTCTTCTCCAACACTGCAGTTCAAAAGCAGCAGTTCTTCAGTGCTCAGCTTTCTTTATGGTCCAACTCTCACACCCATACATGACTACTGGAAAAACTATAGCTTTGACTAAATAGATGGACCTTTGTTGGCAAAGTAATGTTTGGTTTTAAATACACTGTCTAAGTTTGTCACAGTTTTTGCTTTTTTTTCCCCCCAAGTGGCAAGTGTCTTTTAATTTCATGGCTGCGGTCACTATCTGCAGTGATTTGGAGCCCAAGAAAATAAAGTCTGTCACTGTTTTCATTGTTTCTCCATCTATGGATGAAGCACAAGCTGAAAGCAAGATTGCCAGGAGAAATATCAATAACCTCAGATATGCAGATGACACCACCCTTATGGCAGAAAGCAAAGAAGATCTAAAGAGCCTCTTGATGGAAGTGAAAGAGGAGAGTGAAAAAGCTGGCTTAAAACTAAACATTCAGCAAACTAAGATCATGGCATTCGGTCCCATCACCTCATTGCAAATAGATGGGAAACAATGGAAACAGTAACAGACTTTACTTTTGGGGGCTCCAAAATCACTGCAGATGGTGACTGCAGCCATGAAATTAAAAGATGATTGCTCCTTGGGAGAAAAGCCATGACCAACCTAGACAGCATATTAAAAAGCAGAGACATTACTTTGTCAGCAAAGGTCCATCTAGTCAAAGCTAAGGTTTTTCCAGTAGTCATGTATGGATATGAGAGTTGGACTATAAAGAAAGCTGAACGCTGAAGAATTGATAATTTTGAACTGCGGTGTTGGAGAAGACTCTTGAGAGTCCATTGGACTGCTAGGAGATTCAACCAGTCAAGCCTATAGGAAATCAGTCCTGAATATTCATTGGAAGGACTGATGCTGAAGCTGAAACTCTAATACTTTGGCCACCTGATGTCAAGAACTGACTCATTTGAAAAGACCCTGATGCTGGGGAAGATTGAAGGTGGGAGGAGAAGGGGATGGCAGAGGATGAGATGGTTGAATGGCATCACCAACTTAATGGACATGGGTTTGAGTAAACTCCGGGAGTTGGTGATGGACAGGTAAGACGGGTGTGCTGCAGTCCCATGGGGTTGGCAAAGAGTCAGATGTGACTGAGCGGCTGAACTGAACATAAATGAACTGATGGAACCGAAGGCTATCATCTTCGTTTCTGAAATGTTGTTTTAAATCAGGTTTTTCACCCTCCTCTTTCACTTTCATCAAAAGTTTCTTTAATTTCTGTTTGCTTTCTGCCATAAGGATGGTGTCATCTGCATATATGAGGTTATTGATATTTCTCCCGGCAATCTTGATTCCCAGCTTGTGCTTTATTCAGCCCAGTATTTCGCATGATGTACCTTGCATATGAGTTAACTAAGCAAGGTGACACTATACAGCCCTGACGTACTCCTTTCCCAATTTGGAACCAGTCTATTGTTCCATACCTGTTTCTAACTCTTGCTTTTTGAGCTGCATTCAGATGGGAATACTGGACCACCTGACCTTGGTCTGGTATTCACATCTCTTTCAGAATTTTCCACAGTTTGTTTTGATCCACACAGTCAAAGGCTTTAGCATAGTCAATAAAGCAGAAATAGATGTTTTTCTGGAACTCTCTTGCTTTTGCCATGATCTTACGGATATTGGCAATTTGGTCTCTGGTTCCTTTACCTTTTCTAAATCCAGCTTGAACATCTGGAAGGTAACAGTTCATGTACTGTTGAAGCCTGACTTGGAGAATTTTGAGCATTACTTTGCTAGGGTGTGAGATGAGTACACATTTGTGCTAGTTTGAGCATTTTTTGGCACTGCCTTTCTTTGGGATTGGAATGAAAACTGACCTGTTTAGTCCTGTGGCCACTGCTGAGTTTTCCAAATTTGCTGGCATATTGAGTGCAGCACTTTCACAGCATCATCTTTCAGGATCTGAAATAGCTCCACTGGAATTCTATCACCTCCACTAGCTTTGTTCGTAGTGATGCTTTCTTAGGCCCACTTGACTTCACAATCCAGAATGTCTGGCTCTAGGTGAGTGATCACACCATTGTGGTTATCTGGGTCATGAAGATCTTTTTTTGTATAGTTCTTCTGTTTATTTTTACCACCTCATCTTAGTATCTTCTGCTTCTGTGAGGTCCATACAATTTCTGTCATTTATTGAGCCCATCTTTGCATGAAATGTTCCCTTGGTATCTCCAATTTTCTTGATGAGATCTCTAGTTTTCCTCATTCTATTGTTTTCCTCTATTTCTTTGTATTGTCCACTTAGGAAGGCTTTCTTGTCTCTCCTTGCTATTCTTGAAAATCTTTACTCAGATCAATATATCTTCCCTTTTCTCCTTTGCCTTTTGCTTGTCTTCTTTTCTCAGTTATTTGTAAGGCCTACTCAGACAGCCATTTTGCCATTTTGCATTTCTTTTTCTTTGGGATGTTTTTGATTACCGCCTCCTGTACAAAGTTATAAACCTCCGTCCCTAGTTCTTCAGGTACTCTATCAGATCTAATCCCTTGACTCTATCTGTCACTTCCACTGTATAATCCTATGGGAGTTGATTTAGGTCATACCTGAATGCTGTAGTGGTTTTCCCTACTTTCTTCAATATAAGTCTGAAAATTGCAATAAGGAGTTCATGATCTGAGCCACAGTCAGCTCCCAGTCTTTTTTTTTTTTTTTTTTGCTGACTGTATAGAGCTACAACTTCGGCTGCAAAAATATAATCAATCTGATTTCGGTATTGATCATCTGATGATGTCCATGTGTACAGTCCTCTCTTGTGTTGTTGGAAGAGGGTGTTTGCTATGACCAGTGTGTTCTCTCTGCTAACCTTTGCCCTGCTTCATTCTGTACTCCAAGGCCAAACTTGCCTGTTACTCCAGGTATCTCTTGACCTCCTACTTTTACATTCTTGTCCCTTATGATGAAAAGGACATCTTTTTTTGGTGTTAGTTCTGTAAGGTCTTCATAGAACCATTCAGCTGCAGCTTCTTTGGCATTAGACTTGGATAACTGTGATATTGAATCTCCTCAGTTTGTTTCCAAATGGCACTTTTCTAATTATTTTTTCAGTATTTATGTTAACTTCTAAGATATAAGATCACCTACACCTCCTCCAGTTTCTCTTTCTTCTTTACCTTCCTCCTTCCTTTCCTTCCTCTTTCAATTTCTTTCCTTCCTCCTTTCTTCGGGTGGTTGGCAGAATTAATTGGCTTGACACTTCAGGACTGAGGTCTTGTTCTCTGAGTGGCTACCCTCTGCTCTCAGAGACTGCCTGTAGTTGTTTGCTATTTGTGTATTTTGTAGGTTTGTTTGTTTGTTTTTGCCATGTGGCTATCTCCAACAGCATGACAATCTCCTTTTGCAAGCCAACAAGGAAGGAAGTATCTTTCCAGTAGGCTAAGATAATGTTATATAATAGTATAACATAAAACCTAATTACATTAGTATCCCATCAACTATGTTACAGAAACTTGCCTTACTAAGAGAATGGCATTTCATCAATATTGCCATATTCTATTGGATAAAAGGAAGTCATAGCTCCTGCCCACTCACAAGGAGGTAGATAGTTTACAAAGAATAAAGATGGGGATCACTCTAGGGTTTGTCCTCCATATTAACTTTTTTAAAAAAATAGAATTTTTACAAATTTTGTTTCTAACCAAAGTGATCACTTATATTTCTATTTACATAGTCATTTACAAAGATTTTGTTATTAATTTCTACCAATAGCCTTATTGCATTGTGATTAGAAAAAGATTTTTTTTATCATTTCTAGTCTATGGCTACTGATACTTTCACTGTGATCAATATATTGCTGTTTGTTATTTTTGCTTCTTTGTTTGTTTTTAATAGTATATTGGTGCTTGATAGGAAAACAGAGTATCAGAAAACTATAGACTGTAGCCCACCAAGTTCCTCTGTCCATGGGATTCTCTCAGGTAAGAACACTGGAGTGGGTTGCCATGCCCTCCTCTAGGGGATCTTCCTGACCCAGGGATCAAACTTGCTCCTCCTGTAGTTCCTGAATTGCAGGCAGACTCTTTACCACTAAGCCATCAGGGAAGCTCCTTCATTAATACATTCTTTAGTTATGCTATATTCATATTTTCTTCCATTTCACTTAGGTTGAACTGATATAATTTTTTAAAATAAGACTTTATGTATTTCTCTAATAATTGGCAGTGCTGAACATCTTTTCATGTGCCTCTGGGACATCTGTATATCTTCTTCTGAGAAATGTCCATTTAATTCTTCTGCCTATTTTTTTTTTTTTGATGACATTGTTTGTTTCTATGGTATTTGAGCTGCATGAGCTTGTTTGTAATTTTGAAGACTAATTGTTAATCAAAAGTACAAGGTATCATTTCACACCAGTCAGAATAACCATCAACAAAAAATATACAAAGAATAAACGCTGCAGAGGTTGTGGAGAAAAGGGGACTCTTCTACACTGTTGGTGAGAATACAAATTGGTACAGTTATTGTGGAGAACAGTAGGGATGTTCCTTAATAAAACTGAAAATAGAGCTACCATATGATCTAGCAATCTAACGCTTAGGCATATATCCTGGAAAAAATTTTGGTTTTAAAGTATACATGCACCCCACTGTTTACTAACTATTGACAATAGCCAAGACATGGAAGCAACCTAAATGTCCATCAACAGATGAACAGATAAAGAAGATGTGGTATATATATAATGGGATATTATACAATGAAATATTACTTGGTCATAAAAAAAGAGTAAAATAATGCCATTTGCAGCAACAGGGATGGACCTGGAGATTATCATATTAAATGAAGTCATTCAGACAAGAGACAATATCAGATGATATCACTTACATGCAGAAGCTAAAGAAATGATACAAATGAACATATTTGCAAAAGAGAAACAGATTCATAGACTTAGGGAATGGATTTTTGGATACCAGAGGGAAGGGGATAGGGGAGAAGGATGGACTGAGAGTTTGAGATTCACACATATACACTAGTATATTTAAAATAGATAACCAATAAAGTTCTATTGGATAGCTCAGGGAACTCTGCTCATATTATGTAATAACCTGAAGGGGAAAATAATTTGAAAAAGAAGGGAAAAAAGAGAAAAAAAATTGTTTAAATGACATCACCAGTTGTGGCTCAAAGGTTAAAGCATCTGCCTCCAGTGCGGGAGACCCGGGTTTGATCCCTGGGTCGGGAAGATCCCCTGGAGAAGAAAATGACAACCCACTCCAGTATTCTTGCCTGGAGAATCCCATGGACAGAGGAGCCTGGTGGGCTGCAGTCCACAGGGTCACAAAGAGTCGGACACGACTGAGTGACTTTACTTTACTTACCAGTTGAGGGCAGGGGAGATGTTTTGATTGTAAAGCAGCTTATGTTCACAGCAAAATTGAAGGAGAAGGTACAGAAATTTCTTCCCAACATGAATTGCCTTCATCATTATCAACATCACCCACCAGAGTGGTACAAATGTTACAACTAAATTATAAACCTACACGGACACATCACAACCACGCAAAGTTCATAGTTTGTATCATGGTTAACTGTTAGTGCTGGACATTCTGTTGGTTTGAACACATGTGTAATGACATGTTAACTATCATCATGATATCACAGATAGCATTTTAACTGCCCTAAAAAAAATTCCTCTGTGCCCTGCCTATTCATTCCTTCCCTTCCCTCAACCAACCCCATGAAATCATGATGTTTATTTACTGTGTCCATAGTTTTGCCTTTTTCAGTATGTCATACAGTTGGAATCATGTAGTATTTAGCCTTTTCAGATTGGCTTTTTTTCACTTGGTAATACGCATTTACGTTTCCTCCAAGTCTTTTTATGGCTTGAAGGACCTTTCTTTTTAATGTTGAATAATATTCCATTGTTTAATATTTAATAAATTAACCAAAGTTAATTTATCCATTTATCTATTCAGAGACATATTGATTGCTCCCAAACTGTGGCAATTATGAAGTTATTATGAACATTGGTGTACAGATTTGGGGGCTTCACCTGGTGACTCAGACAGTAAAAAACCTGCCTGCAATGTGGGAGAGAGACCCAGGTTTAATCCCTGGGCTGGGAAGATCCCCTGGAGAAGGGAATGGCTATCCACTCCAGTATTCTTGCCTGGAGAATTCCAAGGACAGAAGAGCCTGGTGGGCTATAGATTTTCATACAGACTTGATGTTCAGGCTGGTTTTAGAAAAGGCAGAGGAGCCAGAGATTAAGGTGCCAACATCCGCTGGATCCCCATGATCCAAAAGAGTTCCAGAAAAACATCTACTTCTGCTTTATTGAATATGCCAAAGCCTTTGACTGTGTGGATCACAATAAACTGTGGAAAATTCTGAAAAAAATGGGAATACCAGACCACCTGACTTGCCTCTTGAGAAATCTGTATGCAGGTCAGGAAGCAACAGTTAGAACTGGACATGGAACAAGAGACTGGTTCCAAATAGGGAAAGGAGTATGTCGAGGCTGTATATTGTCACCCTGCTTATTTAACTTCTATGCAGAGTACATCATGAGAAATGCTGGGCTGGAAGAAACACAAGCTGGAATCAAGATTGCCAGGAAAAATATCAATAACCTCAGATATGCAGATGACACCACCCTTGTGGCAGAAACTGAAGAGGAACTAAAAAGCCTCTTGATGAAAGTGAAAGAGGAGAGTGAAAAAGTTGGCTTAAAGCTCAACATTCAGAAAACGAAGATCATGGCATCTGGTCCCATCACTTCATGGGAAATAAATGGGGAAACAGTGGAAACAGTGTCAGACTTTATTTTGGGGGGCTCCAAAATCACTGCAGATGGTGATTGCAGCCATGAAATTAAAAGACGCTTACTCCTTGGAAGGAAAGTTATGACCAACCTAGATAGCATATTCAAAAGCAGAGACATCACTTTGCTGACTAAGGTCCATCTAGTCAAGGCTATGGTTTTTCCCGTGGTCATGTATGGATGTGAGAGTTGGACTGTGAAGAAGGCTGAGCGCCGAAGAACTCATGCTTTTGAACTGTGGTGTTGGAGAAGACTCTTGAGAGTCCCTTGGACTGCAAGGAGATCCAACCAGTCCATTCTGAAGGAGATCAACCCTGGGATTTCTTTGGAGGGAATGATGCTAAAGCTGAAACTCCAGTACTTTGGCCACCTCATGTGAAGAGTTGACTCATTGGAAAAGACTCTGATGCTGGGAGGGTTTGGGGGCAGGAGGAGAACGGGACAACAGAGGATGAGATGGCTGGATGGCGTCACTGACTCGATGGACGTGAGTCTGAGTGACCTCCGGGAGTTGGTGATGGACAGGGAGGCCTGGCGTGCTGCGATTCATGGAGTTGCAAAGAATCGGACACGACTGAGCGACTGAACTGAACTGAACTGAACCTCTTGGTTTTTATATGCATGGATCATATGCCATTAAGGGATTCGCATGCTCTACTTAGAGATTTCTGTAGTTTCTGGAGGACGCATGGAAATATTTAAATTTACGTGACTTCTAGTAACCCAGAGAAATCTAACAACTTTTCCTCATTTTCTTGAACAACATAATTTTTTAGCATAAATTGGTTCAAGCAATATATTTAAATAACCATCTGCATTTGACATTTTGTTAAAGTTCTAAAAAGTTTTTGTGTGCTGTCCTTTATTATACATACCTCGTCTGGTACCCAAACTTAATTGTACCCTTCTAAAAATTATTAAAATTGCCCTTGCCTGATGCTTTACCACGTAGTCACGTTTTGCTTTGTATTCATAAATGAAAAACATGAGCAAAATCGGGTGATGAGAGAAAAAAACACAAAACCCGAGGACAAACATCAATAACGGGAGTAAAGTTTCTAAATCTGGAACTTGGCAGTCTCCACCATGGGCCAGCTTCTGGTTTCTTTTCGGTTGCCTCGGGGCTCTTCTAAACTTTGAAGTTATCCTGTTCTCCAGCTGTTTACTTCTCAGGAAGAAGCAGCTACTTTTCTTCCTAAATAAAGGAAAATTACTAAATCCAAAAATTTGAGAAATTAGCAGTGATTTCTCACAATTTCATTACACAGTAATGAACTCCTAAGAGTTTTATGTAGAAACCTATGTTTGCCTTTCTTCACTGAGTACATTTATGTATTTCATATTTTTAGACAAATAAACACATAAAAAATGATTCTGTATTTGATATAACTGAACCACCTGAAAATGATACTATAGATAAAATAATAACATTTTGTATTTCAGGTACGTAAGCACTAACTCCTTGTATTATTCCATTGCTTTTAATGCTGTCTATTGAAAATGTCACTTAAAAATTATCCAGCTTCTTAAGCTCAATATTCTAATGTCAGTTCTTTGATGTAGCAAACACTACTTTATACTTGATTGGCAACATTTGAACACTGAGAATTGCCAATGTACTCATTAAATAAAGTGCTTTAAAAATATATTTAGCCTTCACACTATTCAAAAAAAACATGCTTGAATAAAAGCATGCCAAAATAACAATGTTTCATTTGTTTATCTGGCAGCCAAGATTAATGAATGTTTCCTTACTAAGAATCTCTTCTGGATATCATGATGCTCTGAAGTTTGTATATTCAGACCTCAAATAAAGTTTCCTCATGTTTTCTATTAGTTTAATTTTGTGGGTGACATGTTGGAAGACTCTCAAATTACAGTCATGTGTAGGATTTCAGGGGTGAAGAATGGGTGGAAGGGGATTGTGTGTTTAGTTTGGGCTTTGGGCATAGGGTCACTATTAGTATATTTGAAAAAGCCTTTTCTGTTATTTATATAACTTTGGCTCTAAAAACAAATATGTATTCTTTTATTCTCTTATCCTCATTGGCAAGGATTCATAGCTATCTGAGGGGTTTTAAATGACAATTAAAACATCAGAAATAAGTGGGTGTTGAAATACAATGCAGCTGCTTGATGCCTTTAACTATTTATGGTTTTATTTGCATGTGTCCATGCAATTCAGTTAAACATCATTGATTATTGTACTGAATGCTTACTATGAACCAAGCGTTAAGTCTTTACATATTTTAATTAATACAATCTTTGCAACACAAGGCAGACACTATTATTAGCCTATTATATACAGGTGTAAACTGAGGCACAGAATTTAAGTAAGTCACAAGACAGCACACATAGTACAGACAGGATGGAACTCATGAGGTCTTACTCCAGTCTGCCTCTCTCAGATTGTAGCAAGGACTTACCTGATTGAACTAAAATTTACCATGACCCCTCTGGGATGAAACTCCTTGAGACGCATAATTAGAGTAACTATACAATTTATCTTCCACATTAGGATACATGAGTTAAAGGAGGTGCTAAATTAATGTCCCAAATCATTTTTTCTTACCAAAATTTACTGTGTTGATAAACTTATAAAATGGCTCTATTTAGGAATAATATCAAAAATCAAAATATATCTATATATTAAAAATAGCCAGAAGAGAACAGAAATTCCTCAGCCTCTCTACTCCTATGCTCTAATCTCCTTCTATCACTTTGGGCATAGGTTGGATGGGGCAAGGAGATAGGAAAAAAAAATGTATATATCCATGTATATGGCATGCTACAAAACATTTATATGGGTACATTTTCTTATATTTAACGTTACTTAACAAATCTTATTTGGAGAAGGCAATGGCACCCCACTCTAGTACTCTTGCCTGGAAAATCCCATGGATGGAGGAGCATGGTGGGCTGTAGTCTATGGGATCGCGAAGAGTCTGACACGACTGAGCGACTTCACTTTCGCTTTTCACTTTCATGCATTGGAGAAGGAAATGGCCACCCACTCCAGTGTTCTTGCCTGGAGAATCCCAGGGACGGGGGAGCCTGGTGGGCTGCCGACTATGGGGTCGCACAGAGTTGGACATGACTGAAGTGACTTAGCAGCAGCAGCAGCAGCAACAAATCTTATTATAACACTATCTCATCAGTATTTTATTGAATAATAATTTTTTCATTAGTTACAATTTTTTCATAAAAATATTTTCAATATTTTTCAAAGTAATACATTGTGGTCAATAAATTTTAAATTGGTAACAAATTCCATTTGTTTTTTCTGTAAGCCCTTTTTCTTTCTTTTTTTTTTTTTAAATGTTATTTATTTATTATTTTTGGCTGCGCTGGGTCTTTGTTGCTATGCACAGGCTTTCTCTAGCTGCGGTGAGCGGGGGGTTACGCTCTAATTGCAGTGCACCGGCTTATCACTGCGGTGGCTTTTCTTGTTGCCAAGCGTGGGCTCTAGGTTCACAGGCCTCAGTAGTTGCAGCACACAGGCTTGGTTGCTCTGCAGCACGTGGGATCTTCCTGGACCAGGGAACGAACCTGTGTCCCTTGCATTGGCAGGTAGCTCCTCAACCACTGGGCCACCAGGGAAGTCCCTATAAGCCCTTTTTCTATAAGCCATGATATTTCTCATTGAAAACAATAAGCTCCCTAAAGGTACTGGTTATGATCAGAGAAAAATCTGCTAATTGGAGACTAATATTAATTTGTGTATGTTTGTGAGAATGAAGTATCTTTCTTTGAGAGAGATTTTACATGATTAAATTCATTAAACTGGTTCTGTCTATTAATGATTCATTTGAAACTATAGTTGCCGCAATCTTTTAGACCTTCTTAATTTTATTTCCTTACGTATAGGATAGAAATCTATCAAGGTAAAGCTCCACCAAAATATTCATTTCCTAAGTTGAAATATTCAAAAGCAGGGTTATACAATTTCAAAATTAAATCTAATATGTCATGTAAGCTCATAATTTGCTCAGTTGATCTCTTTCTTTTGTAATAAAAAATTTTAAATGATTCTTTTTTCAAGTGTGTTTTTCAGTAATTGCAATTTAACAAAGCTTCAAAAGGTGAACTCTTAGCTCTCATTTGCTGAAGGTTTTTGTTAAAATGTTCTGATTTGAAAAAACAGAAACAAACTTTAGATTTGCTTACAAAAAAAGATGAATACCAATGTATACACGTTGTTTTGTAAAATAATTCTCCTGAAGCACCCACATTTTAAAAGTTCAAATGATAATGGGCAGGAAAGAAAGTACATGCTGTCATACTAGTGTATGATAATTAAGTCAGCCTGAGCTTTGTCATAAAAATTGCTATTCAGTTATTCTAACTCTGTTTATAACCAACACTTTACAAATTTTCTCAAACTACAATTTATATTTTTTCCAACTTTCAGTTCAGTTCAGTTGCTCTGACTCTTTGTGACCCCATGGACTGTAGCATGCCAGGCTTCACTGTCCATTACCAACTCCCAGAGTTTACTCAAACTCATGTCCATTGAGTTGGTGATGCCATCCAACCATCTCATCCTCTGTCGTCTCCTTCTCCTCCCACCTTCAATCTTTCCCAGCATCAGGGTCTGTTCAAATGAGTCTGTTCTTCGCATCAGGTGGCCTAAGTATTGGAGTTTCGGCTTCAGCATCAGTCCTTCTAATGAATATTCAGGACTGATTTCCTTTAGGATGGACTGGTTGGATCTCCTTGCTGTCCAAGGGACTCTCAAGAGTCTTCTCCAACACCACAGTTCAAAAGCATCGATTCTTTGGCACTCAGCTTTATTCATAGTCCAACTCTCACATCCATACAGGACTGCTGGAAAAGCCATAGCTTTGACTAGATGGGCCTTTGTTGGCAAAGTAATGTCTCCGTTTTTTAATATGCTCTCTAGGTTGGTCATATCTTTCCTTCCAAGGAGTCGGCATCTTTTAATTTCATGGCTGCAGTCACCATCTGCAGTGATTTTGGAGCCCAAGAAAATAAAGTCTGTCACTGTTGTTTCCCAACTCTATCAAGATATAATTGTGCAATATGTTGTAATTGTGTAATAATAATGTATTATTTACTGATATGTAACACTATATAAGTTTAAAGTGTATAACAGTGTTGCTTTCATATACATGTATTGTAATATTACCACCAGGACGTTACCTAGCATTTCCATTGTGTCACATAATTATCATTTCTTTCTCAGAGTGAGAACATTTAACATGTAGTCTCTTATCAATCTGAAGTACACACTACAGGATTGTTAACTATATTTACACTGTTGTATCAGATCCCAAGACCTTCTAACTGGAAGTTTGTGCCCTTTCCCTAGCATCTCCCCAATTCCCCCACCTCCCAGGCCCTAGTAACTGAACTGACCCTCTTCTCTGTTTCCAGTTCAGCTATCCATGACAAGATTTCCTTCTTTCTCATGACTAAATAATATATATATATATATATATACACACACACACACACACACACCATATCTTCTTTATTCGTGCATCTATTGATGGTCACTTAGGTTGTTTTTATATTTTGACTCTCATGAGTAATGCTTCAATGAACACAGAAGTGCAGATAGCTCCACAAAATAATGATTCATTTTCTTCATATATATACATGCAGAAGAGTGATATCTGGGTTAGGTGGTAGTTCCACTTTTTTATTTTTTGAGGAAACCCCATACAGTTTTTCATAGTTGCTGTGCCAATATACATTTCCTTCAACAGTCCACATTCTTGCCAACATTTGTCATCTCTCCTCTTTTTGATGATGTGGTTATGCTCAGTCACTCAGTTGTATGTGACTGTGACCCCATGGACTATAGCATGCCAGGCTCTTTTTCCTATGCATTTCCAGGCAAGAATACTGGAGTGGGTTACCATTTCCTTCTCCAGGAGATCTTCTTGACCCAGGGATCAAACCCACATCTCCTGCATTGGCAGGCAGATATTTTACCACTGAGCCACCTGGGAGCCCTTTCTGGTGACAGCCACCCTGTAAGTGTGAGGTTGATTTGCATTTCCCTGATAATTACTAATGTTGAGTGTCTTCTTATATACCTATTGTCCATGCAGATAGTTTCTTTGGGAAAATGCAACTTTGTTTCTACAGAAAAATGAAACTAAGTTCCTCTGCCCATTTTAAAATTGGATGTTTATTTTTCTTAGAGTTGTATGAGTTTTTTCTACATCAGATATAGTTTGCAAATATTTTTCCCATTTTGTAGGTTGTCTTTTCATTTTGTTGATTATTTATTTTTAGTTTGATGTAGTTCCATCTACTAAATTTTGCTGTTGTTGTCTGTGCTTTTGATTTCATACTAAAAAATCATTTTCAAAACCAATGTCAAGGACCTTTCGCTTATGTTGTCTTCTGGTAGTTTTGCAGTTTCAGATCTTGTGTTTACATCTTTAATCCCCTTCATGTTAATATTTTTAGGGCATATAAGATATAAATTACATTTTTCTGCATATGGTTATCCAGTTTTCCCAATACCATTTATTAAAGAAACTATCCTTTCCCCATTGACTGTTCTTGAATCTCTTGTAAAATATTAGCTGACCATATAAATGGGTTTTCTTCTGGGTTCTCGATTCTTCCATTGCCCTAATGTTTCTATTTTTATGCCAGTACCATACTCTAGCAGTGGAGTACATAGTTTGTATTCAGATAATGTGATGACTCTAGCTTTGCTCTTCTTTCTCAGGATTTTTTTGACTATTTGAGTTCTTTTGTGATTCCATACTTCAACTTCTATTTTTATTGATAGAAAATCTCAGCTGTGGTGAATGCAACTATGAATTATATGTGTATCGTAACCAATCCCAAGCATATTCATGTCCACTTGTTTCTTAATGTAGCAGAACATTGTTTTTAGCATGACAATGTATTAATACTCCATCCAAATGTGAATCTGTATTCTCAAGCAAAGCACAATTTGTTTCTTCAAAACTGAGTATATTAGTTGAATTTACAACTACGTCAGTTTGCTTAACTACAGAATAATCTTCCAAAATTTTACTTTGATTCCAGGAATTGGATGAAAAATAATTAAGCCACTATTGGACTTAATCAATGTTCTCTTCTGATATAATTTATGTTTAGAAAATTCTTCTATTATTAGACAACATATTAATTATTCTCATTTCATACATGCACAAAAAACTTGGAAAAAAATTAGTGAAATTTACATAGAAGGGCTTTATATGGAAAAAAAATTAAAATGCTCCACCCAATGATACATAAACCCACCTTCTTTGTCTGACTATGTTGAATAAGTCTCTTTGGGTATGATGTTTTAGAAACACTAATAACTGTTAAATTTTGAAGCATTTACTGATACTTTTCAAATTTATATCTTCTGGTTTTCCTATGGCGTNNNNATGGCGTAAGATTAGGATAGTCCTCTGAAAGATGTGAAGTGTCAATAAATTACATTAATGAGTTATGTGATCATAATAAAGCTTTATGAAAAAAAATCAGTACTCAATTTTTGATTAAACATGTTCCCTTTTTTTAGATCACTATTTCTGAAACATTTCATGGACACAAAAAAATAGCAAATAATTGAGTAGCTAAGCACTTATAAATTATACCAGAAAAAAATTACATACCCATATGCAGTGAGAGAACTCTCTGCTGCTACCTGGAGGTTCAACTAGCCTCTACCCCTCACTTAGTTCACAAACTCTTTTCTTTACCACGTTTCTCATCTTATGGACTAACAGCTGGCATTTTTCTTCTCTCAAACGGCACAGTTACGTGGTACACCACTAAATGCTTCTCCCAGGAATTAGTTTGAATCTGAGCACTCTTCAATTTATCAACGAGTGCCCTACATGCTCTTCTTAAAATATAGGTGTTAATAGGTGTTAATTAACTGATGCTGCATTTGATAAAGATTGGAAAATGCAAGGTATATTTATGATCAACTTCCAAAGGTATGTTAAAGATTTAACTGTGTTTGCTAAACAAGTCCTTGCAGAAGCTGTGTAGGTAACGTGGAAGTCCAACAAACCCATCCTGGCCTATTTTAAGGGAGTTATAACAATAATAGTTGGTTAAAATTTTTAAAAATCTTCCTGACAGAACACTGTGATGAAATGCATAAACTAGGTTTATCCAGTCAAAACAGGATTATTGTCACGTTAATACTACATATGTAAATGGATTTACAGCACAACCCACTGATTCTCAGAGCAGAGAGCTGGTGGAAGGGCAATTCACACTTGGCTAAGACAGACACCCTGATAGACCTGTGTAGGAACAAGGTATTCTCAGAATTCAGAGTAAGGCAGAGATTGCAGTGGCAAATGGCCATGGAGTGGAAAAGATAGGCTCTAAGCGGCCAGAAAAGCCTGGGGTCAGAATTTTCAGTAAGGAGAAAAGTTGAGTTTCACATAGTAGAGAGAGAAACTCTGTGCTATGTCCGAATCATAACCTTGGTATTCCCAACTAACAGGAATAAATCAAGCCTTCCTTTGTTTATAGTCCATGATCTTGTGTCCAGCCACTGTCAATGTTAAAGTTACCATCTGAGTCGCCAGATGGTAACTAAAGTCCCAAAGATAAATATCTATTTTAAATAGGAGCCTATTTTCTTCATTGCTATGACTTTGTTCCTGTTCATAAAACTTTGTTGTTATTAATTGAATCATTATTTTCATGCCTCACTGACTTAGAACATAAATAAATATCAAGGGAACAACACCTCTCATTTCCATAGCAACAAATTAAAAGTAAATATTGGTCATTTAACCACTTCCTTACCCCATGCATGACCACAAATAAGCACAGTATATCCCTGATTTCACCCTGAGTAGAGACAGAATCAAGAATGAATGTTCCATATTTAGAGAACAGTTGGAGAATCTGCTTGGTTGGAGCAGTAAATAGGTTTGTGGAGAGAGTGGAGTGAGTTTTAAGTTCTGTTGGACCCAGATTTGAGAGGTGTTTAGTTTGTCAGTAGTAAGTAAACATTGGAGAATTTTGAACCTGAGAATAAAATGAAAGAATGAAATTTGCAGAAAATTCACCTATCAATCCTTTGCAGCATGCACTTAGAAAAATAAGAAGGAGAATGACACAGGAAACCCAAAGCCAGCGCTCTGTGACAACCTAGAAGTGTGGGATGGGGAGGAAAGTGGAAGGGAGGCTCGAGAGGGAGGAGACACACACGTACCTAATGTGGCTTCACGCTGATGTATGGCAAAAATCATCACAACGTTGTAGAGTAACTATCTTTTAATTTAAAAAGATATTAAATTTAAAAAGATAAAGATGAGAAAGGGAAGTCTGGCAAGTTATAGGGTTCTGTGGATACCAAGATGAGGCAGAAAGTGAGCAAGTTAGTTCAGTAAATTATTTACCAGATACAATACCCTCCCTCTAAATATTTACTTCCCATGTTTGAGAAAGTTATCCAAACTCTAGACTAGAGTATGAGTTTATATTTTTAAAAATCTATGACTTACTAAAACTTAAAGAATATTTATGATCTAGAACTTAATAATCAAAAGTTAATCTAACCTTCTCTTCTTAGAAATAACAGCTTTTTCTGTTATTTAAATGAGAAATAAGCAGCTTTAGTCTAGATCTCTAGGCATTACAATGCTAAAAAGCCTTTTGTGTTTCTGCACGTCACACACTTCTAGGGATAGAGAGCACTCCTAACTACCTTCTGTGTCTAAAGAGAAGGGAGCCTTAGATATCTTGGGCAGCAATTTTTCATGGAAAAGTTCTTCCTGTCCTCCACCAACTCTTCTGCCCCCACCTCCTCCTCTCCTTCTCCCAGCTCCTCTTTCTCTTTGTCCCTTCCTCTCGTTCCTCCTTTTTTTTTCTTTCACAATTTTTAAGAAACACACGCACCTCTGTTTGGTACAGTGGCAACACACTGGTGCATATTTACCAAAGCTCAACACAGCTGCCAGAGAGAGCCGAGAGGAAGCAAGTTGGCCCGTCACTTCTCTGCCGAGAGCCTCACTCTGAGGAGCGCATGGTTTTTGGAATGGCCTAAAAGAATGTTCCTCCCCTAGAAATTCCTACCACTCAGTCATTTCTTCAGATCTTTCCTTAAATGCTGCCTTCTCAGTAAATATACCCTGACCATCCTATTTTGAAATACAGTCCTCCGTCGTCTCCCTTCCCACTGTAATTTCTTCCTAACTGTTGTCACAATTTAACTTGCTATATGCATATATTAATTATGTGATTTATCATTTGTCTCTCTGAACTAGAATGCAACTTAAATAACTAAGAAATAAATATTTGTTCAATTAACTAGTACATTCACAATCACTCAGTAAATTATTTAAGCTAGTATAAAAGCTATTTTTCATACATTTGCATATTTTATACTATTATACAGAGTACACATATTCTCAGGTCATGTTCTATACACACATAGGCTTACTTATACACATACATAATATATCCACTCTGGACCATTTAAAAGATATGCCAATTTTGTCTTTGCCTTGTGTTTCTTTATGTGATGATGAGAATTTAACTTTATATTAAATTTGTCTCCACCATGGAATGTCCTAATATCTTATAATCTCTAATGGATTTCAACAATTTAAGCCCTTTTGATGAAAATAGTATATACTGTATGGCACCCAATAAGCACTAATTTAAGAATAAATAGTACTCATAGTAGTGGTGTCAAAAGTAGTAGCAGTTATCAGAAGTATATCAAAATTATATGTATATGCATTATGAATTTATCTGAGCATATGTATGAAACTGGATCAAATTTAATAAAAAAAATTATGCACAGACTTCCCTTGTAGCTCAGATAGTAAAGAATCTGCCTGCAAGGCAGGAGATCTGAATTCAGTCCCTGGGTGGGAAAGATCCCCTGGAGTAAGAAATGGCAACCCACTCCAGTATTCTTGCCTGGAGAATCCCATGGACAGAGGAGCCTGGTGGGCTACAGTCCATGGGGGTGCATAGAGTCAGACATGACTAAGCAACTAACACACACATACAAAATTGATTTTTTAAAATTTCATTTTCTGTTTCTCTTTGAGTGTAACTAAAGTGAATTCTTGGATTTTTAATAAGAGACTATAAGGATAGGATCTGTATTTCCCTTCCTTCTCTTTTACATGAACTTTATCATGTCCCGTGGTTTCAATTAGCACCTCTATTTGTAGAATTCACAGTCTATTTGTTTAATCTTGACCGCTACCATGAACTCCAGTATCACATTTCTAATTGCCTACAGGGCATTTCAACTTGGGAGTCAGCAGATCACTGCAAACTCACCAGAATCTATTATTACCAGCCAACTAATTTGCTCCGCCTCCATTACTTAAAAAAAAAAAAAAAAAAAGTATCCTAATTTACCTTTCATGTATTTCAGCATTGGAAATCTTCTTTATAAGCATTCTAAATCTTCTGCTAACTTTTCCTGAGTATTTATTTTCTTAATTAATTCCCTCATTTCCATTTGTACGTACCCTCACCTTCCACACTGAGTAGTTATGATCATTTTTAATTATTTCATCCACCTTTTTTCTCTTCTCTACTCTCTCTTAACTATTTCCCCAAATTTCAGATAGATATATTTTCAAAAAGTACATGACTTTGATCATGTTATTTTGGTCAGAAATTTTCAAAAAAATATTCTTGGAAAAATTCTAACCCTATAGCAAAATTTTTTCAATTTCCAAATTTATCACATTCTGTTATTAAACACAAACTGTTGTTTTGACCTACAAGTTCTCTATATTATCCATACTCTTCCCTGATTATATCCTACTTCCCACTGTGTATTGCTTCATTTCTACCTAACCTCCTAGATTGTGTGGAATTCCATTTCTGTTGAGAAATCTTCCTTGATGAACCCAGACCATGGTAATGTCACCCTCTCAGGGTATCTGGGGCTAGTTCTGACTCTGTCCTTAGTTATGTGGCCTTCAACACATTGTTCCTGGAAAATCCCATGGACACAGGAGCCTGGTCAACTACAGTCCATGGGGTTACAAAGAGTCAGAAATAACAGCGACTAAGACTTAACTTTCTGCATATCTTGCATTTGCCTCTGCAAAAACAGAGAGTTGGGTTATATAATCTCTTATATTTTGATCACCAAAGATTAGGCAAGTTTATAACATATTTTAGCATATAATTTGCTGATTCTTGGTTGCTATTTAACTATTTGACATCCCCAAACCGCAAGCTCATTAGAAGCAGACATCATAGGTATACTTCTGTCTTAGCAACATAGTTCTACATGCAGAGTAAAGGCAAAATTTTTGTAAAGAATACATTTGAATCAGTTCTAAGGAGATGGATGGAACTGGAGCCGATTATACAGAGTGAAGTAAGCCAGAAAGAAAAACACCAATACAATATACTAACGCATATATATGGAATTTAGAAAGATGGTGATGATGACCCTGTATGCGAGACAAGGAAAGAGACTCAGATCTGTAGAGTGAACTTTTGGACTCTGGGGGAGAGGGAAAGGGTAGGATGAGATGGGAGAATGGCATTGAAACATGTATACTACCATGTAAGAAATGAATCGCCAGTCTATGTCCGATGCAGGATGCAGGATGCTTGGGGCTGGTGCATGGGGAGGACCCAGAGAGATGGTATGGGGTGGGAGGTGGGAGGGGATTCATGTTTGGGAATGCATGTACACTCGTGGTGAATTCATGTCAATGTTTGGCAAAACCAATACAGTATTGTAAAGTAAACCAAACTTAAAATAAAAATTTAAAAAAAAAAAGGTTTAGAATTAGTAAGAATCTCGGATATGTCAGCTGCCATATTTGATAGCCCATGATAACAGCTGATTAATAATTAACCTGCTGACACCAGAATACTGATCTGCTGAGAGTAAAGCATCTGAAGCTCTAAAACGAAATTATGATTTCTGAGACTCAGGAAATATTTCCTGAATCACAGGGAAAGTTTAGTCAATATACAAAGGAAAGATATAAGAAATGAAGTGGCTACCTTTTCTCTTATAACTTGTTCTCCTAGCATGACATCTACAGATGCATCAGTTTGACCCCTCTCTCCCTTTCATCGGTTTCTTTGTGCCCACCATTCCCATGTTTGTCCATTCCAATTACTTCTGTGTACAACTGTTTTCTTTGATAACTAGAAAAACTAGAGTAATTATGAATTATAAGTATTCTAACACTAGAAAGTACTCTGACAAAAGTACTCTGATACAATGATAGAACACTTCTGAGCACAGCTGAATTATCACAGCTTTGGGAATTCATTCACCTAAATACCCTGCTGCTGAGCATATACTATATACGAAGCAAGATGATAGCAGCAAAATTATGGTGATGATTCAACCTCATCCCTGAGGACCTCATCTGGTTGGATTGTCATTAGATCTATATCACTGTGGTTACTAGGTCTACACCATGCACAGATTTACGTAGGCAAAGAGCAATGTACCACAAAGTTTCAAAGGAGATCATGATTATAACCAAAGAGGGAAAATCAAGAAAGCCTTTGTGAAAGACTGGTGGGATTTTAATGGGGGCAAGGGGTAGAAAAGATGTCAGAGGTGGGAGTAAGTGAGTAAAGATCTGGAGGAGAAGCCCAGAGGAAGGATAAGGAAAGGCTGACATAGACATACTGTGCAATGCCTTGGATTTAGAATAGGTTTGAAAAGCAAAAGAATTCACACAGGTACTTTTAGTAGGCATTCCATCATCAGTCCAAAGTTCTCTTTAAACTTTTGATACAATCCACTTTCTGGATGCTAAATCACATTATGACTGATGTTCACACCACTGTCTCACAGGTTGTCTGCTGCACATTAACTGTTGCTCTGAACTCAAATTGCTTATTCTTCCTAATGAAAGCTACATTCTCAGTTCGGTTGTACTTTTCATTAAATGTATAGAAATTGTTTAGTCCAGAGCTAATGATGTTTTTGGGTTTTCTTTTTAATTTCTAAATAATTTTCCATTGAAAAGGGACATATAGTGGAGGGAACACGGAGATGAAAAGCTGTTTTTTTTTAACCATTTAATTGCTATGTTTTTAATCTCTATTTGCCCTTCCTTTAGCATTACATGCTATTTGTATGTGTGTGCACCCGTGCATGTGTGTGTGCACCCATGAATATGTGTGTGAAAGAGACAGACTGATTTAAAGTTAATATGCATTAAAAATAAGAGCCTCAGAGATTGGGACAAATGATAAAGACTCAATTACATGATGAAATTTTCTTTGTAATCTCAGTTTTTTTAAAGGGGAGAAGAGAAAGAAGAGTAACTAATATGTTCTTAGGGCATTTGTATAGCTTCATCTTAATTTTTGGAAAGGATCATGAACACTGTAAAGTGGTTTCAGTGACATCATAGAAAGCTGCCCCCTTGACCTGTTTTCTGATTCTTTCCATATTGCCTCTAAAATCTATGATGAAAAGATCTTCCTCTTTTTAGAGACTTCAGTTCACAGTGTTCTTTGGACAGACAAGGAAAAAGAAAGATGAGAAAATGCCCCAGAGAGTCTGGTGCCTTATTTTTGTGAGTTAATTATATAGTTTTGTTTTTTTTTTAAGTAAACTGCTATTCTACTATTTAGCAATCCTTTTCTCTGTACCTGATTCATCACTGATCAAGTGGAATGACCACGCTTCTGTGTTTTGCAAGTTTGTTGAAATACTCTAATACAGAAATCTCCCTGTTTCAATACTCACTGAAGGAAATAATTAAATTAATTATGTTTAAAACATTGTTATAATGAAAATAATCTCCCTACTAACAATTCAGGAAGTCTCAAATGAGAATTAGATAGCACACATTTTCAAGTTTAAACAATGAAATGGACTCTTAACCTTTCTGGTTTCATCTAAGGATATCGCTTCCCATTGTGTTCTTAATTTGATCCCATTGCTTATGACATTTTTGGACTTCAAGTGTGGTTTTACAGTTTGGATGAACTGCCAGATTTGGCACTGAATAAGTTACTAAAACAAAGAGGGAAAAAAAATCACTTTTTGTTCCTAGGATCAAGGGAATTTGAGACTATGGATGTATTAATGCTAATACATATGTGTAAATTTGTGAAGGAAAATATTTAACATTTATTTGTGTTTATCTGTTTCTATAGTAATGACTGGAGGTATCTCATCTTATTTATTTGCTTTGTTAATGTTGCCAAAAAATACCACCTCAGTTGTTAATGATCAATATACGAAAATGCACAAACATAACAACAAGGGAAGATTTTACATTTAGAGTGATGTCTATCCATGAACCTGGCCAATGCTCAACTGATATTCTAACTTAGAAAACATTCAGAGAGAGGTACATTTTTCCTTTTCAATCAAAAGAGCACAAGTCTTGTCAGTCATATTATATGCTTCCTCCTATTCTATATCCCTCTACCGTTATCAAACTGGTCACGTACAGATAGATTAAATGCCCCAGTGATGTACGCTGGAAGGCAAAAACATCATTACAAATATATGCAAAAATTACAGAATCACAGAATTGTTCTCTACACGGAATCTTTATGATAAGTATAGATTTGTTCCATAAGCTCAAACAGTGTGAACCTGAAAAAAAGCTGATCTCCTTTTTCCAATGAGAAGACAAAAATATTTTTTCTTTGACAATTTAAATACATAAAACTTGAGGAGAATTATGCATTGTGCATTAAGTAGTAAATATACTTATGATAAAGTAGAACTTAAGGGGTTGTATTTACTTACAGATGTGTTTATGTACAGAATAAACCCCGGTCTCCCCCACTGCAGGCAGATTCGTTACTGTCTGAGCCACCAGGGATGCCCAAGAATACTGGAGTGGTAGCTTATCCCTTCTCCACAGCATCTTCCTGACGCAGGAATCAAACTGGTGAATCCTGCATTGCGGGCAGATTCTCGACCAGCTGAGCGACCAGGGAAGCCTTGATAGTCACTGCACTGTTCCGTATCTTACCAACAAAAAGCGTTGGCTTTTGTGATGGAACGTTTACAGTTTTTAAGGTAGTCATGCTCTATGGGGAATTCGATTACCGGAAGCTATGCCAACAACTTGTTGAGAGTATTTGTAACATATTCCCTGGTTCGTGTCCCTGCTGCTGCTGCTGCTGCTGCGAAGTCGCTTCAGTCGAGTCTGACTTTGTAGAACCCCATAAACGGCAGCCCACCAGCCCGCCCCACCCCCACCCCGTCCCTGGGACTCTGCAGGCAAGGACGCTGGAGTGGGTGGTTCGTGTCCCCACAGACCTCTAATCCTCACAGATGGCATCGCTCAGTCTCCATATGCAAGCTCAGTTCCGTCTAGGTTAGCAGGCCCTCCTTACCCCAGGAAGCTTAAAGAAGCAGATCTGTACCGTCATCCATGTAGCATCCCTTATCCACAGCCAACCACTTTTCAGTCTCTGCAATCGAATTCAGTGATTATTTAGTGTATGTATTAGGTTTGGTAAACATCTTAAAAATCAAAGATTTGAGTTCTTTTTATATTGGAGTGAAGAACTGTATTTTAAATATGTGAAGAAAGCTAGTGAAAATGTTGGGAAATGATTAAGAATAAATGTATTAACTAATATACATATATATATATATTTGTTCATAGGATCAAAGGATTGCTACATGCTGGATAAGTTTCTCCATCTCTACTCTTTGCTACAGTCAACTCTATGCTAAAAATCCTTTTTGCTTTGAATGTGATGTTATTATTTTATACTATTTATAATACCTTATATAAAAATTGGAGTAGAAAATAGGAAAAAGAAACTTACTAGGACTTCAAGATTTTTCTTCTTATATTTTAAAAGATAAATGGGCCATCTTCTTTGTACCCTTAGCAACAGCACAGTGCTGAGCCTGTATTAGGATCTCAATAGATGTTGCAGCAGCTCATGATCCATTCCCGTCACCTGTCCCAGGAAGAGGAAACTCTTGAGTTATGTCAAGTGTCACTGGAGACATTCACAGTTATTCCAGAGTGTGAATTGATATTTGCCAGAGTGTTATTTTCCTGCTGAACTAATGTCTGTTTACTTCCCTTTACTCTTGTACTTGGGTTTGATCTCTATTTGATGCATTTTTCTTCATATTTCATTTGTACTCAATGCTGGGTCACTAATCTCAAAAACCATATAATATTGGAAATTCCTACCAATTTCAGTATAGGGGTACCACTGATGGGCTTTAGTGCTAAGGGTGAAAGAAGTAAAGAAGAAGAGAAAACCCACAAATATCATACTGATTCAGCTCCTCCTATTGAAGGGAAACAAAAGGAGTGGGGATAAAAGATTTATTTATGACACCATACATATGGCAAGTACTCAATTATTTTATTATGAGTTATTTGATAGCAAATCTGGTTGGTAATCAACTGACTTAATATCAAAAGGAAAAGGGGAAATTGCAAGTAAGATTTTCAAGTCAGGATACTTAATTAGTTCTAATAAAACTCTCAGGAGTAGTACAAAAAGTTAAGACTATGAAAATATAGTCATTTGATCCTGTTATTCTGTGTAATCCATTTGGGCAACTGGCTGATGTTGGCTGCATAACATTTATTAGCATCACTTTAATGAACTCAGAGGAAAGTCTTAACTTAGTTTACTTTTTTCTTCTGGACATTGTAACAAACTTTAATTTAAAATAACCGTAAATTATTATTTTAGTTTTTATTGTTCCTGGACTCTCAGAAAAAGTGGATCAAGAGAGGGACTCTGGAGAACTGGACTGGTTCTCCAGACAGAGCAGGTTGGTGGGGTGGTCACCAGTCAGGAGATCGAGGGTGATTCCAAAGAAAAAGGGCTTTCTTGGTGCCTCAGTGATAAAGAATCAGCCTGCCAGTGCACAAGACCTGGGTTTGATCCCTGGTCCGGGAAGATCCCACATGCCAGCGTGGAGAGGCAGCCTGCACGCCACAGCTACCGAGCGTGCGCTCTGAGCCCGCGAGCTGCGACTTCTGGAGCCTGCGCGCCCTGCACAGCCTGCGCTCCCAGCAGAGAAGCCCCCGCAGTGAGGAGCCCGCGCCTGCACAGTGAAGGGTGGCGCCCCACTTGCCTCAGCTAGAGAAAAGCCTGTGCAGCAGTGAAGACCTAGCAGAACCAAAAATAAAAAGAAACAAACAAAATTTAAAAGAAAAAAAAAAGACATGGAGATAAAAGCCACCATGCAGTCTGACCAGGTTCTTTGCAAAATGGCTAGAAAGGCGGGTGGGGTTTGAGTTGAAAGCAGAATGCTGACAAAAGCGTGACCCTGAGCCAGAGGAAGGGACTTAGAAGAATCGAAAGGGGACAAGGCCTGGGCAGGTGCCCTGGAGCTCTCCATCTAGACCCGTGTGGGTCTGTCTATTCAGCCACGAGACTGAACACTGCATCGAAAGGGATCCTATGAGCTTGAATTCATTTCCGTGAAATAGGTACACCTTGTTATAGCCATTCACAGGTTAGAAGCCTGCAATGGGGGGAGGTGGAGGCCTTACTGATCGTGCTCTAATCTGTCTTCAAGCTTCTCTCATCCGAGCTTTGGTCGTGCTTACACTTATTGTGTTTGGTCTGCTCTTCTCATTCCTCCACACTGGTTTCATACTTACCCTAAACACCAGCGTTGATCACAGTAATCCATTATTTTACAAGTTTGCGTTTCCTATGACAAGTTTACCTTTCTACGCATAACCCATCAGTCTCTTGACGACGTGCCCTCTGCTGTCTGCGCAGCCTCACTTCCCATGCTCGTGGGGTCACCGAGGGCATTCTACCCTCCGTTCCTAGCACACACCTTGCATGTTCATAAGCTCACAGAAATATGTGGACTATTGCACTTGTGGAATGGAAGCTATGTATTTCTTAGATAACATTACTTGTTTAGATATTTATGTTTCCCTTACATCACAATCTCTAAGCACTTTACATGAATTAAACCGTTACAAAGTTTTATGAAGATACATAGATACTCATTAAGTAAGTACTAAATTTAATGGATAAATAAGTATAAACTCTACACACTCTTCTATGTACAATATCTTCTAACTGGAAAAGGTTCATCTTCAAAACGGAAAGCTTCAATGAGCAAATCTCTCAGTCATAAATTTTTTCCTGGAGAATTATTCCCAAAATATACCACTTTGCACATAATTCCTTTAAGATGCTTATTTTTCAAGGAAGATCCTCAGGTGCTTATACTTTCCCAGGACAAATGTGCTCTTAAGAGTCTCTTCTAATTGAGCAATTGATTAATTAGCACATTTCTACCTTCACTAGGGAGTGAGAATTTAGAGGGTATTACTGTGCTAATAAGCTCACACATTTCCTATTTTAAACTGTTTTCAATTTTGGGAATACAAATCCCTGAGACAAGAAATAATAAATTTTAAATCTTTTCTTCCATGGAAAGTGTAAAGTAGGTCACCCCACCTGTTTCTCCGTGGCTAGTCCATTTGATGAGGAATGAGATATTTCCCTCTTACGTCTCTGTTTCACATCTACAGTGTATTTGGTGAGGAATTTAATACCATAATATATAAAGTAGCAAAGAAAATTAAATCATAGATGAAAAAGGAGATATAAGGGCCGACATCTCTTTTCCTTATTTAGTAATTCTCTTCAATAAGAGGTTCAAATCTATGTGCTCCCATGAATAAGCAGTTTGTATTGGACCAATAGCTTATGTGTGAATATCTGCTATTCACTGAAGAAAAACTTAGTGACTATGTCATTTTGCAAAATGAATCCCTGATACTTAAGAAAAAAAATACGAAGTGATAGAGAATTTATCTAACAGAAACACTCTTCACTGGAAGAGAGGCTCTGCCATGGAACAGGTCCTTTTTAATGAGTTCGTAATAAGATGCAGATGATGGTCTAGGGCTGTGTTGAGCTATGAGGCTATTAATGGTATTAGAGATAAAAACAAGTAATCAGAAAAAGTTTTATCGCACTCTGAAAATGACTTTGACCCCTATGAAAGGTTTTCAAATCTGTAAAACAATAGGGTTTTTTATATTTTTAAGTAGAGAAAATA